>OY856409.1:626809390-627011890 GCA_963693085.1 Alisma plantago-aquatica
CTCAAACCAGACCTGATTGCGAGCCCAACATAGTACTTATGAGGGACAAGTAATTGATTAAACTTGTAGATATATCAAATATGAACGCCACATGGCCACACTTAAGTAGTGTTAATTACAACACAAATCCAATGCACGAAGCCATCATTCTGCTCTGATGTTAAAGAGCATTATGTAAGTCACTTCCTGCAGACTTTATAGCGGCATATTTCACTTTACGACCTTAGTTCAGATAAGAAAAAACTTCCGAGTAAATCTGCCGATGCCACTAATTATGACTGCAGTACCACGTATCATCTAGTTGGGCTAGCAGGTTGCGCTGCAATTTGAACACGCTCGAAGTACTTTCAGAACTTTCTTCCTGAACTTGAGCACCCCTACAAATATCAGCCGGTAGACCATCACCATCCCAATCAATACAGAGAGATCAAGTCACTAGAATACCAATCTCCATCTGGTACACATCTCTTACCACTTCCATCCCTGTTGCCCCTGTTGTTCTCCCTCCATCATTATCATAAACGTAAGCCCATATCTTTCTTGTCGAAACCCTGGACCCCGTACTTTTGGAACGTGACGTAGTGAACCGGGTGATTCCAGAAAGGATCTGGGATGGCGTTTTGCTTCTGGAAGAATCCGCCAACTAGGAACATGACATCTTGTACTCCTGTTAGTTCGGCACGATCCCAGCGACAACCATCATTTGGGATTATTCCACGAGGAGCAGGAGGGTGTAGATGACGAAGCAAAAGTAGGAGAAGTGAGTGAAGCTCTTCTGCAAACCGACCATGTAATAGGTTACGACGCCAGGGATTAGGGAGACTAGGAAGAGGAACGGGAGGGAGGGAAATGTATGGGAGATTACGTAAGCAACTGCACCATAGTTACCATTGAGCCTTTCTCCTTCAAATACCTGGATGATTAATGAATTTAAATTTAAAGAAAAGACCATTATAACACACTTTGACCAAAATAGCTCCTTTCTAAATCCGAAACAAAATATTTACTGAAATAGTAAATTTTTTGTTGAACCGGCACATAAAGTGGTGATTTTCGGGTACAGATGCCAAAAGCGTCACTGTAGTTGTCGTTTTTAATAAAATATAAAAAATATTACAGAATGAAAAATGTCACAAAGAGGAGTTCAGAATTGCTATTCTTAGTGTAACACGGGTATGCTACACCGTTGGTTATCTCCAGATATGTGTAAAGGTGATTAAATATGTTAATTCAGATTAAATGGTCGTGAATGGTGGCCTTAATCTAATAGGAGGCGTTGACTACTTCGTGCGAATACGAGACTAGCAAATCCTCAAAGCCACAAAAGTGACCGCATTCAAGTTTAAAAGCACCACTCTCTGTGGGGTCCTTTATTTCTTTAATCGTTTTGATTTTTTTATTTCTTGATGGAACATGGTGGCATTTTTGGTATGTGAACTCAAGACTTGCTAATTTAAGTGTTTTACATCAAAGTTTGTTACTATGGGAAATATTTTTTTAGAAATGTTAAGAAGGGTATTAGTTGAGTCAAAATGTGCTAATTTAGTTTTTCTTCCTTTAATTTTTTAGATAAATATCGTAATGAATCACATGAGCGTGTGTCGAGGTCTTAGATAAATGAAGGGGAGCCTCCAATGGTCATGAATGTCATGAACCCACTTATGAATAGTATGACTTACATTTTCTCCTATGAGAAGAAAATGAAATCAGTTGAATATGTGCTCCTGATTTATTTCTCAATGAAGCATGCATACATGATGAATTCATCTTACAACAATGAATTTGTAGCTATGAGTTACCTGATAGGAAACCCTTCCCATGCCAAAGATACCTATATATAGATCACCAACCACAACTAGTATCGCTTGCATGAGCATATTCACCACTGATCTCTGAGTGAGGACCATAGATTGGGTTATGAAACCAACTTGCGACCTTCCTGATAGTTTTTGCCTTTCCTAGAGAAAAACAACGACAATGGCGACTCTTAAAAACAATATGAGTCCGCCAATTTTTTATAATTTCCAACATGACATATTGATGTAGGTCAGATGTGTCATAATTATATTTGTTTTGACTTTTATTTTGTTATTAGGGACTTAAGTGCAATTATCTAGTTACTTGAATTTAGTTGTAAATTTATGTATTTATTTTAATTTATATTTTGTTAGGCAATTTATGCAATTGTCTCAGGTCTAGGGTTTCATCTAGTTTAGTATAAGGCTTGTCCCAGGCACTTGAATATGAATTGAAATATGAGTTTGTTATTTTCTTCTTTGGTCTTCTTCTTCCTTGATGGGTTCCCCATCAAATGGTATCAGATCCTAACCCTAATCTTACTTCCTCAAGTTGTCTCCTTCCCGAGCAAATGTATCAGTCATGCTCATTAAAAATCACATTTTTACCTCTCCATCTACTTCCACCGCTCCGACCTTCACCCTCAACAAAAACCACAAAACTAGTCACAAAGCCCGCAACCTCTGATTTGTTCTCTCGACCTTCACTTCACTGCTTTCCATCGGCCTTCCATGATCAACAAGACACTTACATCCCCGTCCATCCTCCTACTCCCACATTTCTACATTCGGTGACCGCCTATCCATGTGCCCTCCAGTTATATACCACACACCACACTCCAGACTTGCATGGTACAACATCTAATTATTACATCGACCCCATGTGCTCCTTTTTCCAGGTCGTTCACGCGTCAAAAACCCACGATATGTGAACCTTTCACTCTCTCATTTGTTGTCCAACACCCCCTTGTCTTTGTCATGTGTGCGCCAATCAACATGAGTAATCCAGAAGCTCTCCGTCAAACCTACCGCCATTATCCATCACTACATCCCGATTGCACTTAGCGTGCATCCCAACCAACCACATCTATGATGGTAAGCAATAAACCCAAATCCCATCTTTTACCCAACCTCCCCCATCACCCCTATGTGGTCTCCCATTTAGATGTCATGAGTCGCCATTCTAGAGAACAACCAACTAACTAGAATTGGTAGCCCTCTCTACTGCAAGCCTTCTGCTCACCAACCTTGCTACAAACCTTCCACCCACCATCACAACGAACCACTAACTACCATGGTAGCCAATCACCAACCACAACGCCTGACCCCATCTCCCTACTACAATTCGTCATCCCTAACCTAACCCCTATCCAAGCCATAAACCGAACAAGATCTAGCCAAGACAATCATCGTTAGTTCCCTCTACCAGTCGTCCTCGTCAAGCCTCTTCCCCCGCCTCAAGTGTTTGGATCCCATATCTATACCAATGTGGATCTCGTTTCCCAACTCAATAGAAAAAAGTCAGATCCACTCATCTGTCAAAACCCCAAGTCGCAATATCCTTTCCCATCATCACAACAATTGGTCACTACCAAGTGGAAAACTCCTAGAAGAGCCATGCCCCTTGAATTGCAATTTGTGATTAGATCTTGAACAAATAAAAAAAGGGGACAAGCAAGATAAATATTGCTTCCTATTAATAAAATATAGTTACCAATGATAAGTTTGATAGCTATAAAAATTTCATAGACGTGGATGACAATTTTGAATGCATTGTTAATCGTGACAATCCATAACTTGGTGCGTTTGTGCAAAATCAGACAGTTAATGCACTCTTTTAGACTACAGAACAATTGCAAGATTATTATATTTAGGATGTGAATGTCATTCTTGCTACAACCGTTGCTAAAAAACCCCTACTCTAGGGGTATCAATCCTAATACGTGCTACATGATATCCTTGCCTACCCGGATACCCAAAGGATCACACTTCCAAGCTTTCTCAATGTACAACAGATGCATGATGATGATTCAATCACTAATATGAATCTCAATGAGAGCAAGAGTTCTGTTGTGACAAATTTGTCTACAATACTCCAACAACCCCATCAATGGAGATGGAATATTAAGAACTTGACATCCTTTGTATCTCTTCCTTGTTATACCTACACTCGCCAAGCACCAAGGGGCCGATATCTTGACAGAAGACATAATCCCCTCCAGCGAGCCTAGTAATGAATGGGATGATGATGAAGAAGCCTCTCAACCACTAATCTTGAAGCTAAAAAGGATGAGTCTAAGTAAGATTATGTGCTACCTCTAGCAATTTATAGTGTCAGTGATCCTGCAACTAACAAGGAAGATCCTAAACATGCTTCTTTACTACCTCCAACAATTGACAGTGCCACTGATTCTTGCCACATTGTCATCATGAAAGTGCATACATATACCCTTCTAATAGATGGTGGCATCATCCCTTCACTTCACCATTCATTGATAGATCCATTCATCACATTCCTTGACAACACAAATGATGCCTATACCTCCTCCCTTTTGTTGTCAATGCTTGTTGATGCTTTAAAGATAAAACCAATGCTAGTGCTTTGCACGTACTACCTATGTGAGGTTGACAACAATACATGTGTGGTTGCCAAAAGACGTCCAGTCCCCTTGTTCTACCACCGAATAATGTTGGGAGATCCTGCATAAGATCTGAAATTGACTCATTGATGGCTCATCTTTTGAACCTTGGGGGAGTTGATGCAAGACAAATGTGTCATTATTATATTTATTTTTCATTTTTATTTTGTCATTAGGTACTTAAGTGAAATTATCGAGTTACATGCACTTGGTTTCTAATTTATGCACTTTAATTTAATATAATATTTTGTTAGAAAATGTGTGCAATTGTCTCAGGTCTAGGATTTCTTGTCTTTTAATGGAAATACTAGCCTTGGGGGCTTGTCCCATATAGTTGAATATGAATTTCCATTTTTTTTATTTGGTCTTCTTCTTCCTCTATGGGTTCCCCATCACATACCATGGATGATATCCCATCTAGGTGTTTTGTCATGTTTACTTTGTAGGAAAAACCTTTGTAAGAATTAATGAAGATGTTGATTGCTTATATGATGCTTGTCTTCAGAGCTTAGCTGTCACCAAATCATTCATTGTCTTCAAGGTCAAAGTTCCTATTGATTTTCTTGGAAAATGATCGACAGGATTCATTAGATGTGGGCATGGGAGACTGTTGGTAGAAAAAACTAAAGCAACAAGAAGACATGGCTGCAACAAAAGATGTTAGATTTTGAGATGTTGTTTCAAACAATAGTAGACAATTACAATTTAATTTACTTGTTTACTGGCTAAGTTAAGAATTAGATAACAACTAAAGAAGGAAAAATATATAAACTGAGTTAGCAAACTAGAATCATATCACTTTCTTGAAGACTAGAGAAGCTACTTAAAGAAATCAATGCTTTGCTATTATCTAGATGCACAGTGTTCTTCCTATTTATCTAGTCACTAATATGTAGTAGTAGATCGCCTCACTCACATGAAGACTACAAACATTAGGACCACTAGTGTAGCTCAATGGTTGTTAGGTACCACTACCCAACAAAATGCATCAAGGAAATAAGGGATGGAGAATAAGATCTCTTGTCCAAGAAAAGAACTCTACTATAGAAGTGAACAACTATGTAAGGAGGAAAACGACAGGGATCCAAAACACAAACGAAAGAATTATGTCTTACATCTATTGTTTAACCCTAAGCTTGGGTATTTATTTATAATACTTTCATATACAATCCTATTCCTGATTTGATACATGTAAAATGAATATGAACAGTCTTTTTCCAATTACAAAAGCATTAATCAAATAGTTAATTAAGTAGTTATCTAGTATAAAACTAGATGGAAGACAATTCCCATGACCCACGAGTCCCAATCCCGATAGCATGTCACGTGCATTGTGGTGGTCACATTAACCACCACAAAGGTTAGCATATAAATGAGACACACTGATCACATTACAATGAGATAATTCATAACAAAGCGTGAAACTAACACTAATCATCAAGATTACCAAGAAATAGGAAAAATTAAAATCAATTTTGTATAACCAAAAAGTGGGAATATATAAAATATAATTCCACACATTGAGCCACATGTATCACATATCATGCCACAAAGATGTACACATCATTATTCAGTGGCCATCATGCCACAAACCTGTTACATATAACAACCTATCCACATATACAAGACATATCTGTACAACCATAACATACTACCAAAAACCTCGTATCGGTGTACAACATCTACAAAACACCCCAAGGACCTGAGAGTACAAGGATGACATATAGAACTCTACTACAAAACACTAGAAGCATGCCCAACCTTTAAACAACTACTGCTCCTCTTGCTTCTCAGACTCAACCGCACGATCTCTACTCTTTGTGCACGACCACGTAAAAGATGTGGAAATCCACTGGGTGAGATCAACATCCCATCGAGAGATATAACTCTTCTCCAACAACTATTACAAGCATAAATAAGCTAAAACAGGAAGATAACAATATTATCATGTTGAGCAGATTTAGCTAAATGATATGAGTAAAATAGTTAACACTTGTTTAAGTAGTTTAGGCATCTACAAAAGAGTAGTAGAACATCTTATACATTCATAAGGAATATGAAGATCATGTATCACAATTTATTTCTCTTACCACATTATAAATCAACTAAACATTACAAGAAACAAGGCAGTGGGGTCATCCAATGTGATTCATGTTTAGCCCTAAGAAAATATACTACATGGCTATTTTACATATTTTATTATGCTCTAAGGAGATGAGGTATACCACTCATGCTCAACTGACCACTGCTAATTTGAAATCAGTAACATATAAGATCTAGAAGGAGGTGGAATCCTTTGATCTCACACATCCTAAGTCAGTCTGAGTTTGTCGCAGTGACATATAAAATCCAACTGCAAAGCAGCCTAGTCGGCCTTGGTAATTAGGCACATCACTAGTGAAAATTGAGTTAAGATTGCAGCCGCACTCCGGCCAAGGTATGACCGCAGCCATCCTCCAAACACATCATATATATACTAAATCACATCACCTAAGATTCAACATCAACCATTCTACTACCAGGGTATGACAATAACCAATCTTGTGAAATGCATATACTCAACAATATACAACTTTGAGCTTCCACTAAGGGAGACCTTATTTCACCATCGAACAAGTACTGACGCTGAAGATGGATCTATCGAACAAGGAAACTATATGATTAGGGTTTCACTTGATTAGTTAAGATAATTAGTTGTCTTTTAGCATGAATCAAGTTAAAATGTAAAAACCCTAAACAAACTCTACAAAGATAAGGGTAGGGTACAACTCCAGAAGATTCAAAACATATGAAGTATAAACTTGTCATCACGTGATACTTCTGCCATACAAGGTCATTAAAATTATCATATCAATAGGGAATATCAATCCCTAATCTCATTACTAGAGGATGTCACCTCACATTAGGCATAAAGCCTCTGCCAGGTCATTAGACTCAAATTACATATTTCCTACACATCATCATTATCTCATAATGCCTCATAAAGTATCTCAATCATTACCCTATGTCATGTCAATTATAGAAGTAGGAGAGAGAAAACATAATCACAAGCTATTGATTTAAGCAAGCTCAACAAGTACATCATACACTTGAGAATTAGGGTTAGGGTCTCTCATATAGCTGATTAGGGTTTCCATCACTTCATCCACGTCAAACCCTAGATATATCACTTCCCATATTCTTGGAGCACATTAGGGTTAAATATAATACTTGTCATGGTTAGTCAATCACCTCAAACAACACTATGTATTGACCATCAATTACATATTCATGTGTAGAGATTAAACAACCAAGTACATGTTGTTGTGACCGCAAGAGACTCATGTAGCGGCCAAACCAAGATCAAGTATTGTAGTGACCTCAATTCCAGATTAGTACCTTGTTGAGCCTACAACACATCACCATAGGCATCGACCAAACCAAGTAAACCATTGATGTGTGCACAAATTGTCACTATTTTGATAGCTTAATTTGGTTGATTTCATTTCTAACTGCTCTTAATTGAATATATTTTCACACATATTTCACCAAATTATAGTCAATCATGTGTCCATTAGTTCTAATATTTTATGCATGTATTTTACATATTTAATTATTATAATAATTATTTGATTTAATTCATTACTTATTTTATTGCAGATAATTATTATTTACTGGAGCAAAGTTGATACTACCGAAATGCAACTCAGTAGTACCGACATGGTATCGAAGTACACAAAATATTATTGTTCCAAACCGGAAAGGAAAAGGATTTCTACTATAATTAACTCGGTAGTACCGACACAGGCGCTGACGGTCAAGATTAAAATCATTAAATCCAACTGTTATGGTTATGGAAAATAATATTTAGGTTTTCTCTTAACCTAAACATATATAACGGCTGGAAAAGGCACCATTAGAAGGGGAATGTCAAGATCTATCACATGGGGATGACACAAATGGAGAAAGGAGGGAGAAAAGAGAAGGAACCCTACCCGGTGAATCCCAGAGGCGTTTGTGCAGCGGTAACGATGGAAAATCCTCTCCATCTTATCCAAAACTATTCTTCATCCCTGTCTCCAATTTACTATATCTCAAAATTCATGTTTTACATCTTTTCAATTTACTATGAAACCATGTCATCTATTTTCGGCTAGAAACATATTCCTTAGGATCTGAGAGTAGCCCAGATATGCATTATACCAGACTTTTATGCATTAATATCACTTTTACTTCTATTTTTTGGAAATAAATCTATGAGATTGTCTTGTTCTATTTATGCTTGATCACCATAGATGGAGATGATCAGACCCTCAATCATTTCGAGAGAGAGGTTAAGGGTTGAAAAAGTATAGATTTACCCGTTTACTGCACCCTTTGGGAAAAATAGAGTGTAAACGGGAGGAGAAAATCATAAAGCACCTAACTAACCAACCAAATACTATGGAAATGGGATTTTCATTAGAGTAGGTAGTGAACTGCACTGCAAAAGTGGGTAGTTCTTACTACATGCTCTTTATCCAGAGATAGGGGTGATAGATGTTAGTGTGTAGAGGTTAGTTGTTGTGTTGTCCGTGGTGAAACCGCCATCCTAAGGAATCTGTTCCACTCTGATTCACCCATTTTTTATCACAACAACCTTAGTTAGATTTACTTTTTGTTCTTAGCCAATTAAATAATCAATCAATTCTTTTTCTAGGTCTACCTGATTTGGTTTCAATAAGTAGTAGTCTCTGGTGTATGATTCCCTGAGTTCGACTACTTGGGCATGTTTTGGCCTATATTATATGACACGTGCAGTTGTATTTTATACATACATTATACTCTTGCCAAGTTTTTGGCACTGTTGCTGGGGAGTTGGCATGATTAGCACTACAAAACCTTAGGATCGACCACTCTAGACCATTTTTTTTGTTTTCAAAATTTCATTGTTAAACCTTTTTGTCACAAATCCATTGATCTATCTTTTTGAAAATTTAGTGCTTTATCATTTTCATCTCAATTGTTGTGTACCTTTGATTTGCAAATTGTTTTTCTTATGTAGGTACTTGAGCACCATGGAGGCATGGTGAATGAGAAAATCAATTGTTGTGTACCTTTGATTTGCAAAATTTTTTTCTTGTGTAGGTACTTGAGCACCATGGAGGCATGGTGAATGAGCAAATTAATGGTTGAGTTGATTGCACAAATGAAGACCTTGATGATGCCATTGGGGACCTTGAATCTCAATAGAACCCCAATTTATAAAGATTGCAGGTGTTCAAGGAAGCATGTCAATCACATGCATGTTGATCAATCGTGGGGAGTTAATTCCTATTCATCTTGGAGGGGTCCAGATTGCTTTTCACATCATTCATATCAATATGAGCAGCCACAACAACTTTGCGATGACGAGGACCTAGACCTAGAAAGATTATCTAGGATATAGGATATGTGTGCTATAGTCATTGACAAGAATGAAGAATATTTGGACCAATCACAGAGGGAGTTGCAAAACCAGGGAGAACATAATAGAATATTATAAACTCAAGCACATATGTTTGTAGATGTCTAGGAGTTGAAGAAAATTGTAAAAAAAATTTCTGGGGAACATTCAGCCAGCCCACCATCATCATGAAGTAAAATATGTTTCTGTTTCCAATGAGAAGGAGCCAACCATTGAGGAGACACCAGATCCACACATTCCACAGTCTGAGTGTGTTTATGTGCCACAAGTTCCTTTTCCCAATAGCTTGTATGGAATACCAGGGGGCTTAAGAACACCTATGAAGTCTGTAAAAGTGAGTGCTCCAGCCAATGCAACAAATTTGAGGAGTGACAAAGAAATTCCAGCCACAAAGGGTTTGCAAGTGGAGGTGCCTAAAGGTTCTACTGCCACCATATCTACTCCCCCAGTTCTAGAGGAGGTTCCCATCCAACAAGATCTAGTGAAGGTTGTACCCTATAGCGGAACAATTATAGCCAAGAAGGAGGCGCCTACAGGGGAGAAGGTCCATTCACATGTCAATCCAGCCATTTTCGATGTGCCAAAGTCTATTTCAGAGGGTGACATTAATTCAAGTTTGAGGGAGGAGATCCCTAAGGTTCTATACATTCCTCTACAAAGGAGAAAAAGCAGCCAAAGGTTCCAGTCCCAAATAATCTAAAGTCAGGAATGAAGGAAAAATTTCAGAAATTCTATGGTTACCTATCTTTAGAATTTGATGATTACAAGATGGAGTTCAGATTGTCAAGATATTCACCACCTTTCCGTGATAACGTGGGCTAGAGGTAAGCATCATGTCGAGCATAAGACATAAAACAAGGGCACTTTGTGGGAGGCAACCCACCAATTAGGATTCTTAGATCATATTTTCTTTTGATAATGTTTTATTATTTTGTTAGGATTAGATCATCTTATTTTTTAGCTTTGTGATAAGTAGTTCTAAAGCAAGTAAAAAAGGTTTGATATGTATATTCAGTGTGTAGGAGCTCGTTTAGTTGGTGTCATTGAATTCGAGTGCTTATTGGAGGGCATGTCTTCATGTGGATCCCACCCACCCGTCTTTTGCCCCAAATCCCACCTCACATACCGGTTTCGTCATTACATTTGTCTTCCTTTTCTTTTGACATTGGGGACAATGTCATATTCAAGATTAGGGGGAGGAATGGAACAATGCTTCTATCTTTACCTCTTGCATATTTTCTTTTCATCATACATCTAGATGTTTTTGTTTTAGAAAAATTAGATTTTTGATTTTATTTTTAGGGTCCACTTCTATCTAGTGTAATTGTAGATGAAATATAAAATTTTAGTTAGGATTAGCCATATCTTGATGATGTGGTATCAGTTCTAAAATTTTTGAAAACTGAATGTGCTCTTATGCTTTGCTCTTTAAGCTAAATTTGTTTTGTTTAAGAGTACAGAACTGGAGGAATTGTTTGGATTAGTCATCTTGAAGACATACTGAATGAATGAAAAACCTAACTCAACCCTTTGTCTTGTTTTATGATGATGATGTTTGAGTCCATACCAATCAAACAGTAACATGATCTTTAATGTAATTCTATAAATAAACTATAAGGTTACCCTATTACACAAGTTGATAGGAGAGGGACATATCATGGTTGGGAAAGACACTGTTTCTTAGTCATGTGATCTCATCCACCTTCCATTCATCTTCATTCACAACCATAGGATAATAAAGTTAAATCCATGTTATTTTCCACATTATCCTTTGAGCATTTGTAGTTTGCATAACAAAATTGCATATAGTTGCATTTGCATTTGCATTGCATAATTCATAAGGTGGTACATATTTGTTATCTTCTACGATCTTCTCTCATGTAAGAATGTAAAAAAAGTTGTATCTCCTTACTCCTCCAAATAAAAAAAGTAAAAAATCCCAAGCATGAACTATTTATCTTGCTAAAAATAATATGGCAGAAAAAAAAGAGTTATTGAAAAAGAAAAAAAGAGGAGAAAAGGAGTAAAAGGACTTTTAAGTTCAATGTCATATTCTCTTTAACCAACAAAGAAGGGGATTGTGGATTTTTTTTACTGTAAACACCTTTCCACCTATACTCATCATTAGGATGAGACATCCATTACATGCATCATTTGACAAAAAATAGTCATTAGAAGTCATACATTCACATTTTATCCATCATATATGTGCACCATATTTTTATTTCTTGCATGACTAATTTGGATATTTCTTGTGAATACTATTTTTATAGCCACCCATCTTTTCCACCATTGCTCTGCAAGGTAGGCCACCATCATAATTATTCCCCTCATCCATGTTTATTTGGGGATCTACTTCCAAGTAGTTTATTTAGATAGATCAGAGCAATGTAGATAGGGAGATCACACAGTGCATCAAGCATGCGTCCTACTGGCCATGATATCAAATGCTTCATATTGATAGTGTTTTTCATTAATCTTATTGTGGACATCTATTATGAACATTATTGATCACTTTAGAGTAGTTACTTGTTCAGTGGTTGGCAAGGATCGGTTTGGGACCGACTGGTGGAGGGTGGTTAGATAAAGTAATTCATAGGTTCTTGTCTTCTAGATGACTTTTTCTAACAAATCTAAGAGCAGTGTTTCTTAAGGACGAGCAATATTCAAGCTTAGGGGTATGATGTGTGCATAAATTGTCACTATTTTGATTGCTTAATTTGGTTGATTTCATTTCCAATTGCTCTTAATTGAATATATTTTCACACATATCACCAAATTAGTGTCAATCATGTGTCCATCAATTCTTATATTTTAAGCATGTATTTTACATATTTAAATTATTGTAATGATTATTTGATTTAATTCAATGATTATTTTATTGTAGATAATTATTATATACTAGAGCAAGATCGATACTACCGACATGAAACTTGGAAATTCTGACATTGTAACGAAGCAGAAAAAATATTATTTTTCCAGATCCAAAAGGAAAAGGATTTCTATTGCAACTAACTCGGTAGTACCGACTTCCAAGTTGGTTGTACTAAAACAGGCACTGACGGTCAAGATTAAAAACATTAAATCCAACTGTTATTGTTATAGAAAATAATATTTAGGTTATCTCTTAATCTAAACATATATAACGGCTGGAAAAGGCACCATTAGAAGAGATCGTCGAGATCTATCACATGGGGATGACATGAACGACAAAAGGAGGGAGAAAAGTGAACGAGCCTACCCGGTGGACCTCAGAGGAATTTTGGCAGCGACAAGAATGGAAAATCCTCTCCATCTTGTCCAGATCTATTCTTCATCCTTGTCTGCAATTTACTGTATCTCAAATTTTATGTTTTATATCTTTTCGATTTATTGTGATACCATGCCATCTATTTTTGGCTAGAAATAAATTCCTTAGGATCTGGGAGTAGCCTAGATATGCATTGTACCTGACTTTTATTCCTTAATATCACTTTTACTCCTATTTTTTGGATATAAATCTATGAGACTGTCTTTTGCTATTTATGCAAGATCACCATAGATAGATTATCAGACCCTCTATCTTTTTGGGAGAGAGGTTAAGGGTTGGAAAGGCATAGATTTACCCATTTACTATGTCCTTTGGGAAAAGTAGAGTGTAATCAGGAGGAGAAACCCAAAGATTAATCGTAAAACACCTAACTAATCAACCAATTACAATGGGAATGGGATTGACATTAGAATAGCTAGTGAACTACACTGTAGAAGTGGGTAGTTCTTTCTATAGGCTCTTTATCCAGAGATAGGGGTGATAGATTTTAGTGTGTAGAGGTTAGTTGTTGTGTTGTCCGTGGTGAAACTACCATCCTAAGGAACCCATTCCATTATGATTCACCCATTCTTGATCACAACAACCTTAGTTAGATTTACTTTTTGTTCTTAGTCAATTAAATAATTAATCAACTCTTTTTCTAGGTCTAGCTGATTTAGTTTCAATACGTAGTAGTCTTTGGTGCATGATTCCCTGAGTTCGTCAAGAAGGCCTCTTTTGGCCTATATTACACACATGTACTTGTATTTTACACGTACATTATACGCATGTCAACCATCCTAGGTGTAGCACCCACTATACATGTAGCAACCCACACTGATTAGGGTTAGGGTTGACATTGCAAGCATAAGACTCTATGCATGTAGAGACCACAATGGAACCCATATGCAGTGACACATACAAGATCTCATATGTAGTGACCTCATGCTAAAACCAAATCCAACATGATGCGACCAAACCACAAGAGCTAGGGTTTGTTGTACCCGCAACAACCCATCAACTATGTAGCAAACCCAAACACCAAGATGGTGTGTAGCGTTCCATAGGTCAAGACAGACCCAAAAATCACATAACCAGCTCCAAAATAGGTCAAAACCTCAGTCAAATAGATGATAAACATCAAGAAAACTAAGCATCATCAAAGGAAAACTCATGTTAAAATGATCATGAAAACCCCTAAAATAACATCACCAAGGTGGACATGGAAAACCATGATGATAGAAGGAAAACCATGCGTTCAACTCATGTAAACCAAAGAGTAAGACCTCTAAAATCACATGATGGCCGAAGCATAACATGGTGATAGAACCAAGGATCAAGAAGTTTGTAGAAACAAAAACTCCTTTATCTTTTAGAAATGGGGTGCATGAAATTAGGGTTTATGAGTAAGAGTAATCTATACAAGAATACTTCATAAACTTAAACCCTAGATCATGATAACATCATCTAGCATCTTAGGATCACATTTAATATGAAATCAACAACATGCTAGCAAGAATATGGTGCAATAATAGAAGAGGGGAAAGTTATATAATCCACATTAAGATGAAGATCAAGCTCCAAAGACACGAGCTCTAAGAGAGAATAAGAACTCCAACTTGGATCAACTCCATGGCCAAAAGGTCACCTCAAAAGATAAGAATACACCAAGGTCAAAGAAAATCTCAAGGCGAAGAAACTCAAAACCTAGGACGAACAAAGAAGGAAGAAGACAGAAGAAAGGAGGAGGCTTCTTCTCACTTGGGTATTACCATCGTCAAACCATAGTCTATGACCTTTGTGAAGGGAGGATCCCTCAAGATATCCACCATGGTGATCCATAGTCTCACCACCAAGAGGAGAAAGGAATAGGTAGGGCTCAAAGGAAAACAAGATCAAGGGTGTCAAACCACTTACCAAGAAGGAAGATCACCAAGAATCACCACAAGAGAGATGATTCAAGCTCAAGATCACTACATGCAAAGATGATCGGCCACCAAGCTCCAAGATCACAAAATCCTCAAGCACCACCAGGATCTAGGATGAAATCAAGGAACAAGATAGGAGAAAGAGATAAATGAGATACTTGCATGTAAAAGAGAGACTTTATATACTCAAGGGGTACGAGGGAGGTGAAGATATGAGGTGTCAAGGTATTAGAGCACCAAAAGGACACTTATCCACCAAAATATTAGCCATGCAACTACTCTAGACATGCATGCAACAAAGGGCGATAAGAACAAGGTAGTGTAGCGACCACTAGGGTCCATTACACCCCAAGGTCAAAACAAAACACATAGGAGGTTGCAAAAACACCCAACTTCGCAACACTCCTCCACATGAGCAACCTTAGTGACCTATACAAGGAAAAAACATCAAGATCACAACAAACCTCCACCAAGAGAGTGTTGTGGTCGCAACACCTCAAAAACCATCACACAAGGTCAATACACCATCAAACTCGAGCATCCATGTAGAGCCACGCAAACCCTAACATCAACATATGATGCCACATCATCAACCAAGGTCCAACAAGGCACCCCTAAGCACCATACTTTAGCTCATGATGCCAAGACACAAATGGCACAATTTATATGTGACAAATTGCAAGATAGACCCTCAACATGGGTAAATTGCAACTTGGTCTACACAAACATAACTAGCTCAAACATCAACTAAACATGACCAAACTAAAAACATAAACTTGTCACATGTTATTAAGGCATATCAAGAGATTGGATTAAGGTCAAAGAATCTTATTAAGCAAATAAAGCACAATAAGCACTAAGCTAGGTTAGGGGCCTTACAATATACTTCCTAGAGTCCTTTAAACACTAGGGTCAAATGCAATCGTACATATAGGCACCATAAAATATTTATAAGTGAACAATGTGGGAGTAAAACACTTTCTCATTTGCATAAAAGACAAGAATTAATTTTTATTTCACATATAATGTGTCCTAACTACACCTACATTGACTTAATATATGCTACTATTGTTACTATCTAGTGATAATATAGATAACAAAAGATCCATGATGTTGGATGTTAAACTTTTTTGTTTAGGTATGCAAAAGAAAGCATTGATCATTCAATAACTGAAAAACCTTTCTACTAGGATGGTGCACAAATGTGATGACATTTTGTTTGTAACGGAAGGCAAGGGATGAGATCCTTAGTATGAAATGCGAGGATGAAGCACTAGAGAGCCCACCAGTGGGCTTATCAAGCAACAACGAGCTAAGTGGAGTCAAGATCTCAAGGTAAATGCTGACACTGCCGCTGGCCTCCACTTAGGCCTCTTATTTGCAGCCCACCATCGACACTGGTGTCTATCATGTACTTCAGGACCATCTCATAGATCATGCCATCTGTGCAGTAGAGCATCTCTCATGTTCAGTCATGAACTTAGGGAGAAAAATCTAGGCTACATAGTATCTTCTTGGGTCACTTGTACAAAAGCCACATATAGAATCATTAAAACATACTTGTAATGTCATGTTTGTACTAAAACCTAAGTAGATGAAACTACATATACAAACCTTTTGAGTGGGTTTTAAGGAAGGATAATAACTGAGGACATAGAGTCAATGTCAAAAGATATGATAGAAACCAACAAATTAACTGACTCAGAGCGGCATCAATGTCATGGAATCACTTTGTGTCATCGGTTCCCGACAAGGAATTGAGACTGTAGTCCAACTATGCCATCAATTTTAGTCTTAACACACTATGATATGAAGGCTTTGAAGAACTTCCATGTTGGGAAGCATGGTCATGTTGTGGGCTGGGTTGCACGACTATGCTATTTGGCATACCCATTTTATTGTAAGGTGGATGTGTTGCTAATTTTGTTGATAAAATTGATGACATAAATATCCAACATCATCAATTTTATCATCAAAACTAACATTTTACTTCCTTATCAGGTAAAAGTTTAACTGGTAGGGGTATAAAGTTTGTCAGTTTTGGTAAAAAAATGGAGGACACAGATCTACAATGTTAGGTTTTTTATAATAATTGACACTATCCAATAAGCCAGCACACCTACAAACCTACAATCACAAATACATACACACAATTCATCAACCCATATACATTTTCATTCTTCAATTCCATTCTCTTCAACATTTAATCTCATTCTCATGCACATACACAATTCAGAAAACACACATACAATTCCCATTCTCAAATTCTATTCTCATGACGTGTATAATTGCTATTTTCATTGTATTCACCCTCTAAAAATTCATTCGTACACATGCATATATAAACACACCATTTACATATGCACAAAAAATTCACTCACATCAAATTTAAATTCTCAAGAAGTCATAATCACCATGTGTATATAGAAATAATAACATCAAGGTTTAAAATCCATATTTTATCCCAATCAAATTCATAGTTGACTTCTTTAACGAATACATGTTCCCACTCTTCTTGTATCTCATCTTTATCTTATTTTATATAGGGCTTTGTCGTGTCAAACAACTACAAAGAGAATGACATAATTCAATATTTTGATTTGGTTTTTTCATATTATCAAATGAGATTGTTTTCTTATGATGATCTAAATTATATAGAATACATTTTTTATACAATGGACGTCTAGTGTCACATGTCTAACAATTAGGTTCATATACCGCATCATGTTCTATATGTATGCCCAACCATTATTTTGTATAAGGCACTATAAATATACAATTGTGTGAAATGTTAATAAATAAAAGCAAGCATATTTGAAATATATATGCATTGGAGTCAGCAAACTACCTCAACATTCTTTGAACTTTATGTTTTCTTTTTCTTATGTACCTTTCCTCCATCCTTTTTTAATTCTTTTATAGACCTATAAGTTAAAGTAACACATTTAATTGAATTAGTAAATAGTCTTATAATGATGCATATAGTTATATTTGTTGACAGATGTAAAAATTTAGTCATGTAAACAAAGATTTTCACATTGTGTGTCCCCCACTGTGTACTTTGTCACCCAGAGGATCTAGATAATAAGCAATTAGCATCTTGGTGACAATTAAAAACAACTCTCAATGATTATTACTGAGTGAAAATAAGAAAAATAAAAGAAAACTCAAAATCCACAATGAAATATAATTCATAAGTCAAAATATGAAGAAAAGTACCCAAAAATTACCAAACATTAAAGGAGATATAGTGATGCTCTTTCTTATATTACCAGAATATTTAAATATGGTAGAGTAGTAATCACTAATACATTTTAGGTCTTTATCTACATAGCTAACCAATGATGGAAGTAGAAATGCCACATTGGTTAGTGCAAACTCTCCACACATCCTATGTAAGTAGATGCAAAACATATATTTATGCATTAATATATAATAAAATAGATCAACATATATTTTCACATATATAGGATGAGGTATTTAGCCATAAGACCTCACCATATCTACAGTTCTCTTATAGTTGTATTCAACCAAGAATAAGTAAACAACTCCACTATATCTTACAAGAATACACTAGTATCATGAGCTTGACCTGCATCAACCTCCTTAATATGGCCATCATAGTCGACCCTTATTATTAGTCACTTACCCATAGTGCCAACCCCTTGCACCTAGGACCTAGCGAGTCAAATAGGTCATTTGCAATACAAGTAGGCAATTGAATATCTAGAGGAAGAAGTGGAGTACTAACTGTAGAGGTTTTCTTAGGTATTATTATCTACAAATATATATATATATATATATATATACATACATGTATATATGTATATATATGTATATATATTGATATCTATTGCCAATTATATACACAAGTAGAAAAGAATCACAAATACAAACATAATGAAAATTTAGTATACATCAGTATAGATAACTCCCGCTTTAGGCCATGCAACCACACCACCTTTTGCATCACCTATCTCTTCTAGTTAGGGTGACCATTTGGCAGTGGTGTTTGTTTTCAAGTGTAGTTAACAAGTCAAATAGACACACAAAGCACATCGACGGGCATTGGAAAACTAAGAATCTTGTCACCTGGAAGGGGTGGGTAAGCATCCTCTAGTGAAACTATATAGTGTTCTAGTAAAAGAAGACATGGCCTCAATCCCTACATATTTGTATATAGTGTTTTATATACCTAAACACAAACACATTACAAAGTCACCTGAAAGACTGCTATATCACAAAAAGGCTTACACCAAGTATAAGACCCATGACCTAGATTTTTGGTTTATCTTGCTTTCTTAGAATTATTGGATGCTTAAAAACTTAATTAAACCTTATAGGGTGCTTTGATATCATCTGACAAACTTATGTTTCAAGTTTGATCCAGTTAGGATGTTGTTTGAGCTAGTTTTGCATACATGTGCTTGTTTTGGACCTAACAACAATTTTTCCCATTTCTAGGGATTTTTCTTGTAGTATGTCACATTCTTGTTGTGCATCAAATTTAGACATCATCGTTTATAAGTTGGTGCTATATGTAACCTTAACATATTTTGGTTTGAGTGACATGTGATAAAAAATTAGGGGTTACTCGGATGCCCAAAGTGGATGGTTGACCTTGAAGTATGTTTGACCGATGAGCTTGTGTTTTGGAGGTTGCCAAGTATCTTTTGATCCATGATTCTTGGTGTTTGATGATGTTTGGATTATACCCTCCGGTCTTGGTGGTCGAAGAGGCCCATGACCCCTCTAGGTCATCAAGAAACCCTAGAGTTGGTTTAAGCGATCGATTACTTTTCTGATATTCAACTGTCATTTGAGTTTTTTTCTAGGTTGATCACTGAGAATATCAATGATCAATGGCCTTTTCTAACCATGCTGGTCTCTAGTTTTTCTTTTTTTTAATGCCCTAATTGTTGGGTTTTATGGCCTCAGAGTAGGCAGCGAAAAAAAATATTTATTGCCATTAACCCATAACAGGAGATCGCATCAATGACTATGTAATGGGAAGGATGGTTTTAGAAAGATATACCTAGTCCTGGGGCTTGCCCAGTGACAATACCTCACATCCATGTGCGGTCTTCAATGCCATGTCTTAGACAGTGCCTGTGTAGCTCCTGGTCTTCGCCATGGACTTTGGCCTCCACCACAGACTCTGACTGACATGTCCTCCTGAGCGGAAGACATCTCCCGCCTCTATAAATAGTCCACACAGACCACCTAAAAATCTTGCTATTCTAGAAGAACTGGTAGGAAGGAGAAGACCCTCTTGTTGGTGTACTGGCACCAACCTTCTCTCCCTAACTCAAACTACTTTTTTGCAGTTGTCTATCCCTCGTTGTGCCTCCCTTGTTGGGTAGCACTTACTTGGGCTCTCTCAGTTACCAAAACTAGAGAGGACAACAACTTTGAATAGCAACTGATATTTTGAGTTGTGTGTTCTAAGAAATCCCCAATACCCCTCTATTTATAGTAGAGGGTAGGGTCAGGGTTCCTAGTCTATTCGTGAGTAGAAGGATCCAAAAATTTCATGAATAGTTTGTACTGTGACAGATAAACCGGTTATTTCAAAATTGAAACGGTCATTTGGCAAGGTGAGCCGATCAGTTCACTAGTGAACCAGTCAGTTGGGAGTGTGATCCGATCATTTCACTTCCCAGACTTGCCTATAATTGACTTTCTTCAATCATTTCCAATTAATGCAAATATTAATCCTTAATCCAATTGAATTGAACAAGTGAAACATGAAAGTATTCCTCCAACTGGGTAAATCCTTATTTCCTCAGTTGGAAGGACTGTGAGCCGCCTGATTCACCAAGTGAACCAGTCAGTTGGATCACACCAGCCGATCGGATCACACGGGTGAACTGGTCAGTTGACAGTCCTGACATTGCTAATATAGTCTCCAATTGACCTGACACTCTAGCCAGCTAGTTCAACACTTGAACTTGATAGTTATGAGTCCAATCAGTCAATTGTAGGTTTAATTGAGTACCTAAACACCTTTAGTCTCAATCTAAACATCATTCATGGACAATCTACTCTTCCAGGGGTATCCTATGTGTGTGACCCTACAAGTTCCAATTTACGTTGGCAATGAATGTTCATAACAACTTATGACATAACAAGAAATGAGCGGAATCTAGTAACTAATCATTACTACCCAAGTAACTCAGAAAGTTGGAGAACAACTTCAACCTACAATCTGTGATTAGTGTTACCATGATCGTGTAGTTCCTTTGTCACTAACATCCGGATTGAACTCGAGGCATGGAATGTCATCCTCTTCAACATTCAATCCATGTACCTTGACCTAGAGTAGACTATTTGAGATGCATGTGAATTCACATATCATATATTGAATCACATGAGTATGGACATACAATTCTCAGTCTTTCTTATCAAGGGGTCCTGGATATCATACTCCTTGTAGGAGGGACAAATCCCATATCTATCACTCATAGTCAAGTCCCCATGTGTCAAAGCCACCCAATCATCACCGTTATAACAACCCATGTTTCAAGACTGTGTTTGATGATTTTGAAGTGTACCCTATCATATGTGATGAGTGTAGTGATTTCTAGTCTAAGAACCACTATCACCACTATCAGTATGAGAGACAATTTGGACTACCATTCCATGGTATCCATGTGCCACTCTCACGGTGGGTCTGTCCGATATATTGTTCTCTAACATATATCTGTGTGCTTGACTTGATATCATATATCATGACTAATGAAACTCTATCATCAATCAACACACACTCTAGTCTTATGTATTATTTTTGTCTATTTTGCTTCCACAGTAATATCCGACTAGGGACATAACAAGAATGTATGTACTCTTATCATACATATGGTCTCATTATTCAGGTCCTCAACCTGAAGACATATGTCATCGAGTCACATCATTCTTTAGACATCTATCACATATGTGTCATCATCTCATGAGTGAGACAAACGTAATAGAAATAATTACCTTTATCATTATCAAATCAAGTATCATATGCCTCATTGAAACCAATCATATGATTGTCTCTCTAGGTATACTATACCAAAAGATTCCCACTTGCACTTAGAGTCAATCACCCATGAATCATATTCTAAGTGATCTTAACATGTCCATCATATTTCTACTGCACAAGTGCTTTTATAGTGGGTAAGCAACATTTGCTTCAAGTCGGCATATTTCATGTTTCACATCCCCTCACTATACGGCAACTCGTATGAGATGGAAGTGTCGTAGTATGCTATCTGAAATTCCTTTGCCTAACCAGTAGCTCCATTGTTGTCACAATATTACTACCAAGTCACCAATGGTTGGAGCCACCCATAAGTTCATCCATATGAACTTCTAGATTCATACAATATCCTTTACAATGTTCGTAACACTAAGGTACTCGACTTCTTATTGTAGAATTAATCAATTGTTTTATGTTGGAACATTTCCAACTAACAATTCTCATTCCAAGGTCAAACATAAATTTTGTCATTTTGAAAGCTTGCATCGATGTAACTCTTTACACCCAACTCTTCCTTATTAGCATAATTAAAGAATTATATAGAAAGATGGAAACTCTTACAGGCAAGCTGAAAGCTTGGAATTGGAGAAACTTTGGTGATATCTCGATCAATTTAAACATTGATAAACAAAACGTTATTGATGCTCAACGAGATGCTGATATGAATCCCATGGACAAGGAGAAAAGGAAGTATGTCATCAATCTGAGGAAGGAGGTTAAGGAAGCTGAGCTTACTAAGGAATCCTTTTGGAGACAAAAATCACGAATACGGTGGTTGAAGGAAGGAAATAAGAATTCTAGCTTCTTCTATTCCACCATGAGAATGAGAAGAACCAGAAATAGCATCAACTGTTTAATTATTGATGGTGCACTTTGCAGGGATGATAATACTATCAAGGATTTTATCAAAAATTTCTATGAGAATTTATTTTGTAATCAAGACAAAGGTAAGGTTTGGGAGGGACAGTGGAAAGGCCCAAACATTTCTAAACAACAAGCTGATATCTTGATTGCACCTATCTCTAGAAGCGAGGTGGATGACATTGTCAGAAATCTTAATGATGACAAATGTCATGGTCCTGACGGTTTTAATGGGTATTTCTTTAAATACTCTTGGCCTATCATAGGTGATGATGTCTATAAGGCGATTCAAGAGTTTTTCTGTAATGATACTTTTCTTACAGAAGTCAATAAAACGTATATTACTTTGCTTCCCAAAGGGTCTGATAACTCTTACATTTCTAACTAGAGACCCATAGCTCTTTGTAATGTTTTTTACAAGATTATCTCGAAAGTTTTGGCTAATAGATTGCAGAGAGTTTTACCTTCGATTATTGACGTCAACCAGTGTGCCTTCATCAAAGGCAGGAGCATCAAAGATGCTATTTTAACTTCTAATGAAATTATCAGTGACTTCAAAAAGAGTACTAGTTGTTTGATGTGTATTCAGGCTGATATATCAAAGGCTTACGATTCTGTCAGCTGGAAATATCTTTTCTCCATTATGTTCAGAATGGGATTTCCGATCAAGTGGATTCAATGGATTGATATCATGTTCCAATCTACTTCCTACTAGGTTCTTGTGAATGGTGAAGCTACATCTCTGATTTTTCCCTCGAATGGGGTAAGACAGGGAGATCCCATCGCACCGTACTTATTCATTATTGTCATGCAAGGTTTTACAGAGATGATGAAGGGGAACTGTAAGGCGGATAATATTCATCCTATTAAGGCTTTGAAGAATCTTGATTGTTCCCATTTTATTTTCGCGGATGACTTAATGATTTTCTCCAAAGCTGATGATACTAGTGTTACTGGTATTGGAAAACTCCTTAAAATTTTTAGTGATTCTTCTGGTCTCAAGATTAATCTCCAGAAAAGTATGATTTATTTGAGTAACAAGAGAGATATTGAGCTTGCTAACAGACTTGGTATGAAAGTAGGAAATTTGGATGACTCCAAATACCTTGGTTTACCTCTGTTTACTGGGAAGTTAAACAAAAATCTCTATTTGGATTTGGTGGATAAAGTTAAGAGGATTGTTGGAAATCTAACATGCTTTCTTTGGCTGGTAGACTTGAATTGGTTAAGTCCAATCTCTCCATTATGCATTTATACTGGGTTTTTTCTTTCCCTATCCCTTGCTCTGTTCTGGATAAGATTGATGAAATTTGCAGAAATTGCTTATGGGGTCAATCCGAGAAGAAGCACAATCTCCATCTGGTAAAGTGGGATATGGTTACTTTGCCTAAATCTGAAGGTGGTTTAGGGCTTAGGAAAAGCAACGAAGTTGCCAAAGCCTTCCTTATGTTAAATGCTTGGAATATAGCTAGCAAGAAAGATTCCTTGTGGATAAAATGGATTAGTGAAAAATATTTCAAAAAAGAATCTTACTAGAGTATTGAACCTTCAACCAACTTATCTTGGATGTTCAATTTAGTCATTCGTGTAAGGGAATAGTTGAGACCTTCATTTTTTATTACTATTGGATCTGGGGAAAATATTAAAACCTGGTTGGACCCTTGGGTCAAAGGGAATTTTCTCCGGGACTATGTGGATTGTAGTATGATTATCAGATCTGGAATCCCTCGCAATTCCAAGCTTTCAAGTATTATCAAGAACAATCAGTGGTCGATTGCTAAGTCTAGGGTATCTTGGATGTTCAATTTAGTCATTCATGTAAGGGAATAGTTGAGACCTTCGTTTTCGATTACTATTAGATCTGGGGAAAATATTAAAACCTGGTTGGACCCTTGGGTCAAAGGGAATTTTCTCCGGGACTATGTGGATTGTAGTATGATTATCAGATATGGAATCCCTCGCAATTCCAAGCTTTCAAGTATTATCAAGAACAATCAGTGGTCGATTGCTAAGTCTAGGGTGTCAAAGGACATTCTCAATATTATCTCAGATATTCCCATCTCTAAATATTCTACTTACTCTTTCTTTCTTAATGGGTCAAGGAATGTGAAGTTGAATCTTATTTGGGATCTGATTAGAAAGGAAGGTGTTGAAGAAGATATTTATGACTGGATCTGGAAGTCTAAAGGGAGCATGAATAGCAAAATTCATGTGTGGAAAGCTGCTCTAAATAAATTACCCACATCGGATTATGCTAGAAGAAGGGGTATTTCTGTAGTTTCTATTTGTTTTCTCTGCATGAATGATTACGAGGACACCCAACATATTTGTTTTAGCTGTCAATTCACCAAAGTTTGTGGTCTAATGCTCTTAATGATAATTATATTGATTGTATTCCCTGCAATTGGAGAGATGTTGTGAATCATTATTCTATCTCGGCCAGGATTGTTATTCCCTTCATTCTGTATCAGGCTTGGCTGGAAAGGAATAGGAGAGTCCATGACAACAAGCTTAGTTCCTCGAATTAGATTTGGAAGTTGATTGTAAATGATTTTGAGATGATGAATTAGTTTTGTGAAATTTCTATGTTAGTGGATGGCGGAAGATTCCTTCTTGGCTTGGTCTGCTCCAGGAGCTGTCTGGGCTGTGTTCTACTACCTGATGAAGTCTTCTGTTGTGGGTCTTGGTTCTAGTTTTGTTGGCTACTTGTTGGAGGTTATGTTCTGTTAGTCTGTTTCTTTCGTGTGTTTTCTTTTCTTCTTCTAGTTGGTTGCTATTCTAGTGGTTAGTGATGTTTCCGGTGGCTGAATGATGGAACTAGATGTTCTGGACGATGGTTCTGCTATAAGCTTGTCTTCTCAGTTTTGGGTCTGGATGAGAGGGTCGAGTCACCACTCCGGCGAGTGTCGACGCTCCCCTCTTCTGTCCTCCTAGCCTGCTGTTTAGAAGGTTATTTCCTCTGATGACTTTCTGGTGTATCTGGTTGTTTTCTTGATGGAAGGTGATGGTTGAGTCCCCACTCCAGCGAGTGTCGACGCTCCCCTCTCCCTTCTTTTTTTGTCTGCTGCAGGTTATAGAAGGTTGTTTGTCTGGATGAGAGGGTCCAGTCACCACTCTGACGAGTTTCGACGCTCCCCTCTTCTGTCCTCTTAGCCTGCTATTTTGAAGGTTTTCCTTTGATGACCTTCTGGTGGATCTGGTTGTTTTCTTGTTGGAAGTTTTCATTTGATCTATGTGAGCTGCTGTTGTGGATGTCTGCGTGCACGGTACTTTTTCTGCTGGCTGATGTTGATGATGGTTGGGCTTGGTGCTTTGTTCATAAAGTCCAACTTTTGCAGTAGTTTGGCTTGTTGTTCTTGCTTTCCGGTTATGCTTTCCGGGTTGTTTGTTTCTGGTACAGAAGAGTAAGTGTGGTGTTTTCCCTTTGATGGAGATCTTCAGAAGATGGGGTCTCCTGCTCCCCTCTCTCAGTGGGTTTTAAGACTGGGTGGTTGAGCTCCTATGGATCTGTTTTGGTCTAGTCTTGTGATGGCCGAAGGTCTCTCGCTCCCCTCTCATAGCTGGCCTTCACAGTTGTGATGGTTGAGTTTTTTATTTGAGATTTGTTGCAGTTCAATAGTGCTATGCTGCTGGAGGTTCTCATATTTTTGCTTCTCTGAAGGATGTCTAGTGTTGATAGGCTTGGATGTTTGTTAAGGGTGGTTCTGCGTTTGAAGAAACTGGTGGATCCTGTATTTTTTTTGGGTTTCTTGTTTTTCTTTCTTTTCTATCTTCAGTTTGAAGATGGATAGTTCTGTACAGAAACTATGGAAAAATACAAAAAAAAGCAACACGAGTTTTCGACCGACCAAAAAAACTTAAAGAACAGAAGTAAATCTACTATATGATAAGCAAGTTCAGTTACATGATGTTTAAAGAAGAAATAGTATAAATAATTACAATTGAATTGTGGGGCATCTTATCATCATAAAAGGAATATGAAGAACATGTATATCCACTACCAACTATGATGTACTAAAACAAGCAATGCCTCGTCCAATGTTCTCATATTTGATCCTAAGAAACTGTACTACACGTCTGGTTACATATTTTATTATGCCCTAAGGATTTGAATCATACAACCCAAATCCAACTGACCACTGCTAAGTGGAAATTGATTCCATACAAGCTCAGTGGAAGAGGTGGAATCCATGACCTTGCCAAACCTTATGGTCAGTACACAAGCACACCTCACAGACATATCGATGAAATGCAACCAGTGACATGTAGTCAACTTGTGAACATCCTCGCCCGTCTTGGTAGGTCATGATGCTAGTGAAATTGAGATTTTTCCCACAGCCGCACTCCTATTAGGTTATGACCTGCAACCAATCCTGTGAAATCTCATAAGCATCATATCACTAACCTACAGCCTGCAGCCGCACTCCTGCCATGGTATGGCCCACAACCAATCCTATGAAGGCATATACTCAAAATATATAACTCCAAGCCTTCTCTAGGGAAGAGCTTGTTTCACCATCCAACAAGTACTGACACTGAGATGGATCTACGGTATAGGGAGAAGCTACATGAATTAGGTTCCACTAAATTAGTTAAGTCGATTAAGTGTCTTTTAGCATCAATCAAGTTACAATGTACAAAGCCATAGAAAATCCAACAAAGATAAGGGTATAGTTGTTTCAGAAGATAAAATCATGTAAGGTGTGATCTTATCACATCGTCATCACATAATGCTCATATCACTATCATTCACAATATCATCATCATCAAGGCCATATGCCCTAGAATATCAATACCTCAGCTCATCATAGGGAATGTAACGTCATGTTGAACACTATGTCATTGCCAGGTCATAGGACCCATTTACATGATTTTTATAGTACGGATGCCTCATGAAGCCTTATAGAGGCTCATTCAATCTAATAATCACAATAGCTTTCACTTAGCTATGCATATTAACTTGCAACACCTGCATGGTTAGGAATTCATAACAATAGAGATAATCATCTTATCATCATAGTCATTCCATTAAAGGGAAACGAGCAA
The DNA here is from genome assembly GCA_963693085.1 of Alisma plantago-aquatica. Classification (NCBI taxonomy): domain Eukaryota; kingdom Viridiplantae; phylum Streptophyta; class Magnoliopsida; order Alismatales; family Alismataceae; genus Alisma; species Alisma plantago-aquatica. The sequence goes on from OY856409.1 coordinate 626,837,399, forward strand.
GTTAGATTGTATATTATTAGGATTAAGGCCCTTTCTTAGCCAATTAGGATTCACCAAGCTAGGTTCAACATCCAATCCCCAAGTCCATTACCTCCCATTATCTTGGAGTACATTTAGTTTAAAGATTAAATGATATTTCAAACACCACATTACATGACCTATTCACTAATCATACAAGTGCATCCTTGAGTATCCAACCATGTCCTATAACCATGTGTCAGCCACTTAACAACATGGTGTCTCGGTCTACCATCAGCATGGGGTTTTAGTTTCACATCATTCTAATGTGTCGACTTAACACCTTCATGGGGTGTCGACCTATCATCAACGTGATGTATCGGCCAAACACCATTAAGCTGTGTTTTCTAACCACTACCATGATGTCCCGGTCTAACACCATCATGGTGTGTCAGTTTAGCAGCATCATAGGGTACCGGTTTAACATCAATGTAGGGCATCATATTAACATTCCCCACAATATTAGTTTGTCACTATACTGGCATCTTGGCCTGTCATCAGCATAGGGTGTCGGCCCCAACGTTAAGAGGGGTTATCGGCCTATCAACCATGTGATGCGTCGGTTTACCATTAACAAGGTGTGACAGTTCTATCATCCCAACATGGTATCAACCTAGAATCAACACAAGGTGTGTCAACCTCTAACCAATGTGTGTTGCAACTCATGCATAACTAGGGTATTTGGCACAAACCATCACGGGTTGCATCTATAGCTAGGGTGTCAGCCTAGTACCAACATGGCATATCGATTTTTCGCCAACATAGGGTAACAATCACTAACCATCACAAGTTATCACTAATACATCCCTAGGGTATCGACTAAAGGCCTTCATGAGTTACAACCTAGGTTAAGATGACGGTCTAACATTCATGTAGGGTGTCAACTCTACACCAGCATGTATTTTGACCACCAACATCACTAATTACAACTAAGGCTAGGTGCAATCCATCACGGGTTACTTTTCATAATAGGACATCGACTATAAGTCGTTATGGATAGTACCCATGGCTTGGTTAGGGTCAAAACACCACATGGCTAAGATCATCACCAACATGACCAAGGTCAAAATAGGGGAAAACAAGAGATAAAACAGCAAGGAACTCCCCCATCATCATGGTAAAAACTCTACAAGATAGACACTTAAACTTCCTTCAAGAAGGTACCATGTTCAATAGTAAAGATCATACTTTACATAACCCAAAATAGCAAGTTAGATCATCATTAAGTTCTAGCATATTGGGAGAATAGTTATAGAGAAAAGAAACAATACATGCATAAGCAAAGAGTGCAATTATATAGAGGCTAAGAGTAATATAACCCACATTTGAGAAGACTCCCATCGAAGGTGAAACCTCAAAGATCAAAGCTCCTTCCATCCGGTCCAAAGGTTGAAGATAATCCGCCAAAGGTCCCAAATGTGGTCAAAATACCACCTCTAAGAGAAAAGAAGACACCAAGGTCAAAAAGGAGAAGAAAGGCAACCTCAGTCGATCCAAAGAAGAGGAATAAAGAAAAGGATGAGAGAACTTCATTCCAACATGCCTCAAGAACTTCCTTCATACCAAGGCATGTTTCATGGCTGAGAAAGAGGAGGAGGATGGACAAGAGATACTAAGGAGATTGTCATAAAGGAAACATAACTCACCAAGGTAAAGGAGATGAGCAAGAACCACCATGAGTTAAGGATTCGATCACCAAGCTTCCAAGGAGGCTTCGTCTTGCTCTTCTAAGCTCCAAGGTCGTCCAAAAAGAAGAGGGAAGTAAGAATGGATGAAAGGTTTTCTAGAGTGAAGAGGAAAGGAGCTATATACTTGTGGGATGAGAGAATGAGCAAAGGTGAGGTGTCATCTCCTTAACCTATCTAACAGACACTAGTTTAAGAAATAGATCCACATGCAACGACTCTTTCTTACCATGCAAAATGTGGTGATGCACTCTATGTGGAGCTCTCGGCCTCTTGGCCACACACCAAGAGTGCGGCCCTACTGCCCAAGGCAACGCACCATACACATGCCAAGGTTAAAGCACATATATCCCATAGAAGCCTTAAACATTACTAAAGATGCCACCATTCATTCAAGATGAAAACTAGGTAGCCCTTCTCTCTCTCTCTCCTCTTGATGATGTCAAGAGATGGAAGGTTCACTTTAGAGGTGACAAATTGCACATTAACTTCCTACTTTGGGTAAATTGCAATTCACACCAAAACTATCGTACAAAGCACAAACAACATCCAAACAAGCTCAAACTTGGAGCTTAAGCTCTTCACAAGTCCTAATTTTATCTCAAAAGATTAGAGAAAGGTTCTAAACAACTTATTTAAGCAAAAAAAATAGAGTTACCCCAAAACTCGAGTCAGGGGTCTTACACTACATGTCCCATACTATGTGGCAGTGAATGTCCATAACCAGTTATGACATCGCAAGCAATGAATGGTGCTGAGTCGCACATCAATGCTACCCAAGTAAATGGAAAGTTGGAGAACAAATTCAACCTACAATGTGTTCTTGGTGTTAAAGTTTGTATAGTTACTTTTTCACTGACATACATATTGAACTCCATGCATGGAGTAGTCATACTCTTCAACATTCAATCTATGTTCCTTGAACCATAGAAGACTATCTCAGATATATGTAAGCTCAATATCATATATCTACTCACATGTGTATGGCCATGTATTTCTCAGTTTCACTTGTCAAGAGGCCCAAGGATGTAATACTCCTATATGATGGAAAAATCCCATCTACATCACTCATAATCATCCCCATGTGTCATAGTGCACCCTTTCAATTTATTTATGGCAACCCTTATTCAGGATCATGGTGGATGATGTCAAAGTTCACCAAATGACATGTGATGAGTGTGACTTCAAGTCTGAGAACCACAATCACCACCAACACTATGATAGTTTATTGTGACTACCATTGTAATGGTTTCCATGTTTCACTCTCATGGTGGGTCTATCCACTACATTATTCTCTAACATGTATATCTGTGTTTGGTTTGATATCACATATGATGATTGATGAGATTCTATCATAAACCAACACACATTCTAGTCTTATGTATTATTGTTGTCTGCATAGCTTCCACAGTAGTAACTGACTAGTGACATAATAAGAATGTATACTCTTGACACCCATATGATCTCATTGTTCAGGTCCTCAACCCAAAGATAGACAACATTGAGCAATATCATCCTTTAGACATTTATTATGTTACAACATTATCCCATAAATGATTAGAATAGAAAAAATTGGAAGTTTTCCTTTATAATTAATCAAATCATTTACAAGTTATGCCATTACAATTCGAACATGATTGTCTCTCTGGGGATACATACTAACATCTGAAAGATGCCGATATAGTCATGAATGTTAGCCATATGGATTTCATTCCCTCCATAGAGTATCTTATGAAAGAACTACCTCACCATCAATTTGAGTTTAGGTCTACCTTTGATCGAGACACCATCCTTTAATCTCAAGATGAAAGTCTTTTATCTTTTGGATTTCACAATCGATAGGAAATTGGGTGATGGCTTCCCCTACCCTCATCCAGTCACAACGAGCCTTTTGTCTCCATTCTTTTGTTTCCATATTCCATTATGCATTGCATTCTTGTTGCAATCTTGTGATTTCCTCCTTGGTCTCTATGATGTTACTAGCTCCCAATAATGTTTGACAATGTTTGAGTTTTGAAAGAAGATAGTCTTTCCTTTCCCTTTTCTTGTGTCTTTCCTCCTTGTCCCAATATGTGGATTTGTCCATGAGTCTTGTGAGCTCTTGGTGGAAGCTCATGTCATTGTCCCACTTCTGTTGAAGAAAAGTAGAGAATGAGGCACATGTGTGCCTAGACACACTAGTTTTGGGTTTTTACATTCTCCTTTTCTAGTATGAACCAATATGGGAGAGTGGTCTAAATTGGCCCTAGGTAGGACATATACCAAGTTCATGGGAGATTTGTTTACCCATTACTGGTTAGTAGTAGCTCAGTTGAGTCTCTCTTGAAGTCATCCTCGTTTAATGTCATCTCAGCGCATGTGGCTCCCAAATCATCTAGCCCAGCTTTTCCTATCCCCATGTTGAACTCCCGATAACTCCCCAGATGTATCACCTCTCCCCCTATCATCTCTTCCTCCTTTAACACCATATTGAAATCTTCTAACACCATCCACGATAAATCTCAAGCCAATTCCATGGTCTCAAAATGATCCCATAGGAGACGACAACCAACTTGTTTCGTGCTAGCATATATAAATGTGATTAGGCTACATTGATTAATCATGAAATGTGTGAATCGTTTGTGGTTTTCCATGATTTCAACATTTCCAATTTTGTTTTTCCACAACACCCAGATGCCTCCTGGAAAGCCCTCTTGTAAAGAGTGGGAAATCAATCCACCTCTCTACTAAAAACAATGGTAAACAAAACACAATTGGGACAGCATCGGAAGATAAAATTTTGACTATATTCAATTTAAATAAAGTGTACATAAATTTTTTTTCCCAATATGGGTGTACATGCTTTATACAAAAAGTGGATCTAAGTAGAGGGAAATTAGACTACTCCACTTTTGTCTCCAAGCAACACATCCATCAGCTAAGTCCAAGCCAAGCTATGATCTTCAAGTCCTATTCATCACCTTGCTCCACATCTGGGTGGTTGGGAAGGCACCCAGCAAAAAGGGAAACAAAGAAAAGTATGTGTTATAAGAATATTCTAACAATGGCAAAGAAAGTTGTAACAAGTAAATTAGGCTAGATATTTGGTGTAAAAAGAGATATCAAAGAGTATGAGGTTTTTATAAGGAAACTTGCCATTAACAAAATAAATGAAGGTTTTAGCATGTCAATTAATATGTCTATCTAACTAAGTAGGGTTGAGGCACCTACCGGACCTCTAACCTTAGGTGAGGGAAGAATAAAAACATTTCCAATCACCTACAATTTTTAATGTGGAGAATTATAAACATTCCCCTAGGGCGTTTTTATACATGCCCTCCATGGGTGGTTGTACATAAGTACCACTACTTAAAAATTAAATAGATCATTTAATTTAAAGCTAACAAAAGAGTCATGGCAAGGATAAGAAAAAGAATATATAACATGGCAGTGGGGTATGAATACCCAAACAAGAGAATACTACATCTACTTTTGAGGCAATAAGCAATTTAGGTTTCAAGATTCAAGGGTTTAGATCAAGTTAAACCTCATAGGAAAGTATGGGTAATGGATTAATGATTCCCCAACTGAAAGGTAGATGCACAAACAAAACACATACATAAATAGGATATGCACATACCTCTTTTCACAGATAAAGGTTAACTTGAATAGTATACTTTGGTCCACAAAGTCAACTTTTCATCCTAAAAACACATTATGTATATTAGCCAAGTCAAAGTGAACATATTCATTCCTGTTATATTTTTACATTATTATTACTCAATTTCCGATCATGTAATGTCATGTTAGGGTTTATGATTTTAATCTTTGTTGAGATAATATGTGATGCTTTACATATCTATCTTAGTTCTATTTACCAATATTTAGTCACATAAATTTATGTAACTCATATATATGTGGATAATAATATATATGCTTCCAATATAGGTTTAATGATGTGAGTCCATATTATTCCTAACATCATGCTTACCATGTTTATTGGTGTAAGTATATTCCATATGAATATTTATTAGGTTCACTAATATACACATGCTTTGATCCAACTAACATGTCATCTAGATATATGTTTATAAAAGTATATTCCTTTACACATTATTATCTCTTTTTTTTTTACTATTTAATTCCTAAGAAGACAATATCGTTAGATGAATTCTTATACAAATTTCAAGTTCCCTTGGATTAATTTAGATGAGAGTGTTCCCTAGATCCATATGTATTTCTAATTATCATGTAATGCACCTATATATATGATTTCTAATGTAAAGGATACATTAACACAAGGGTACACCCACTAATGATTCTTAGAGTTTGGTAAGTATACAATAAGCAATTAGGGTGATTCTTTAATCATTTTTGGATATCAATCTACCCGGGTCTTATACAACATCTTTTATTTAATATCAAGTTTCCACTTTAACGTATCATTACAGGTTTGATTTCATGCAATCTAATATTTACATTTGTATACAACAAAGTTGATAGGTAAGATAATTGACTAGTTCATGTTATGGTTTTAAATAACTAGATTATCCTTACTCCATTCTTATCCCATCTTTATAATCTATTTTCTAAAACAAAACTATTGAAAATGAAATGAAGACTTACATGTCTAGAGTTACCATGGGGGTTGCATGTCTGGTTGATTCACAACAAGATGGGGACCCAAACACATCATCACGTTCTCTATGATCATGTGACCTAGGAAGAAGCAGCATGTAAATAGTCACCATCGTCATGTTGAATGGAGGTGTTTGCAAACATCATGGTCTTGCAGATCTAGTGGTTGCGAATGATAGTGTCATTATCAAGGTCGACGATGTTGCACTTGGTGGCTACGATGCCCTGCTGTCATAGTGTGTTGGTGTCGGGGTTGCTCTGGAAGTGGTGTTGTCGGCGTCGGGGCGTCGCAGCATCACAGCGTCAGGGCGTCGGGGCTTCACAGCATCAGGGTGTCGGGGCGTCGCAGCATCAGGGCGTCAGAAGGACAGGTGGTAGCGACGCTAACACAGCGTCGAGGCATCGGTTGGGCAGTTGTTAGTGACGCCGACGCAGCGTCGGGGGCTGCTGGACATCGAAGGTCAGATGTGAAGATGTTAACGATGCCGACGCAGCGTCGGGGTTGCTGGGCGTCGAGTTTCAGGCGTCGTTCGGGGAGAGAAAGAAGAAGAGGAGGAGGTGATGTTGCCCAATGATTCTCAACTCTGTTTGGTGTTGCTCGCCATGGTTGGACGCAAGGTGAGAGTAGGCTGGGCGGCTAGGGCTTCATGTGTTTGAGGAGAAAAGGAATGAAGGGAGGAAGATATATAAATAGGATACATAGAGGAAGGGTTGGGCGTTGCCCTCTTTGGAAGGGGGGAAACGTGAGGGAGAGGAAGCAACGCAGCGTTGCTTTACGTTTGCTTTAGGAAAACTGTAATTTGTTTAATCAAATACCACTTTCAAAGCATATGATAATTAGGATTTTAAATACCAATTCAATTGGGAAAGCAAGCATTATCCAGTTAAATATAAAATTTGAACCCTTTACTTTTTAATACATGTAGATCCCAATTGTAACATTAGTTTTCTTTTTTTTTGGGAATTCTAAGTATTTTATTTAATCCCTTTAAAGTAATTCATATTTTCTCTTTCTTAATATATTAGAGACTCATATAATTATCAGTTAATGTGCAACTTCACTCTCAAGGAAAACAAAATATATGGAACATGAATTTGTTATTAACTTCATTTGTTTAGTTATTTTAATTAATGATTTGAATATTTTACACATGTTCTCTCTCCTAAATTCACGTTCTCACCAAATATTTTCCAAATTGATTCAAAGTTCATCCAAAGGTCTATTTTAACCTATATCACACGAATTTAGCATTATTTTATTTTTTTGAAGACTTTTAATATTTTATTCAATACATTTAAATTTTATCACTTATTTTATCCTTTTAATTTATTAGAGGCATCTAGAAACTTCCTAAAAATATAAAACTTGGTCTACAAGTAATAATAAACGTTAGGAACACGTTTTTGACATTAATTAATTTTTATCAATATATATTCAATATTTTTGGTCTTTAAGTCATTTTCTCTCTCTTGAATAAAATAAAATATTAAACATTGACCAAATTAAATGCAAATTTTCCCAAAGGATTATTTTTGTGTTTAGAATACGAATTTGGAGTTATTTTTCTGATTTGAGAACATTTAATATTTTATTTCACTTTATTGGCATATTTCCTATTTTCTTTTGATAATGTCATTAATATTTATATTATGTTCCACTTTAAATGATACTTGGCCCTTAAGTTACTTTTTGATCAATGAAACGAATTTGAGTGTCAAATTATCCTGATGGGTTTCCAATTATAACGTTTTGTGAAAAATCTTTCTCATTATCTTCTTTACCCATTAATTCCCATATTACCTTTAATTATTGCATTTATCTTCTCCTTTATTTCAAATTCGGATTTTCTCTTATTTCTCTTATTCTAGTAAGTGCTAGAAAGTTCTAGGATGAAATATTTTATTCTTTTTATTGCTTAGTGTACAATTTGCATTTTAGTCCAATTATCTAAAGTCTTACTGAGGTATTTGTGCATAAACCCAAATATTGGAATAAAAGGTGAACAAATGTTCATTAAACCATCATATTGTCCACAAATTAAATAGAAAGGCCAAAGAGGATAGAAATTAAAGGAAAAGATGGAAAAGAGGACCAAAAGGCAAAATGCCCCGATTTCGGTATGTTACACCTCTACTTCGACTCTATAGGAAGAGTCGTACCCTAGATTGTTGATGATCTTATCAACTCACTTCCCGCTAGTGTGAGTTTCAGTGATGGAACATATTTTAATTCTGTATAACTGTGTGAGATCCATTACTGTGTTTTGGGTATCTATAGAACAGATCCCTTGTACATTCTAGGATGTTATAAACATTAATAGTCCATTCCTTTCAGACTCGAGCCTCCTTCACCCGGTAGTGTGTTGCCAATAACTTGTATTGCCTCCCTTCCATTGTTTTTCTTTGGGCCGTTCTTCGTAGGTTCCTTAGAGTTGAGTATCTTCTTGTTCCTCATATGTATTCTTGTTGATGCCCCAAAGATCACTTGGTTCTTGGTTGGGATCCCTACTAGCCCCTGAGTAGCAGATGAACCACCCATCAGAAAGTGCAAGTTCCTGATTTCTGATCATTTTTAAGCATTACCCTTATGTACTCTCCCTTAATAGTTGTTACTCTATGATTTGCTTGATGGTTACCTACTTCTTGATTTGCCTGAATATCTTCCACAACCTTATTTTGTGCAAAGTTGTCGTTGGTAGTCCTTCAGTTCCCATCCTCTATAGATATTTTCTTCTTGTTGTTTGCCTTCCATTGTCACCACTCAAGGTCTAGGAGTGGTTGTATTTCTCCACCTACAATAGTTGGTGAATTATATTGTTCTTCATTTAGGTTCAATGAGCGAAACTTATTTTGGGCTTCAATGGTATTCTCCTTGGATTGATTTTCAGCACGTCTCTATTTACTTTGGAATGACTTTGCATGCATGGATTCAGAGAAGTCACTCAGCAGTTGTGGGGTCATGTCAGCTTTCTCTTTTTGTTTTCTAGTAGCCATTTCATCTTCCTTAGATGCTCCTTCACATTGCATTCTTTGTCTGTGTGGCCAATCATTTTGCAAAATATGCATATGTTGGTGAGGTTCTTGTATCCCACCATGTACTCCTCAACTTGGATGATGATTGCTGGAGTTAGTGGCTTGTTGGTATCCAACTTGACCACTATTTTTGTAGACTTCCCTCTCCTCTTCTGGTATGTGCTAGTGTCTACCAAATTGCAGTGCCAATGGCATCGCCTACTTCCTCCAAGAATTGAAATTGGTATAGTAAAATAGGAAGGTTGTGGATCCTCGTCCAAGCTATAATGAATCAAGGATACTCTGTCGAAAGAAAGAGACTGGGTCCCAGGGCTGTACTCTAAGGTAAAAACCCATAATTGTCTAGGGACCACTAGTAAGGCCCTTCAAGTAATCATCTTCTTGTGTTAGTTGAACCATGAAGACGTTATCCTCTAGATCAATCCGTGTGAAAGCACTTATTGGTTTCCACATCAATCTAATGCAATCTTGCATAGTCAAAAACCCAATCGCCTCATTGATGACCTTCACAATTACTACAAACTCCCACGGCTTCATGAGATCCTATTATATGTTATTGTTGATTTCAAAGCTTAAGGTTCCTTCCTTCATTCATGTCTTGATGTTATCCTTTGTTATCTATGTGTTTGGATTGTCAAACCCTAAAAGGGAAACCTTCCTTTTCCATATCTTTGTATAATACTAGCTTGTGGGTATCTAGGATGGGTGACATGTATATCATGGAGTTATTCCTATTCTGTGTGCTCCCATCAAGATCAGGGAATTGACTCTCCATCAAGTTAACCATATCAACCTCCATTGTCATGGGCCTACCAGATTCTTTCTATTTGTTTTCGGGTTTCTCAAAGAATCTTATGAAGTTTACTGAGTTCCCAAGTCTCTTTAAGATCTCTTGTGGGATAGCCCTTTGCTAGGTCTTATTTGCTTGAATGAGTTTGGTTGTTTGTCACCTCCGAGCACCGATCCTATCCTGTTCCATTTGGATAGAACTCCACTCTATGATCTATCACCTTAACCCTTCCCTCTCCTATATCATCATCCTTCAGGACCAAGGGTTCCATGCTCCTCTTTTTTGTCGACACGATCGCCTCCAACGTTGCCAAACCCTAACATTGCATTCTTTACCAGACCTAAGTCTTTTACGTTCTTAAAAAATTGGAAACATCATGTATACTCGATATGTTCTAGATAATTATGAATTTTGAAACAATGTTACACTATTCCTAGTTGAAATTTCTTATGAGTTAGTCCAAAATGGGACACCCCAGTGGTTATATCCATGGTTTTTTACCTAGAGGTCTCAAGTTTGAGCCCTGGCTACATCATGAATAGAGTCACCATTTTTTTAGAAAAACAAGAATCATATGACATGCTATTCTTGAACTTGAATACAATTGTCATCCTAATCTTATTATTCAAAGCCCACCAAATTCTACTTACCCAATCTATCATTGAATAATTTGTTGTAGAATACATTTAAAATATATTAACAATAAGAACTTAATTTGAGAATTAATTGACCTCCTTTCTCTTTGGCCAATGACTTGGATAGATTTATCCCTCTGGGATGCACATGGACATGCGACTAAAGAAATACATAGAAGAAATGTGCTATATATTTCTTATACTGACTATAGAATAAATATGACTTATTTCATTCATTTGCAGTCCTCATGTATAGGCTTCTATGAACCATAGTCACGGGTTAACAATCTAACCCCAATCCACACTTTAGACCCAGAAGGGAATGGTGTATAAAGGGGTTAAAATTTCCCGTCCCCAATTGGATCAAACACACAACTATATACATGCACCAAATAACAAAGCTTCCTTAAATAAACCAAGTGTTAATTACATAGGGGCCTGAAGGCATAGGAGTACTACAGAAGAAAACTTAATACATGAGGAAAACTACTTGTAGAAGAAGTAAAGCCTATACTAGGAGTCCCATTTAACTTTAGCATCCCCATGTAGTTCTGATTTTGTTGAGCCATCATATTGAGTTGCATCTTCATCATCATCATAAGCAAGAGTACCCAAAACAATTTGAATTTGGTACACGTCAGCACAATATAATAAAATATTGTACTGAGTACGCCTACATGTCTTTTTATATCTCTCATTATTATAACTTGGCAATAAGATAATGCTAATACTTGGCAGTGATAAACAAATATAACAAAAGCATACTTGAACAAAGAATGTTTATTAAAAAAAAGAGAACTCATATTTTAGCCACATTTTCCATTATATTATCCATGCATTGACCATCGAAGGTTGAATGCGTTGAAGGCCTTATGATTGACTACCAAAGAGTTGGATCATTTCATAATGTGATCAAACTACTAAAGAGTTGGATCACTTTCAAGTACTTAACTACCAAAGAGTTTAAGCTCTTGGATATAATTGAACAAATATATTATGTTTCTTGTTTTCATAGACATAAGTATGGAAAATCAAGAATGATAGCATACAAGAACAATCATTCATCAAATATCATATGCCAAGTATTTTGCACATATATAGTACAACCATACTATATAATAAGACAAGTAAGAGGTAAAGCATACCTTCTACTTAGAAGTGGGGAGTCCAGAGATGATCCTCCCTGGTACCTTTATATTCCTAAAATTATAAGAGATTTGGTACTAATTCGATATATTGGAAAATTAATCATTTTATTCTAAGAGAGTATAAAAATGGTCCTTTTCTTTGTTATGGTCATGAGTGTAGAGTATGAGTCATGGTGTACGGATTTGAATCCTTATTTGGGAGTATCATGTCAGAGTAGGATTTCTAGATGATTTTTATGGTCTTTAGATCATGATAGATATTTATAACAATTTTGGTAAATAAAATAGGGTGGAAAACAGTCATAATTGACTTTCTTATATTTGTGTCATATTAAATAGAAGTGAACATATGATAATCATCTTGATACATGTAGTAGACAGAATGAGGAATTTGGTGATTTATCTTTGCATGAATATTTTCTAGATAACTGAACAAGGTAAAACCATATTTGAACATGAGTATTTATACGAGTCAAATTTAGGGTTAACTAAGGTCATATTTGTGATCCTCATAATTTTTTTATCAAAAAGAAGTACATGTTTTTTTTGTTAATCCTACTATTTATAATGATTTTTCAAAGTTGAAAATATTATCTTGTGATTATCGAAAATGGAGGATAAAGCAAAGGAAAAAGGAATTAACTAGGTCATTGATGCATAGATCCGACGGTTGAGACAAATCATGTACCCATAGATAATTAGAATGAGGTGGATGAGGTGGATTTACCTCATTGGTCCATGTAGGATCCAATCACCGATGAGGGGTCTAGCTTGCTCTTCCTTTTCTAGCTACTCATCTGCCTAGTTGCAATCTCCTACGAGATCGACAAGGTAGTAGGAGTTTTCTCATGCATTTATGGGGTCTGCTTCACCTTCGTAGTGATTGTCCAGGTCACGGCACAGTCTCGAGCAATGGCTCCCTATGGAGCATTGCAACGCTTAGGTGGCCAGAGAAACTCACCAATTGTGAAGAAGGAGGAGTGAGAGAGGAGTAGGAGGTTGTGGGATTTCCTGGTGTGCTGCTGAGGTTGCTTGCAGCACCTTGAAGCTCGAGGAAGGTTTGATTTGGAGTGGTGAGGGAGGATGCGGCTTGATCGATGATTATGCCATGGAGGATTTAGCTGGAGCATACGGTATCAAGGGTGGATCCATCTGGGCTTGTTTCAGACAAATTGGAGGTGGTAGTGAACTAAAGGGGTCTTCATGAAGCTCGTGAGTGGGTTACATAGGCGAGAGGGAGAGAGGTTTGTAGATGCCCAATTTGAGTTGGGTGTGCAAGAGAGAGTTTCCGTCGGTGGTGGTCGTGGAGGCAGTTTTAGTCATTTCTAGGAGTCATGCCAAGGGTTGTTAAGTTCATGGTGGTGAGGAGGAGTCAATGTCTCATTCAATTTTTCATGAGAGAGGTTGGAGTGGGTGTTCGTATTGCTCTCTCTTTTCCTTTTGACCACAACCATGTTCTCCTGGATGAACGGAGGTTAGGGATGGGTTTTCATCCGTCCGATCCAATCCGGATCTGAGGGATAGATAATGATCAGCCAAGATGGCTCTACTGAGATGAGTTTTGAGCAAGGTCGGCCACATGACATTAAAATATCACGACCTAAGTTAGAGACCAAGGTTCTAATATGATTACATTTATCTAAATAAATACTTAAGTGAAAACTTTGTAAAATCATAGAGTGAGCTAGGAGCATCGGATTGACATGAAATTTGAAACATAACTTCATAATGGAAGACCCTAGATGTTGGTAAAGTTGAGGTACAAAATCAAAACTTGGATAATTCAAAACATCACTCTTTGATATTAGGTTTTAAGGGTTAAGATGCTATGAAATAAAAGATAAAATGATATAGAAATTTCACCTTATCACATCCAAATCACCTTAAAAGAAACTTTGTCCTCAAAACTAAACTTGCTAAAAGAGGTGAGGAAAACGTTGCTCCATATCTCCCTCCAGTTCCCAAGTTGCTTCATCTGCACCATGATGATTCAATTGCACCTTCACCATCTGAATCTATTTGTTCCTGAGCTCTTTGACTTTGGAATCAGAATCTTTGTAGGTTGTTCTGGATAAGATATATTCTTCTATAACTCAAGGGGCTTGTGATTCAACATATGACTATTATATTTCACATAATGTTTCCAATTGGATACATCAAAAACATTGTGCATCATGCTATATTTTGGAGGGAGAGCAATTCGATATGCACATTCACTAATGTTCTCTAGAACTTCAAAGGGGCCCACATATCTAGTGTAGCATGGATGGGTCTGATCTTCAAGAAAGCATAATCACCAAATTTGAACTGCCTATCTGACATGTGTGCATATGCATATGATTTTTGATAGTCCTGGGTTCATTTCAACCTTTTTCTTGATCAAGGATACTTTATCAACATAGAGTTGTAATTCCTTAGACTTAGCATTCTCTTTTCTCCAACTTCATCCCAATGGAGAGAGGATATACATGGCCTACCATAGAGAACTTCATAAGGTGGCATATAAATACTTGATTGATAACTATTATTGTATGTGGACTCTACTAATGGAAGGTAGTAATCCCAAGATCCTCCCCAATCTAGCACACATGCTCTAATAAGATCCTCTGGGATTTGGATAGTACACTCTGATTGACCATCAGTTTGAGGGTGATAGTCTATACTAAAATTCAACTGTGTACCCGATTCATTTTATACATGCTTCAATAGGTGTGATGTGAACTTTGGATCCTGATTAGAGATAATAGATACTGGCATGCCATACAAACATACAATCTCCCTTATATACAACTTGGCTAGCTCAGGAACCTTGGTCGTAATCTGCATGGGTAAGATATGTGCAGTCTTGGTTAGATGAACTATTATGACCCATACTACATCATGCCCCTTCCTATTCATGGGTAAACCCACCACGAAATCCATGGTGATGTTTACCCATTTCCATTCAAGAATTGGTAAAGGTTGTAGTAAACCACCTGGCCATTGATGTTCGGCCTTAATCTGCTGACAGGTGAGGCACTTAGAGACAAACTCTACTATATCATTTTTCATACCTCTCCACTAACTCTGAAGATACTTGTACATCTTATATGATCCAGGATGTATTGAATACTTAGACCTATGTGCATCTTAGAAAATACACTTCTTAATCACCGACTCCTCAGGTACCCACTTACGATGCAAAATACACTTCTTAATCTTTGACTCCTCAGGTACCCACATACGATGCTTGTACCTTAGCCCACATTCCTTGCCAACTGATAAATGTGTCTGGGGCTTAGCTAAAAGAGTTGTCATCTCCTCCAAGCTAGGGATATTCTTTTGGGATGTCAGAATTTCATAAAGAAGTCTAGGAATAATATTGATGTTTTCCAGAATAATAGTCTCATCTTTTGCTTATGGTGACCCAGAGGTGAAGGTTCCAGACTCATTGGTTCATAAGTAAGCACAGATGTAAATACGAATTCCTTATGACTAAGAGAATCAACTACAACATTGGCCTTATTTGGGTGATAAGCAATAGTGAAATCATAGTCTTTAATATATTCCAACCATCTCCTTTGTCTAAGATTGAGATCCTTTTGAGTAAATACATACTTGAGACTTTTGTGATCCGTTAATATATCAAAAGTAGCACCATATAGATAATGTCTCCAGATTTTGAGAGCATACACATTAGCAGCTAATTACAAATCATGAGTTGAATAATTGACCTCACTAGGTTTTAATTATCTAGAAGAATAGGCTACAACTTTACCATCTTGCATTAGGACACAACCCAAACCCATTTTAGAAGCATAAAAAACATTACAAACCCCTTCTAGAAGCTAAGGTCAAGATAGAGCAGAAGTCAAATGGAATTTCAATTCTTGGAAACTAGGTTGACACTTAGAAATCTAGATGAATTTGGCATCTATTCTTGTAACTTTGGTCATGGGTAGGGATAATTTGCTGAAATGAATGATGAAATGACGGTAATAACCTACCAAACCAAGGAAGCTACAAATTTTAGAGGCATTGGTAGGGGATTTTCAATCAAGGAAAGCTTGGACTTTGGCAGGATCAACAAACATTTTCACACCTGAAATGACATGGCCAAGGAACATAACTTGGTCAATCCATAACTCACATTTGGACAATTTAGCATACAATTTCTGTGTTCTCAGTACATCAAGTACCCTTTGGAGATGCTCACGATGTTGATCAACAAAAATTGAATATAAGAGAATGTCATCAATGAATACCACAACAAAGTAATCTAGAAAATGTTGTAAGATAGTATTCATCAAGTTCATAAACACTCCAGGAGCATTAGTCAACCCAAAAGGCATTACAACAAATTCATAATGTTCATATCTAGTTTTGAAAGTTGTCTTTGGAATATCACTATCCTTCACTCATAATTGATGATAGCCTTATCTAAGGTCAATCTTGGAGAACAAAATGGTAGTATGAAGCTGATCAAATAAATCATCATTCTTGGGAGGGGATATTTATTTTTTATGGTGGCTTGATTGATCATGTGATAATCAATACACATTCACATTAACCCATTTTTATTTTTAACCAAAGAGAACAGGAGTACCCCAGGGAGATGTACTAGGACAAATGAAACCCTTATCAAGAAGCTCTTCTAATTGTTTCTCGAGCTCTGCAAGCTCAGCAAGTGCCATTCTATAAGGTGTCTTTGAGACTGGAGTGGTGCCCGGTGCTAGCTCAATTGATAATTCAATCTCACGTACTGGAGCTAGCCCTGGGAGCTCCTCAGGAAATACATCTGGGTAATCTCCCAAAAAATTCAAGCTCTCTAAAGGTCTCACCTTAGAATCGGTCACTGATACAACTACAAGATAGGCTCTACATTCTTTAGCTATCAAGATCTGAAATTTAATAGAAGAGATAATCATATTTCATTTCTTTCTTTTCTCCTGGGTATTATCAAAGGTTTAGAATTGTGTACAAAAATGATTAATTTCTTATTTTGACAATCAAGCATGGAATAGTTGGCATAAAGCCAATCCATCCCCAATATTAGGTCAAATTCATCCATATCAAGGAGAATGAAGTCATAATGAAATTTATGGACAAAAAAATAAATAGGCAAGCTTTTAGTTTTCTGAAGAGAAGTATAGATTTTTCCACTAGGAGTTGTTAAATCCAAGATATAACCTAGATATTTTATCTCTAATTTGATCAAAGAGGCAATATTTTTTGAGATGAAGGTATGATTTGATCCTAAACCAAATAGGGCCACAACAGGACGATCTTGGAGATATATCATACCTTCATTAGGATTTCCATATGAGATTATGATTTAAGGTGCTTCACATAAAGAACAAAATTGTATGAACATTATTACCTTCAATTAGATTGTTGTAATTAGCCTGAGCTTCCTCTACATCAATTTTAAAGACTCGACCCTGACAGTGTTCAGGCTGTGCCTGAGCTAGTGGGTCAACAGGTTGAACATGTGGAGCTTCAGGATGAGCTAATGGGGTAGGATCATTTTGAGGTGCCCCTAGAACCAAACTTCAGCAACTGAATCGCATATGTCCATCCTTCTTTCAATAGAAACATATAGACCTCTCAAAACTGCATTTTCCCCAATGGAAACCCCCACATATCCTACATTTGTTTTCTTCTACTGGTGACCCTCGATGTGGCCCACCTCGGCCTTGGCCTCCTCTGTTTGGTCCTCCTCAGTAAGATCAACTTCTATGGTTATTTCCTCCTCCTCTTCCCATGCCATGGATATGAGGCTTCTTCCTATCCTTCCCCTTTTTATTGTCCCTGGTGATGGATGCATCAGTCATGCCTAAGTATCCCAAAACTAGGTGTCTTACTCTTCCCTAGGGTTCTTTCTTGGATAAGGGCACTATTGATTGCGGCTTCAAAGGGGAGTGTGGTTGTATGTGCACAGTTAGACTTTCAATTCATGATTAAGGCCTTCTATGAAATTATCAATCCTCTCATCTTCATCAAGGCAATGAGCATGACGCTCTAGGAGTCTAAAGGCCCTAACATAAATAGCTACAGATAAGGTTCCTTGGGTGAGGTATAATTAATTGTTTTCATTGTTTTTTCTGGCAGATATGGGCATGAACCGAGTAGTAAAAATCACCTTAAATTCCTCCCAAATCATAGGGGCATATGGAAGTTCTTGAGTATGGAAATAATGTTCCCATCACAACTTCGTAGACCCCCTGAGTTGGTAGGTTGCAAAAGTGACTTTATATTCCTCAACACATTTAAGGGCTCTAAAGGCATTTTAAACAGATAGGATAAATGCATCAGCTTCATCTAGGACTTCACCTAAATCTTCTCCATGAAAGGCTTCAGGTTTAAGTTTAAAGAAATCACTAATGGTAGTTACAATGTTGGTCCTAGATGTGGAAGTTGTGTTATTGGTTTCCTTCAATGCTAGGGCATGCATGCACTCCAACATCACCTTCTTTTGTTCCTACCATTCACCTACAACCATGGTCTTACTAGGGTTTGAGTTAGATTCATTTTTGGAGTCGTCATTTGTCCTCTTTCTCTTGTATCTATTTTTTGGAGGCATATGCAAGTTTACAAGTCAAGAGATGATTTATTTGATTATTTGAGGTAGATCATGATGCAATCAACAAAGTTTTTATCAATCAAAATGATTTTTTTTCAATTCTTTATATTTGTTAGTTGTTCCCATTTCTCCTAACTACCCACATAATAGAGAGAGTATTTCATTAATCATGGTATAGAGAAGAATTATATGAGAAGCATAATGTGTATCATTTACTAAATGGGTGGTTGGGCTAGTTCTTATTTGATAGAAGATGAGAAGATGGGTATCTCTAGGATAACGAGTGCCCACTTTAACAATAACTGTGTTTTCTAGGTAGATTACTTGTGGTGGGAACCCTAGCCACTATAAAGAAGGATTGAGGGTGATTATGCCAAAACTTTACACAAGTATCCTTCTAGACACCTCGGCAATATATTGTTAAATATGGGTTACCTCAGGTTTAAATAAGGTTACTAGGTATCTAATGCACATACATTGACCTATGTGTCCTACTCTGATACCATTGGTCATGGGTTAACAATCTGACTCCAATCCACACTTTAGACCCAAAAGGAAATGGTGTACAAAGGGGTTAAAATTTCCCATCCCTGAGTGGACCAAACACACAAGTATATACATGCACCAACTAACAAATCTTTCTTAAATATACCAAGTGTTATTTACATAGGGGCCCGAAGGCATAGGAGTACTATAGAAGAAAACTTAACACATGAGGAAAACTACTTACAGAAGAAGTAAATCCTATACTTAGAGTCCCATTTAACTTTAGCATCCCCATGAAATTTTGATTTTGTTGATCCATCATATTGAGTTACATCATCATCATCATCATCATAAGCAAGAGTACCTAAAAAGCATTTGAATTTGGTACACATCAACATAATATAATAAAATATTGTACTAAGTACGCCTACGTCTCTTTTTATATCTCTCATTATTATAACTTGGCAATAAGATAAAGCTAATACTTGGCAGTGATAAACAAATATAACAAAAGCCTACTTGAACAAAGAATGTTTATTAACAAAAGAGAACACATATTTTAGGCACATTTTTCATTATATCATCCATGCATTGACCGCTAAAGGTTGAATGCATTGAAGGCCTTATGATCAACTACAAAAGAGTTGGATCATTTCATAATGTGATCAGACTACCAAAGAGTTTGATCACTGTCAAGTACTTGACTACCAAAGAGTTGAAGTACTTTATTTTCCAACACTTGACTACCAAAGAGTTGAAGTGCTTGGATATAATGGAACAAATATATTATGTTTCATGTTTTCATAGACATAAGTATGGAAAATCAAGCAAGATAGCATACAAGAACAATCATTCATCCAGCATCATATGCCAATAATTTTGTACACATATAGTACTACCATACGGTATAGTAAGCCCAGTAAGAGGTAAAGGGTGCCTTCTACTCAGAAGTGGGGAGTCCAGAGATTCTCCATACCTTTGTATTCCTGAAATTATAAGAGATTTGGTATTAATTAGATATATTGGCAAGATTCATCATTTTATTGGAAGAGAGTATAGAAGTGGTCATTTTCTTTATTATGGTCATGTGTAGAGTATCATTCATGGAGTATAGATTTGAGTCCATATTTGGGATTATCATGTCAGAGTAGTATTTCTAAATGATTTTTGTGGTCTTTAGATCATGATAGATATTTATAACAATTTTGGTAAACAAAATAGGGTGGAAAACATTAATAATTGACTTGTTTGATATTTGAGTCATATTAAATAG
This sequence comes from Alisma plantago-aquatica, assembly GCA_963693085.1. Taxonomy (NCBI): domain Eukaryota; kingdom Viridiplantae; phylum Streptophyta; class Magnoliopsida; order Alismatales; family Alismataceae; genus Alisma; species Alisma plantago-aquatica. The sequence continues at coordinate 626,857,646 of OY856409.1, forward strand.
AAGTTAACGTCTGATAATCATCATGGTACATGTAGTAGACAGAATGAAGATTTTGGTGATTTATCTTTGCATGAATATTTTTTGGATAATTGAACAACGTAAAAATATATTTGAACATGAGTATTTTATGAGTCAAATTTACGGTTCACTGAGGTCATATTTGTGATCCTCGTAATTGTCTGATCAAAAAGAAGTATTGGTTTGTATTTTTCCATTAATCCTTCTATTTATAAATATTTTTCAAAGATCAAGGTATTATCTTGCGATTCTCAAAAATGAAGGATAAAACAAAGGAAAAAGGAATTAACTGGGTCATTGATGCTTAGATCCAACGGTCGATAGAAATCATGTGGCCAAAGATAATTAGAATGAGGTGGATTTACCTCACTGGTCCACATAGGATCCAGTCAGCAATGAGGGGTGTACCTTGCTCTTCCTTTACTAGTTGCACGTCAGCCCATTTGCAATCTTTGGCAAGCTCGACAAGGTAGTAGGAGGCTTCTCCTGCATTTTTGGGGTTCACTTCACCTTCGTGGTGATCGTCTAGGTCTGGACAACATGATCTCAGGATGTGGATCCCTATGGAGTGTTGTGCCACCTAGGTGGATGAAGAAGCTCACTGATCACGAACAAGGAGGAGTGAGAGAGGTGTAGAAGGTGTTGGGGCTTCCTGATGTGCTTCTGAGGTTTCTTGTAGCACTTCAAAGCTCAAGGAAGGTTTGATATGGAGTGGTGAGGGAGGATGCGGCCTGGTCGGTGATTATGCCATGGAGGAGTTGGTTGGAGCAGAGAATATCGAGGGTGTAGCCATCTGGGCTTGTTTCAGACGAATTGGAGGCAGAAGTGAACTATAAGGGTCTTCGTGAAGTTCATGAGTGGGTTATATAGCTGAGAGGGAGAGCGTTTTGTAGATTTCCATTTTGAGTTGGGCACCCAGGAGAGAGTTGCCACTGGTGGTGGTCATGGAGGCAGTTCTGGTCGTTTCTAAGAGTCATGTGAGGGGTTGTCGAGTTCATGGTGGTAAGGAGGAGTCAATGTTTGGTTTAGTTTTTTGTGAGAGAACCTGGATGGAGAGATTGTGTTGGTCACTCTTTTGTTCTTTACCACAACCACGTTCTCCTAGATGAATGGAGGTTAGGGATAGGTTTTTTTTCCGTCTGATCCAATCTGGATTCGAGGGATAGATAATGAGCGGTCAGAGTGGCTCTACCGAGCCAAGTTTTGAGCAAGGTTGGCCATGTGACATTAAAATGTCACAACCTAAGTTAGAGACCAAGGTTCGGATATGATTGTATTTATCTAATTAAATACTTAGGTACAAACTTTGTAAAATCATAGAGTGATCTAGGAGCATCAGCTTGACATGAAATTTGAAACATAACTTCACAATAGTAGACCCTAGATGTTGGTAAAGTTGAGATCCAAAATAAAAATTTTGATAATTCTAAACATCACTCTTTGATATAAGGTTTTATGGGTTAAGATTATATGAAAGAAAAACATAAAAGGATATATAAATTTCACCTTATTACAACCATGATGTTTCTCATGAATGTTCACATATTCATTAATATATTCTATTTTTATTCAGGTGAATTTTTTCCCAAAGCTTTGGTCTATACAATTATCACTATAATGATACCAAATCTAGTATACTTAACTATGGAGAATATGTAATAGGTTGGTGTGCAAGACATAAAAAATGTATTATCCAATGTTAATGTGTAAAACTTTGTCAAACTGTGACATATGATTGGATCTAGTAGAATAATAAACACAACATAAAAAATCACAACCAGGAACTTCAATGTTGCAATATGAATGTAACCAACAACCACTAATCATTCAAGAGAAAATGTGAAACTATAGTAACATAGAATATCCATATGAGACAAAACATGCTAAAGTGTACAATCTTTCTCACATAAAATATAAAGAAAGGATGACTTCACATAAAACACAATTATTCATATGATTATACACTTCTTGATTTATAACTTAACTCGTAATTTTACTTTTTTGTTCTCCTAAAAATAATGAACATAATAAATTGTCAAAAAAACTTATTAGTATGAGGCGAAATAGAAATTGATTGCAATATGTTATATAGTAATATCAATAAAATATATTACTAAATTTAGAATAGATAAAATCAAGTTTTGAAAGAAATTATTTTTGCATTTCAATAATATTGGGCTATCATCATTCATTCCTAATTATTTCTACATTTGGGACATGGGTCATTTTTTTCTAAGGCAAACATGGTGCTAGAAAACTGCTAATTCAAATGTTGATATTTACGAATGATTCTCATGTTTCTTCCATTCTGAAAAAATTGTTCATAACATTAGTATTTAAAGACATTTTGAATCAAGTTATCCAAGGAATAAATTAAATCCAAAATTGAATTATATAATAGACAAGAATATTTCTTATTATACATAATGATATATATACACACACATATATATACATATATCATGACAATTGAGAATTGTAACATATATAATCAATTATAAACATATCATTTGAACTAGTATGTAACTTCCAATACAGGATGCTAAGTTCACTTCAAAGTTCAACAAACATTTTGGTAATTTAGTTACTAAATAAGGTATGATCGATTATCATGATGTGAATCTTTGAGATTTCAAACTTAGGTTTTTCTATAATTGTCAATAGATCAGACATATAATTTTTATTTTTTTATTTTGAAAATAACAAATCCCAATTCTCTCTTATTATATGGTCATAAATGAAGTTTGTACAATTGTTTATATTCAAATTAGGGTTATCGCCATCAATATGCATTTGTCACATAATAAGGTATTTTTGTATATCATACATTCACAAAAATTTAAATACAAAACTAGAAGGTTGTATTACATCTTTTTATATTCATAACATTCTAGAAATTAAACTAAATCCTCTTTTAAAAAACTAATTATTTATAGTCCTTAAATAAAATAGGCTAGACAAAGAATAAAATAATGAGATAAATACTACTATTAAATGTATTTTTTGTTACAAGAAAGTGCATTTCTAATACATTAATAATGTATTTATATTTAATTTTTATAATTTATCTAATTGTTCCCTAATTTTACAAGAATAAATAAACAATAACTAACCAAAAAGTTGTAGAAGCATTCAAACAAGAAGAAATATAAGAGTATTTCTCTCTTCCCCCAAGCTATGATCTCTCTAAGGTTGTAGTAATAAATCACAAGTGGCAGGTCGGATGCCTCTGGCCCCCTTCTGAGCACATAGGGGTGGGTCCTGGAGCAGATAAGGTGGTTGCTTCTAAGAATGCACGCTCAAAGAGCTCTCTAGAAAAATGGAGCAACCCGAGAGAGGATTTCACCATTGTGAGAAATTGGGAAAAGGTTGCATAGGGCCTACTAGTGTGAATCCAAGGAAACATCACAGCGGTAGTGGACCACATTCATGAAGCTGATAATGGGAGAAATGAATGACTACCACTAGCTCTCCACCATTATTCATATCATGGTAACCTCAGTGAGTATCATCCATCTAAAGAGATGGATGATTAAGTCATGGTGATCAAAGGAGGAGATGGAAGTCTTTGACATGACTAGAGGCTTGATACACAAGTGACTTTCCAATAAAGAAGATATCAACACTACCATCAACTATGTACCCTAGTTTTTTTATGACCAACTGCTTCTTGAGAGAAGGTTGACTATGAAGGTAGACATCAAACAGACTACTCTTAAATTAGTTCTGGCATGGGTCTCACTATCATATGTTGGGAAACATTAGTCATTCAGAGGCATCAACGTCATTTCCCATGCCATTGTGGAGTTGCAGACAATTTATCATCATGTGGATGGAACACTTTTGGGGTGGGTATGCTTCTGTGAGAACATATCAATAGAAAAGGACCATCCTCCATAGATCATAGTTAAGCTTCATAATGGAGATGAATGGGATGTTAGAATAAGTATGCAATATTAATTGACCTTTATGACACATGCAAGGTGTTCAGTCATAGAAATGCAGGATGCCAAACTCTACCGATGTTGTCACTCCCATCATTTCCCAAGAGACTCATTGGGCACCAAAAAGGAGGCATCACCAGTCAAGACCTCCCCAAGGGAGTAGGAATGACATGATGATTATAATCAAGATCGACAACCACTGAGAAGAACAAATCAATATCCACCACACAAAAGGTGATGATAGTCCTAGAGGATGGTGAAATCCATGGTGACCCATGTGAATTAAGTTTTGGAGGAGACACATGTGTAGACCCACCAAGAAGAGAAGGAAACTCGTAAGGTAGTAGAGGAGGCTTCTGAATAGTAGGTAGTGTTGAACATGGAGAATCAATTCTCTATGTTGGACTAGATCAGTGAAGAGGACCCGCCTTTGGCAGCTATTAACCAAATCTGGAGCCTAATACAAACTCATAGTGTTGTTGCTAAGGGTCAGGAGATAGACATCCATGTATTCCTGAGGCCCATGGATTAGGAGATTGGCCACCTTCATGAGTTCATGAGGCCCAAGGGTAAATGTGAGAGGCATTCCATAAGTGCATAAGTCCCATGGGGTCAAAGGAGGGATCAATTTGAAGGTACATGTACCCCTAGAGACCTTGCAAAAATGACTAAAGATAATGAGACATGAGTTGTAAATATAAAACATAGAAGAAGTCGTGTAATAATGAAATATTAATGGAATGTGTACAAATCCAAGAGTGAGAAAGGCACTATCCTTTGAGTTAATGAAATATGAGGATATTGTGGGATTAAAAGTATTCATGGTTTGGAATCATTGTTGAGGATAATTCAACCAAATGTGTAATCTGAAGATGATGAGTGGATACACCATCTCTAATATTGGAATGGAATGAAGTTTGTATTTGGGTTGCTGAAAAACACAATATTTTGTATCAATATGAGTATGAGTTATTAAGTAGACACATCTTATGCATAAAAATTGACATATGAGAATCAATACCCTAAGATGAGTTTCATGACATGACCTAGGGAATCAGGTGTTACCTCACCCTTATGTGGAAGTAAGGGAATAATATGTTGGAAACCTAGAAGAAAAGGTAGTCACCAAATGAAATTGAAATAAAAAATGAAAAAATAATAACCAAGAGTTAATATCATGTAAATACTAAGGATGTGGATATACCTTGAATTGAATTTAGTTGCAAATCATAGTAATAGTGGGAAGAATTTTCATATCAATAAAGTTGTTAAAGATAGTCCAAGAAGGTCGGTAACTTTAAGGTTTGAGACTAAGATGAATTATCATACACCATAACCTTATTTAGTGTGAATTTTTGGGACAAAATTCCTTTTAAGAAGGGGTGATCATAATATCCTTAAATTTGGGTGATTTTGAATTATAATGATAAAAGGTTTTTCCTAATTTTATTATGATGGGATAATAATGATTTTCCACTTTATGGAATGGGTGCAACCCATGGCCCAAGTGAGGCCGATGAGACTATTTGCTTTGCCAATAGCTCCTTGTGATACAAGTCAAAGAAATAAAAGGACTTCATGCACAATTAAAGGATAATGGATTTATGGTTTCTTAGAAAATAGAAATACGAGATAATATGCAAGTTTCCAAGAGATTCTAAGATAATTTGTAATTTAGATACTTAATGGATTAGTTATCTAGCTCCACCTATGTTTTGCTATGTAAACATAGTCAGTCCCAATCCCAGGTAAAGGAGGAGGGTTGGTGGTAGGTTGACAGCCAGCCATAAAACTTTGTTGCTCTTTTTATGACATGGATCCTAATAAAAATTTTGTTGGAGCATCCCTACCTAGCGACGCACCTCATCGACACCCAAGTGTAATGATAAATATGCAAGGGGTTTTGATGCAGCAGTGCCTAGTTGTGTTGGAGGAAAAACAAGGGTTCCCACACCTTGGGTGGGTGTGGGTAAAGTGGATAGTCTCGTTGTATCATTTCCTGGATGTAGTCAAAAATGAGTAAGAGAAATCTTTTCAAAGTAGATAAGTAAAGAAGCAAGTTCAACAAAAATGGATCAGAGTGGGATCTTGGAATACTATCTCTTTAATAGGAAAGTCTTTAGATATGGTTGATACCATGATTAGAATAAAAGTAACATTATTTTCTTGCACGAGACCAAGTGGACATGTGAATGATGTAAAGAGACTGGAGACACAAGGACAAACTTTAGTATATATGTATTGAAAAACATAGAAATGGTGTTGTACTTATTGTTGATAACTTGTTGGAAGATGATGTCATCAAGATCACATGGATGCGGGACAAAATCATATATATAAAGGTTGTTCTTAGGAAGAATATTTTTTATGTTATTAGTGCCTATTCCCCCCCCCAGTTGGTCTTAATGAGGAAGCAAAGAAGGAGTTCAGGGATAACATGAATGAATTGATGCAAGAAATATCAATAGAGGAGAAGATCATTATTGGGAGTGATTTAAATGGCCACGTGGGAAGTAGCAAGGTTGGATATGAGAGAATTCATGGAGGCTTTGGATATGGCGGCAAGAATTGAGAAGGGGAGAGGATTTTGGATTTTGTAGTTGCTTATGATATGATCTTGTTAAATACACATTTCAAGAAAAGAGATCCTCATCTGATTACTTTTAAGAGTGGGTGAAATTGTAGCCAAATTTATTACTTCCTTGCAAGACAGATGGATTAAAAAATAAGCAAGGACTGCAAAGTGATCCCCGGGGAAGAACTCACCACCCAACATAGGTAGGTGGTTTTGGATGTGAACATCAAGATTAACAAAGGTAAGCATAGCACAAGTCAAGATAGAAGGATCAAGTGGTGGAATCTTAAAGGAGAAAAGAAATTGACAATTTATGATAAACTCATCAAGGAGAGAACTTGGAACTTGGATTTTGATGTTAACTCTATGTGGCAAAGTATGAGCGCATGCATATCAAAAATTTCTAGAGAGGTTTTGGAATATTCCAAAGGGTGTCAGCCTCCACAGAAAGAGACTTGGTGGTGGAATGATGAAGTATAAAAGTCTATTAAACTCAAAAGGGAGATCTATAGGAACTTGCCCAAATTTTGAGATAATGCAACTTTTTATAGATACAGACAAGCAAAGAAAGATGCTAAGAAGGAAATTCAAGTGGTAAGGTCCAGACACTTTGGTGAGATATATAAGAAGTTAGACATTAGAGAAGGGGAAAAAGATATTTATAGAATGGACCATATAAGAGAAAGGAAAGGAAGAGACTTGAGTCAAGTAAAATGCATCAAGAATTAAGATGGCAGAGTGCTTGTGAAGGGTGATGATATAAAGAACCAATGGAGAAAGTACTTTCATGAGATTTTCAATGGACATACTATGAACATTATAATAGACACAGGTGACATGAATGTGTGGTTCAAAACTTTCTTTGACAATATTATGAAGACAAAGAATATGCCAGATGAATGGTGAAATAGTACTATTGTCCCGATCTACAAGAACAAAGGAGATGGTTAGTGCTACACAAACTACAGAGGTATCAATTTCATGAGTCACACTATGAAGATTTGGGATTAAATTATTCAGTAAAAACTAAGACTGATTACACAGATATCAAACAACCAATTTGGTTTTATGCTGAGAAGATCAACAACTAATGCTATTTTTCTAATAAGGAGGCTCATAGAGAAGTACAAAGAAAACAAGATAGATCTTCATATGGTGTTTATTGATCTGGAAAAGGCCTATGATCAAGTACCTAGGGAATCATTATGGAGGGTTTTGCATAAAAAGGGTGTGCCTATCCAATACATTCACCTAATTAAAGACATGTATGATGGCTCAACTATAAGTGTTAGGACTCCCAAAGGAGAGACATAAAAATTTTCTATCACCATTGGGGTACATCAATGATCCGTACTCAACATGTATCTATTTGTTCTTGTTATGGAAGAGTTGAAAAAGCATGTTCAAGATAATATCCCTTGGTGCATGTTATTGATATTGTGTTGATTGATGAAAGAAAATATATATTGAATGGCAAAGTTAAACTTTAGAGAAATACATTGAAATTCGATGGAATTATGATTGGTAGAAGAAAAACTGAATATACGCATTGTAATTTTAGCTAATCTAGAATTTTTAATGGTGGGTCAAGTTGGATGGAATGCATGTACCAATATGTAACAAGTTTCGTTACTTGGGCTTGAGGGTGAGGTTCAAGATGATATTTGTAACACCCCTGACTGGGGTTATGGCCTAACCCTAGATGTTTTGCTTAAGTAAGTTTCTTACAACTTATTCTTACCTTTTGGGAAAAGTAATTAAGGCCTTTTCTGAAGTTTATTCTCAAAATTGAACTTATATGCAAACTATGTGTGCATTATATGATAACCTAAGTGAAAAGTGCAATTTACACAAGATAAGGATTATGTTGCAAATATTACATGTTGAATATATTATAAGTGTTTTCTATATCATTAAAGAGAATATGATGCTAAGTGGTGGCTTGTGCAAAGCCAATTCTAAGTGAGAACTAGTGTAAATAATGCTAAGTGCGTGGTGCATCAAATTGTAGTACAATTGGCAACATGTATACAAAATGTAGGGTTAATGTGCAAATTACCACCTCTAGAATGATGTCACTCTTATCTAGTGTTATATAGAGGAGAGAGAAAGAAGGAGACAATATGTTTAAAGCATCTAATGCAATATACATATATATATATATACATATATATATATATATATTAGTGAATATGAAAGTACCTGATAAATGCAATTATACTTGTCTTTGTAGAATTTTATATAATTCTTGTTACAAACATTGGTTGATGAATTAATACTTTCATATATCTTGATAAGATAGATGTTATACATGTTCTTCATATTCCTTTTCAAATAAATAGATGTTTTACAATTATGTTTAGTTTTATATTATTTCCTTTGATAATAATATTGTTGGTCGAGAGTTATATCTCTCACTGGGACAATAGTCTCACCCCATGGGATCCACAATTTTTAGGTAAGACGCAGATGAGGGACTAAGAATCGGACTGCAGAAGAAGGAGCGTATCAGCAAGGATCATAATAGTATCTCAGGTTGAGTACACTGTCTGTCATGTCTTGTAGATAGAAGTCCTATGTGTCGTCTCTATACTCTCAGGTCCTTGGGAGATAGTTCTTAGTGGTTTTCATGAACGACTTGAGATTTTGGTTTTCTTATCTCGGGGATTTTTATTTTGCTATTGTGTATATTAAAGTAAAGCAATTGGTACTTGTTATCCTCAAGAAGAGGTGAAAACTAAATGTGTATGTGAACCACAAGTATAAAAGGCTTTGGCTCCTTATGTAAGAGTTGTTGGGTAAAGGATCTATTTGCAAGATGGTTTTAAAAAAAATTAGTGATTTTTTTGTTACTCTGTCGATTATGTTCATTCTACTTAATTAGTAATGATTTGGTTGTCAGTTTGGTGGTGACCGTTACAAGTTTGGTATCATAGCTTAAGGTTCACTGAGTCTACAGAGACATAGGACTAAGGTGTTGAGTCTGTTCTAGTGTCCTTCAGTATACCCTATAGTGACTTCTTCCTATGCAGAAGAAAGGGTAAAGTTTAAAAATGAGTGGAGAACATGAGGAACGCGTTGCTGAAAGCAATGTTGTTGCACCAAGAGAGAGCGCAAGGGAGCAGTCAAGAGAAGAATGAGAGCATGAGGATTCCCATCCTGATCTAATCAAGATAGAGAATCCTGCTTCTTATTCTCTTGTTGGGCAATTTAGGGCAATAGTGATGCATATAGTAGACTGGATACTAGCATTACAACCTAGGTTACCAGTCCTCAATATAGAAACTTTGGGTTCTGAAAAAGTTTCTAAAAGACATAGTCATGTTGGAACAGTAGAAAATGTGGGAAGGATTAGCATATGGCAAGAAAATAGACTCTGTCATAAGTATAGACATATAGTACATCTATGATGGTAGTTCCCAAGGAGGGGCAATAAGTTGAGAATTAAGGAAAGATCTCTATAATTCAAGAGACATTTTCCTAATTGTTCTAAAAAGCCAAAGTTTTTGGTGCCACTAGTGTAGTAAATGCCTAGTGTACCAGGACAGTAGTCACTAAGTAAAGGGAAAGGTCATAACTTTCTTCCTATAAGAACTCCTGGCTTAGCTTCTACATTGGTAATAAGACCGATAAGACCATGGTACGAGGACAAGACATGTTATAGATATGTACTTGTTGAGTAAACTAAACCCTTTTATTCAAAAAGAAGACAGGAAATGACCCAAAAATTGAGACAGACTCGGTAGGGTTTACAAAATTTACAACCCTATGGTGTATAAAGGCAAAAGCAACAACATGAAATAGCTAGACTCTATGTATTGAGTCAACCTGAAGCGGTAGATGACTGTGAGGGGTAACAGTCACGTAGAGCTTTTTCATTTCGATATGCCTTCTCTTGATGCTATCTAATAATCATAAGAAGGATTTTTGTCATTGACTTCCCTATTGATTTCCCTATGGGAACATAGGAAAGAAATGATGATAACTAGAATTTATATTCTATTCAGTAATCTTTTAAATACTTTATAATTGTTCTTGTCTGTGTGAAAGAGGATGAGAAGTAGAGGTGATGCCTGGCGAAAATCTAGGGATGCTAAATCTTATGCATTGATGATATGAAAAGTAAGGAATATGATAGTAAACAAAGTGCATACTACCTAATCTCAGAACTTGTATACCCTAGCTAGGAATTCGACTATTGAAGAAGGTAAGTACAAAACTCTTAGATTGTTATCTTCCTGATTACTTTGATCCAGTGGTCATTTTGAGACAATTTAGTGAGCCTAAAAAGACTGGAAATATGACATGGGTATTTTTATCACATCCTAAGTACAATAAATTGGAATCTGAGAAGATCTTAGATCAATCTGTGTGTATGAGGGAGTAAAAAGTATAATCCTCATAATAAGGAAAAGAAGAACGAGGGAGATGATCCATGTTCGATAAAGTCTATGTGAATAGTAAAGATCTTTTCCATAATATAGAAAATGGGAAATGTGATAAAATTATAGAATGTTCATAAACATGTTAGACATTAACAAAGAAAGGAATGAAACTAAATAAGGGATTGCTAAGTGGACTTTCCCAACCAAATAGGGATTTCTAAGTGAACTTTCCCAATCAAATAGGGATTGCTAAGTGAACTTTCCCAACAAAATAGGGATTTCTAAGTGAACTTTCCCAACTAAATAAGGGATTGCTAAGTGGACTTTCCCAACTAAATAAGGGATTGCTAAGTGGACTTTCCCAACTAAATAAGGGATTTCTAAGTGGACTTTCCCAACTAAATAGGGATTGCTAAGTGAACTTTCCCAATCAAATAGGGATTGCTAAGTGGACTTTCCCAACTAAATAAGGGATTGCTAAGTGGACTTTCCCAACTAAATAAGGGATTTCTAAGTGGACTTTCCCAACTAAATAGGGATTCCTAAGTGAACTTTCCCAATCAAATAGGGATTGCTAAGTGGACTTTCCCAACTAAATAAGGGATTGCTAAGTGGACTTTCCCAACTAAATAAGGATTGCTAAGTGGAATTTCCCAACTAAATAAGGATTTCTAAGTGAACTTTCCCAACTAAATAAGGATTTCTAAGTGGACCTTCCCAACTAAATGGTGATTGCTAAGTGGACTTCCCCAACTAAACACATGTCTCATATTTGATGAACCACTCTGAGAAATGATGGGGTGATAAAAAGGAATATGCTCCTTTATGTTCTTTCCTTTCAGGGACATGGAAATCAAGTGGGTCATATGATACTTGATGTGCATGAGTTAGAAGTGTTCAATTGATCGATACTTACAAAAGTATCAGTTCATTTGGGACTCTGGTTCCAATATAAAGATATGTGTAATATATTATGCCCCAAGATGAAAAAGAAAGATCTTTTTTGAATGTTTTACTTTGGCATTAACAATAGAGAGATGGAAATGATGAGAATGTGATGTGTTTTTCATACATCTGAAGGATGTCAAGGTAAGGGATTCTGGTATCGAAGATGTGTCAGGTGGTATGGAAAAGTGAGGATATGACTCCCGATAAAATGAATAATGTTTGGTTATCTAGAAGGGACAACCTAGAAATAACTCTAGCACGAAGGTCATATGTTAGGGGTTTATGCTCTGCATAAATGTAGTACTGATAAGGATGTATTAATTGAAGGAAAAAATGTAGAGTCATTTTGAGAAAAATCTTATAGGCTTAAAATGAATACTTTAAAGTATCCCTATCTAGATCTGATGAGGCAACTTATATGTAACCTCTAGAGATACCTCTGAGATAAGTTCTTCTTTGACAAGTAGCCTCTCCTTATAATAAGTAAATAAACAATTAACGGGATAGTTCATACAAGTCATAATAAGGCTAGTGTTGAACCGACAGATTAGATGGGTACAACAGAGGTATGATAAGACTTGTAGTAACTCTAGCCCAGAAAGGACAGTTGAGTATGACAAATTCTATGATAAACATGTGTGAAAGGATCTTGTGCTGGTCAAAGTCTAGTAGTATCTCCATGACATCAAGATGTTATTTGGACACTTGGTGATATGTTGCATTAACAACAATTGTCTTCCTTTATCCGATATTTCAGAGACGAAATCCTTGTTAGGCGTTTATAATTGTAACACCCCTAACCTGGGTTATGGCCTAACCCTAGATGTTTTGCTTAATTAAGTTTCTTACAACTTATTATTACCTTTTGGGAAAAATAATTCAGGCCTTTTGTGAAGTTTATTCTCAAAATTGATCTTATATGCAAACTATGTGTGCATTTTATGATAACCTAAGTGAAAAGTGCAATTTACACAAGATAAGGGTTATGTTGTAAATATTGCATGTTGAATATATTCTAAGTGTTTTCTATATCATGAAAGAGAATATGATGCTAAGTGGTGGCTTGTGAAAAGCCAATTTTAAGTGAGAACTAGTGTAAATAATGCTAAGTGCTTGGTGCATCAAATTGTAGTAAAATTTGCAACATGTATACAAAATGTAGGGTTAATGTGCAAATTACCACCTCTAGAATGATGTCTCTCTTATCTAGTGTTATCTAGAGGAGAGAGAAAGAAGGATGCAATATGTTTAAATCATCTTGAGGTTTAAGTAAGAAACCAAGAAAATGTATAAGTTGAAAGCTATGTACATGAGCCATATTGAGTTGCAGACTTAGAAGGAAGTCCCTATCGTCCATAGAGACATAAGGAGAGTATCTTATCCGTTTGTGGAGCTTTGTTTTGGCCCATTATGGGCAAGGAACCTCAAGGAAATGATAAGGCATTGATTTGCAACTTGCCTTTGGGAAAATGGAGATGAATATTATAATATAGTTAGTGGGAGAAGACTTGCCCTAGAAGACAACTCAAGGGCAGCCCCTTATCTCTTATTTTATCATTTTTGCAAGGAAAAGATAATAGTGGCATGCATGCAAGAGTATGTGTCGACCTTGCATGTCTAGGTGGCATAAAGTGCCTTAAGTAAATGACACATATGACACTCTTTTCTATAAACCTCAAGTATAAATACCTTGACCTTCATTTGTTGGCAAGATTTTTAGATCTTGTAAGTGATCCTCACTCTTGTATTGTGAAACACCCCCTCTTGTGTCGTCCATAGTGAAGAGAGTGGAGTAGTGAAGCTTGGTATCGGCCAAGGAGGAGAGATATCGGCCAAAGAAGGTTGAAGCAACCAAGTGAGGTGATATTGCCCAAAGTGATAAGGGATATCATGCAAGAGCTTGGAGCTCAAGTCTTGGAGCTTGGAGAAGGCTCATATTCAGACTTGTAACATGTGGAGTTGAAGCTTAAATCTTGGGAGCTCTTTGTGAGGTGGGTTATGTAACTTAAAACCTCCAATTTTTTTATCCTTTCTTTAATATTGTTCCAATTGTTGATTATTTGCAAAATTAGATTTCCAATGATCAATTGATATAATCATGAATTCCAATATGTAATTAAGATTGTTATCCATAGTTTTGAATTAATTAGTGATCTTGAGGTTAATGATGATGACATCATCATTGGATACCCGATATGAGTTGATCACTCTTGAACAACCCGAGATGGGTTGAAGATCTTGCAACCCGACATGGGTTGAAGACTTGGGACAACCGATATGGGACCCAACATGGAGACTTGCCCGATATGGAGATAGGTCATCATAGGTTCTATAAACGATATGGATGACTCCTATCTACCACCTTGTACATGATACAAGGTAAAAGGGAATACATTTGCCCGATATGAGAAAAACCCTAGAAACCCGATATGTTTTGGATCTTTGAAACTTGATATACCCCTTTAGTTGGTGTTAGGGTTAACAGAATAACTTGGTAATCACCTTGTTATGATTTAAGTTTAAGGTTCTTATTAGTAATGGGCACACAATATGGTCATGAGGTATCAATTAACATGGGTACCCGATATGGTTCCCAATACCTATGCCCGATATGGTTCCCAACACCTATGCCTGATATGCTGCCCAATACACTTACCCGATATGGTGAACCTATGAGATAAACCAATATGGTGAAAGCCGAGATGATGTCCAACATGAGATCACAATATGATATCCAACATATGGCAAGTCCAATGGAGTGCACGATATAGAAATCCAAGATGGAGCCCGATATAGAAATCCAAGATGGAGCCCAATATGGAAATCCAAGAGACAACTCGATATGATGGAAGACCAATATGGGAGTTTAAATTGAGAGTTAACATAACCAACTAAGAAGTAGAAACAATATAATATTGTTTTCATGAGATATGGACATGCTCGATATGGTGTACCCTAGTGCATGATTTGAAGTGGACTTAAGATGAGAAAGGTAAAATGATACCTAACTAACATGATGACACGATATGGTGATAAGGGATATGCCCTATACTCGATATGAGGATGTGGTTTCACCATGTGATTAATTGAATATATGCATTTCCAAATACATTAGAATGACATTATCAATCATGCTACTTGATGATGGGATCGTCATATTGTAAGGATGGCTCTCGTGCCCCCTGACCCCTCTGTCGTGGGTGAAATTGTGAAAGGAAAGACGGTGGAGATTCTCCAACCTCCTTATCGAACATATCATTGGCGTGGTGAAAGTAACATCTCAGTGAGGGGTCTGGAGGAGGCTCCGTTACTGAGGAAGGGGACAGATTTGTCGTTGGTTCCTTCTCTGATCAAGTGGGAGACGTTGAAGCCAAGATCTGCTGAGAAACCTATAGATATGAAGAAGATGGCAAACTTGTCTCAATAATAAATTATAGGATTGTAAGGAACATATCCAAATTTGGGATCGATTGGGATAAAGGTGAGAGAGATATGAATTTTCCAAGATTTCTATAAAGTTTCCTTTATAGGACATATTTGATTGACATTCAATTTGTGACACTTTTAGCAATTGTTGCCTAAATATAACTTAGGGGCATACCACTTAATGAGAGTATTAGCGCAAACTTTGGATTTAGATCTAATGGTCCACACATTGTCTTCTACCTCAAGTCAAATAAGAAAAGAAAGGGGGCACTAGATCCAGATCATTTCCTATTGATTTCTTTGGCATTCAAGAATTATTAACGATTGGGACAAGGTTAAGAGATCTGAATTTGTTGAAGCTATATTTTGGCCTCTAAAATTGCAATATATGGCTCCATATAAGTGTACTAACACCCCTTCTTGCTAGACCATCTCCACTACCATTGCAAGCAGCGAGAAGCTATGAGGAAGGGATAGAGTGACATATAGGCTTCTTTTTACTCTCCCTATGAATGACTTGCATCCAAGAGGTATAATTAGACTCATCCGTATACCTAGAATAGAAGTATGTTTGGGGAACTCATCTTTTGTCCTTTTTCTAGATGCTTGTCGACGAAGATTCGTGCCTAAGAAGGGTGTGGCCTTCTGACCCTGAGTTGATGGCGTTGAGACCTCAGAAGGTCAGGTGAGGACTCTAGATCAATGAACTATTGATAGGGAAGACCTCTTGTAGAATTACTCTTGCCAGATCTACCCAGGTGGTGATAGTAGTGTACGTGAGGCGAGTAGAGCCTACATTCAGGTATGCAAGGCTAAAGGAGAGGAGGACCAGATCAGATCGGTTGGTTCAGCCTAACTAGTGGTCCAGAGGATGTTAAACTGTGTTCGGTCAGTGGGCCACCTGGTTGCAGGCCTTGGTGGTGTTGCCAATCATGGTACGCCACCTGGCCCACTAGGCAAGGTATAATCTTTAAACATATCCCTAATAATCTGTACATCTCCCAAAAACCCTAGAAATTTCTAGGAAGATCCAAGTATATCGATATTATATATCCAAATAATTGAAAATTTGTGTAGAATCCAAAGACAAAACCTTTAATGCCTAATTATTCTTCCTATTCCAAAAAGTAAAGCTAATACATTATTAAGTAATGATCAATGCATGGAAAACCCTAGATTTATACATTGACATGTTAAATAAGTTGCTTTGAGACATAATCTAATATTGTTGAATATGATGGCAAACCAATGTGTTGATGATAATGATGATGTATGATTAGAGTTTCTAAAGTGTATAACCATACATGTGTATAATTTGGGTTTTGAAACCAAAGTTCATAACTTGTAATAATCTTAATGAAGTTAATCTGATCTAAGTGTTCATAATAAAGGATATGTTGGATATAATAATTAGTAATTTTCCTAATGATTAATATTGGATGAAAATAGGGTTTGTACCCTTATTCCTTCTCCAAACTCGAGACAACCCAAAACCCTAGATTATGACCTGAGTAGGGTTTCATATGAATAATGTGATAGTGACACTTTAGGATTTACATACATGCTGATTAAATGTTGAATTGGTTGGCTTTCTCTTTGCTTGCTTGATTGGATGATATGCTTAAAGTACTCAAAGTATGATTTCATGATCTACATGGTTCCATATTGAGGTACGTGAATATGATTATGACTACTCCCAATAACGATTGTCGATTTTCCAAGGATTTCTTGACGATTGATATAATAAACTGTTGGATGTTTATTTACATTCTGTTCAATTATAATGCCACTATGAGTATCATACAAAGTAATATTATGTAAAGAAAATGCTATCTCTTATTTGCAATTAATTGAATGATTATTTGTTTTTATGTACTTGCACACTTTTGCATGCACACACATACATAGTATAGATATATATTGATTCATGTTTTGTTTCATGCCATGTTAGGTAAATGCAATATATGAAGATATCAAGACATTATGAATTAAATGAAATCCACAAAAGATAATAAAGCTAAGTAAAGTAGGATTAGTTAAATACTTATTCTAAATAGGTATTAGTTCATGTTGGAAATTCATGTAATTCCTTAGGAGGAGCATCATTGCATAACTTGTAAATAATATTTTTTAACTAATGGAAATTATTTGTTGTTATTTGTTATTTGTTAAAACTTGGATCTGGGTAATTTTAGGTAATTTCTCTCAACTTCAGAGTCCTTTCTTAATTGTGGGGAACTGAAAAGTGAGGTAGTTACATTTGGTATGACAACCCTAGATTTTTCAAATTACATTTGTTAGTCTATAATTTAAAGTAAATCACAGAAATATAAGGAATCTTATTAAGGCATGACCTGATGGTAATGGTGTCTAGAACGGGTCTTGGTTTTGAGGGCTAACAATATTTTCCTCTGTACCATTAAGTTGGTATACGAGGACTCCTTAGCCAATGTGATACCATCCCGCGTAGAACCTAGGGTTTCCTTGAAGTAATGTTTCCTCTATATATTCTCATCTCTAATTTCATCCACTTATCATACTCTTGTTTAACAAACCCTAAAAGGTACTTCCCTCCTTATCTCAAGTTAGGGTTATTGAGAAGAATTAGGATTAAGGCATCCTACGCCAGTTAATGCACATGTAATGTGGAAATAATGATAAAGTAAATTGGTTTTATGGTTTTTTCCTTGCAAGTATAAAACCTAGAATGAACTAGGGTTGGTTTAAGAAAACCCTAGTGTGTCAAGGGATATAGAAAACCAAAGATGTAGGGTGTAGTCTCTAACCCTAACCTAAAAACTTAATCATGGGAAATGGGAAGTAGTGTGGGTGATATATTAACCCTACCCTTGTGAACCATAATTAGGGTCAAAGGGGATAAGAAAAATCCAAATGAGTTTAGGTGAGCAGTCTCCCATGCATGCATATATGTGGAGAATTTCATTCATGATTCATTTAAAGGGTTTTAAGAAACATAAGCAACCTATGAATAACGCTTAACATGAGTATAACTTTCTCATCACCTTAAAGCCATCTCTGGAGGAATGGATGAATAAAGAATATCCTCAACTAGTCGGTATGCTATTAAAACTACCCCCAATGACTGGGTATGTTAATGACTTTACCCCCAATTAGTGGGTATGCTATCTCAAGTGAGTGGGTATGCTATTGAAACTATCCCTAATGAGTGTCTATGTTATTATTGCTACCCCCAGCGAGTGGGTATGCTATTGGAACTAACCCCAGTGAGTGGGTATGCTACTGGAACTACCCCCAATGAGTGGGTGTGCCATGAATATTACCCCCAATGAGTGGGCACATCATTGTAATACTCCCAACGAGTGAGTATGACATTATGAATATCCCCACAGAGTGGGTGTAATTAGAGATTAGTCATAGAAAGTGGGTACATTATAGAAATACTCCTAATGAGTGAGTATAACATTATGTATACTATCAATGAGTGGGTATACTACAAAGGTTGAGAAAATTCATGTTTATAAGTTATAATATAAAACACATGCTCAACATATTATGGTTACATAAAAATGAAAATTTCAACTTTTAGGGTTGGTGTCCCGACCTGGGGTGGGTCAACCTAAGGATGGGAAAAAGACCTATGGGGGAGGAAAAACCTTAAACCATGGGGTCAGGTTGTGTTTATAGAGCCTAACCTCCTCCTATGAGCCATGAAGGAACACTAGGTTAGGACCTTCCCTATAAGGATGAGTTCAAAAATCCATTTAAGGATTGAGGTAACCTCGAATGTCACCTAAATCTTGGAAAATTAAGTATACTAAGCATGAAGACACATACATTCTTTGAACCCAATTATGCCATCTCTGAGGGATAAAAGAAAAAATAACTATGAAAGCAGATGACAATATGGGGCCAATCCCAGAAGGGAAGGTCGCCATGAGCCCAATGAAGGGACATAAAGTGAATAATGTGCACCATAAGAGATGGAGGGAATCTGATTTAAATAGTTACATTGAAAATAATGTCCTCATGATAAACCCTAGATAGGGAAGAGTCATAAGTCAATCATAAGGTCAAGTAGGGAGGATTAAAGGTACATAATATTGATGAGAATAGGAGGTTATTTTGCCCTAAATGCGTAAGACCATAGGGTCAAGAGATAGCCATCAATGTATCCTGAGGCCCATGGGTTAGGATATTAGCCACCTTCATGAGTTCATGAGTCCCAAGGGTAAATGGAGAGGAACTCCATAAGTGCATAAGGCCCATGGGGTAAAAGAAGGGATCACTCCAAAGGTAACTATAACCCTAGAGACCTTGAGGAAATGATTAAGGCTAGTGAGACATGAGGTGTAAATATAAAAGATATAAGAAGCCATGCAATAATGAAATATTAATGGAGTGTGTACAAATTCAAGAGTGAGAAAGGCACTATCCTTTGAGTTCATGAAATGTGAGGATATTGTAGTATTAATATTTTTCATGGTTTCGAGTTATTGTTGAGGTTAATTCAACCAAATGCAAAATCTAAAGATGATTTGTAACACCATCTCTTCTCTTAGAATGGAATGAATTTTGAGTTTGGGCTAAAACCTAATGCTTATTTCATCTCATTATGAGTGTGAGATATTGTGTAGACACATATTAGGCATAAAATTGACATATGAGAATGGATACCCTAAGGTGAGTTTCATGAAATGACCTAGGGTTTGCGGTGTGACCTCATCCTGATGTGGAAGTAAGGGAATAATAGGTTGGAAACCTAGGAGAAAAGGTAGTCACCATGTGAAATTGAAATCACAAAAGAAAAAGTAATCACCTTGAGATAATATCATGTAATTATTAAGGATGTAGATATACCTTGAATTGATCTAGGTAAAAACCATAGTAATAATTGGAGGAATTTGCATATCAATAAAAGTTGTTAAAGATAATCCAAGAAGAGACTAAGATGATTTATCATTCACCCTAACCTTACTGAGTGTGAATTTTGTGGACAAAATTCCTTTAAGGAGGGATGAATGTAATATCCTCAAATTTGGGTGAATTTGAATTATATTAATAAAAGGTTTTCCCTAATTATATTATTGATAAGATATGAGGCCCGTAAGAATTTTTTTTTGCAAATAGGTCATTGTGGTACAAGTCAAAGAAATAAAAGGAATTCGTGGAAAATTAAATGATAATGGATTTATAGTTTGTTAGAAAATTGAAATATGAGATAATATGCAAGTTTCCAAGAGATTCTAAGATAATTTGTAGTTTAGATACTTGATGGAGTAATTATCTAAGCTAGATTGGAAACACAAGATTTGAAGCATCAAATAAGAATATCTTGATCTGATTTTTGGTGTACTTGAAGATAATGACAAAACAAAGAGAATTTTATAATTTGGGATAAAACAAACTTTCCATGTGATAATGTAATTGATTTAAGAATATTCTTAAAGACCAAGTTTCGACTATGAATGTTATCCCAATAAATCCAAAGATTAGATAAAGGTTGGGAAAGACATTAATTAATTTCCCTCCAAGTTTCAAAGAGAAATGGTATTCTTATATGTTAGGTTTTAGGGGAGGCAGAAAAGGCAGCGGAAACAAAACATTTCTCCTCCCAAACCCAGAACAAGGAAACGCATCAACGTCTATACAATAGGAAAGGATGGTTTGTGGAATCATACCTTGTCTGAGGCTTGCTCGGAGACAATACCTCGCGGCTTGCATGGTCTTCACCTTCGGTCTTGGACGGTGTCTGTGCAGCTCCTGGTCGCACCGGGACTGACGACTCCTGGTCTCACCAGAACTATCGGGATTGACAACTGTCCTCTGAGCGGCAGAAATCTCCCGCCTCTGAAGTAGTCCACATGGACCACCTGGAACTCCAATCTCCTTGTCCCACAAGGAATAGGAAGGAGTCACACCCTCCTGTCAGCGTACTAGTCACTGACACACTCTCCTGCCACCAGTGGCTTTCTCTAGTTGTCTTTCCTTTGTTGTGCCTCCCTTATCGGGTAGCACTTGCTCGGGCTCTCTCGGTTACCAAAACTAGAGAGAACAACAACTTTACAGAGCAACTGGTTGCAATGAGTTGTTCTTTGAGAAGCCCCCAATACCCATATACATATAGGAGGGTCATGGGACAGGGTTCTCTATCCCGGGCAATGTGGGACTAAAGCAGGAGTAGAAGGGTTCGAGATTTTCCACAAAAAACAACCAACTGTGTAACATGAACCGATCGTTTCATTTATGAAACGGTCATTTGGGGACCTGAGCCGGCTGGTTGACACCTCAACCTATCGGTTGGGACCCATGAAATGGTCGTTTCACTTCTGAACCGGTCGGTTCGTGGTCCTGGTCAGTTCCCGATTGACTTTTCCTCTTTTGTTTCAAATTGGTACCAATAACAATCCTTGTTCCAATCAAATTGGGCAAGTGAAACGAAAAGAAATTTCTCACCAACCTGACTTTCCCAACTTGCTCGGTTGGACCAGTTGAACCGATCATTTCAACACATGAAGCAATCGTTTCACCCTGTCCATCAGCCGATCGACTCTCCACCTGAGCCGATCGGTTCACCAAGCTCATCCGATCGGTTCATCACATGAGCCGATCGGTTGGGAGTGCAGATTGTGCAGAATCAGTCAACTGCAGTTTCAATCAATCTGATACTCCAATCAATGTGTCCAACACCTTGAACATTATGACATTGAGCTATCCATTAGTTGAGTATTTAATTGAACTACTAAACTCCTTTAGTAATCAATCTAAACATTGTTTGTGGACAAAACTCCTCTTCCAGGTTAAATCCTATGTGTGTGACCCTGCAGGTCCATTTCATGTTGGTAGTGAAAGTCCATAACACTTATGACTTCACAAGCAAAGAGCGGTGCCTAGTCACACATCAGTGCTACCCAAGTGAAATAGAAAGTTGTAGAACAACTTTCAATCCTACAATCCGTGAATGGTGTTACAGTGAATGTGTAATTCCTTTGTCACTGCGATCTCGAATGAACTCGAGACATGGAACAATCATATTGTCAACGTTCATTCACTTTCTTGATCTCATAGTAGATTGGAAGAGATATGTGTGACATCAATATCATATACTAATTCACACATGTGTGCACGCCTTTCTCAATCCTACTCATAAAGTGGCCATGGATATCAAACTCCCTCAGGAGGGACAAATCCCATATCTATCACTCACCCCTCAAAAGCCCCATGTGTCAAAGCCACCCAATCATCACCTTTATAACAACCCATGTTTCAGGATGACATTTGATGATGTCAAAGTGTGCCCAATGACATGTGTTGAGTGTAGTGATTTCAGGTCAAAGAATCACACTCACCACCATCACTGTGAGTACTGACTGTGACTACCATGTCATGGTTCCATGTGTCAAACTCACGGTGGGTCTGTCTGGTACACTTGTTCTCTAACAAGTACCTATGTGTTTGGTTTGATATCTCTATATCATGACTAATGAGATTCTGTCATCAACCAACACCACAATCTAGTCTTGTGTGTCATTGCTGTCTATCTACCTTCCACAATGACATCCGACTAGGGACATAATAAACATGTACAAACTCTTAGCATCCATTGATCTCATCAAGAATTAACACTTTACCAAATTTGCACTTCATCTATGATAATCTTGAACACTTCAAGATATTCATATTGGTATTTCTCCAAACACCATTTGAAGTATTAGCATTTGTTCCAATCGGTATGTGAATACATCACATGTATCATACCTAATAGGATAATCATTCTCCCACTACCTTTAGTGAAGATTGATTAATCATGTCCAAGATATTCATGTCTCTTACTGGTTCTCTAACCAAAAGAGTCTAGATTTATCCATCACATGGAAACTAGAAATGAATTTCTCATGATTGATGCTAATTTGATTGTTTGAGTTATCTATAACTTTTAGGTATCATATTATCTTATGCATATCAAATACCACAAGATAAACAAGGCATTGACACAAAGATCATATTGAAACATCTCTTTATTGATTGCCATCATTGTCATACAATATGCAAAAATAAAGTGTTTCTATCTATTGGCAAATATGAAATAACAGTTCATAACTGTATTACATGCCTTTAAGGCTGAAAATAAACTAAAGTACTCCTATCTATGGTGGCAACACTTGCCCCATTTATTGAGTGCTTTACACTTTACATCTTGGTATCATATACCTTAAAAGTGTTACAAGTTTACTTTCATGACACCTTTAAGTAGAGACTTTTGTCACCTCCTTCTTCTTTTGTTCTTCCAGATAGAGAGGACAATTCCTTTTCCAATGTCCTGACTTTTGACAATGGTGGGAATTGCCTTTCTTGGTCATGCCTCCCTTGGCCTTGAGAGCTGAAGATGACTTGGGCTTCTGGCTAGCATAAGAACCTTTCTTAGCTTTGCCCTTGCCCTTGCGCTTGGACTTGCCTTTCTTTCTCGTGATCACCATCACAGACATAGGCTTGTCCTTCTTCATCTGTGTCTCGGCTGTCCTCAACATGCCCAACAACTCTGACAGTGGCCTATCAAAGTTGTTCATGTTGTAGTTCATCACAAACTGACTGTAGGATTCTGGCAACGATTGAAGTATCACGTCAGTAGCCAACTCTTGGCTCAGTGGAAATCCTAGTCTTGTCAGGTTCTCCACATACCCAATCATCTTGAGTGTGTGAGGACCAACTGGATCTCCTTCTGTCATGACACACTTGAACAGTGCCCTTGAGACATCGTATCTCTCTTGCCGTGCTTGATCTTCACACATGTTCCTGACATGTTGAATCATCTCAAAGACACCCATGTTCTCATGTTGTCTCTACAACTCATGGTTCATAGAGCACAACATCAAGCACTTTGCATCAATGGCATCATCAGAATGCTTCTTGTAAGCATCCCTTTCTTCCCTTGGGGCATTAGGAGCAGGTTCCTCTAGAATTAGAGTATCCAGGACATAGAGCTTTCGCTCTTGAGTGAGAACAATTCTCAATGTCCTATACCAGTCGTGGAAGTTTGTCCCATTTAGCCTGTCTTTTTCAAGGACTGATCGCAAAGAAAAGTGATTGTTGTTTGTTGTCATTTATACTACAAAAGGAAATATGCAATTTTAGTCCAAAAACTCATTTTTGACTTATTTGATTGATTTGAAAAGTTGATGATATAATTAGGCCTTTAATTAATTATCACTCCCACTATTTTAGTTCAAATTGATAGCCCTCACCATCAATTCAGAAGATTGCAGCGTACAACCTTGTAGTGGGCAAGATCCTGAAATCCTCTAAATCATGGACCAGCTAGGGTTGTCACCCACAACTTAGATCTCTCAGGTAGGCAACTCTTGCCAATTGCATCATATGCAACTCTTGATAAGATGTCATATGCAACTCCTTGCCCTGATCATCTCCATGCCTCAAGGTGCTAGATCCTATCTAGGTCACCTTGTTAAGTCTGACCCAAAGTAGACACGATGAATATGCACCCTTCTAGGGAAGACCCACATATCCATCCTTCACGCTTCCACGAGATAGACGGTGCACCACGCTAGGGCGTGCCCACACTTGGTCGATCAAGCTTTTCATGTGTGTCGCATTTTGAAGGCATCTAAAACTTAATATTTAATGAGGGATTTGGTTTTTATATACATATACATATCCAATCACCACAATACATAGTATGTATCATATACATGCTATATCCCACTAAAAACATGAAAAATGATAAAATCGATGATTATGACCATCCTAATGTGATTCCTCAAGCCAAGAGGAATCACGGTCATCTAGGTCTACATCACATGCAACCTGTACAAGATGAACTCTGTGCTTTTCCTTTCAGGGTTTGATCAACTCATCACATGACTGATCGGCTCGCCATCAGGCCGGTCGGCAGGGTGCCACCAGCCGATCAGTTGGCTCCTCCAACCGATCGGTTCACCTAGTCACTGTGCATCTCATCATGGCTTCCACCCGCTCGTCTCGCTCCTTGAACTAGTCATCAACCGATCGGCTCACTCCTTGAACCAATCGTCTCGAACATCAACCGATCGGTTCATGCCTTGAACCGATCATCTCAGCTGTCTTCAGGATGTCCTCCATTCTTTGACATAACAGGAAATAAAATTCTATCCTATTTTACATTGTAAAAAGAGAAACCTCGAGTTACATTCGAGGGGAGCAAAGGTAGGAAAGAAATCTCAAATTATTTCGAGTTACATCAGGAATAGGAGAAGGAAGATCAGTGCGCAGACCGAGATGTAAGCAACCACATACAACCATACAAAGATAGGGTTTATTGGCCATAACCACGCTATACATCCACCACAAAACTCGTTTAAGGGCAACGTGTATCGAGTGCATTAATAATACATATCATATATGTAAATTGGGATTTGTGGATGTTACGACCCCGACTCCCGGTAACCCCCAATTAAGGGAGACCGAAAGGTCAGAGCCGTTAACCAATAACTCGGATCAAAGGTTCGACCATTAACCAAGAATAATCATCAAATTTTAACAATCTATACTGAAAAGCTGTAATAAAAAAATTTCATACCTTTTGAAAATTTTGGATTTCTATCCATGAAAGTATTCTACTCTATCTAATCCTCCTTGCATTTTACTTCATGTATTTCGCAATATGACGATTTATTGTTTGTCCTTTTTGGCTTGTACCTAAAACATCGACAAACAAAACGTCAGTCAGCCGAAGCTGGTATGTGGGAGATTCACTAATCATGCAATTATCTATAACAATGCATTGCATTCAATTATCATTTAACAAACAATTTTACGTTTTAAGTATAACTACGCGATCCATGTGTCCCCTATTCCCATTATACCCCTCGTGACTTCACCTAACAGGTGAATCAATTTCTCGGGTAGAGTCACATGGCACTACCCATAGGTAGCCCACTCCTTAATTCATGGTATGCTAAGAGTCTCATGGCATTACACATGAGTAGCCCAGTTTCTAACTCATGATACCCTAGACCTTACTCTAGGTTATCCTTAGCCTTTGCATAGCCACAGGGGTGGACTCGGATCTAGCTAGTTATGCATGTATACTCACAGTGATAGTCATAGTCACTTTATAGTTGCATGAATTGAAACATCCAACAGTTGTTTCAAGCATTGAGGGAAACGTCGATAAAATCCTCAGAAAACTAATCGATATAGTCATAAGCGTAACCACATACCTATATTTGCAGATTAGGATACAGAATTAACTTTGTAGAGAAAATCCAAACAATCAATCAAATTGCATAGAAACCCTAAAATAAACATTCCAATTTCATTTTATCAAAATTTATTCAATATCATCATATTCTTTAGGGTTTCTATTCCAATTTTAGGGTTTCCTTGGAAATTAGGGTTTTGCCTCCATTCTTAATTATTATGAACCCTAATTCATCAAATCCACTTAAAACCTTTAAATTCTCTCCTTTTTAATATTCCTAACAGTTTTAGGATCATTATTTAGCAATTCACTTCCTTAATATAAAATAACATGGTTTTCTTCTTCTTTTACCCTAAATTAGGGTTTTCATGTACATTATCTTTCATTTATAGACATAAACCCTAAATTAACCATCTTTGTACTCAAAACGGATGAAAACTCCATGTTATCAATTAACAGGTTGATAATCCTCAATTTAACCTATTAAGTTACAAAGAATCACTCTTTATGTTCAATTAGGGTTTCTAATTAACTTGTAATGCATTTTCTAACAAAATAAGGCACTTTTGCAAAACGAACTAGAATTAGGTTCTCTAATCATTTTTATCAATTTCCTTGCATTTTTCTAATCAATTTTCATATATTACATGCATTCATCCGAGTTACCAATTTTGAGTTACATTTTTTGCAAGAAAAACATATTCTGACCAACAGGGTGAGGACACGTCAGCGAGCAAACTAACTTGGCTCGTTTTGGGAAAAAAAATGCAAAAATACACCCATACTCCCGTCCTTTATATGCACACGGGAGGGTACTCGAGACATTTTACTCTATTTCATCCCTAACCTTGTGCTGGCGGCAGCCTTTGCCCTAGCAGAGCGGCCGCGTGTCGCCTCTAGGATTTCCACGCTGTGAGGTCCAAAACTATGACCAGGCTAGCCCCTCCAGCCCACGCCAGACCTAAGGGACTACTAAGAACCTCCAGAGATGATGGTGGGGGATGAACTAGGTATGATCGGATCTAGGTGTTGCAGCCATTCACAAGGTAAAAGTGGTGGGTTAGTTCATACCTTTCCGTCACTAGTGAGGTCCCGGAGACTAGCCCATCCTTGCTGAAGCTTAGAAACTCCATTCCTTGGTGGCACATACGTCGCATCTATCGCAGCAGGTCATAGGCAATGGCTCGGAGGTGATCAGGGCAATTCCACGCTCACTGCTTCTTCCGATCAGGTTCTGGGTGCGGCGTAGTGTCTCGCCAAAGCCCTCCTCTCTACTATGGTCGTTAGAAGACAGGATAGCCCACGATCCAAGGCTTGGACGGGAAACTAGGGTGACGTCTTATTTTCTTTTCCATGGTCGGAGATCTCCACAACCTTACACAGCAGTCGCAAAAGAAAGGGAGGAGGCTAGGATGGATATCTGTAGATATGTGAGTCATATATATATATATATATATATATATATATATATATATAGAGAGAGAGAGAGAGAGAGATATCTTCTTATATATATATATATATATATATATATATCCAATAGTTAATTGTTTCCTTATATTATTTTGTACCCATGTACAAAAGTATGGAACTTCCACATGTTACCTTCCGTCTTTTCTTTTTATTCATTAATTCCTATTGCCAGAAGTTACGAAAAAGACTACTCTATTTTTTTATTGGAATTTCGATCTTGGAAAATAAAAGGCATTAACCAAAGGTACATAATATCTTATCACTTTATTGACTAAAACGATCATGACTTTTAGAGTACTCCCTTAATAAGGCAAATTTCATTTTTTTTCTTTCTTTCTTATAACAAAAGTATTTCTTTTTGTTAATACCAAAAGTCATTACTCATGTAACGCATTATCCTCATATTATGCCTTTTGTATTATTTTTATTTCCTCTTTCTCTTTCTCCATTGGGGATCCTTATAACACCAATAAACTTTAATATTTCGAAATCCTTTTTAGTGAATATTCATTATCCTTCTAGATTATTTCACATTATCTTACTCATTTCTTTATTAAGATATTTCTTTTCAAGGATTTCTCTTTATTTTTCCTCCTTTCATATTTCTTTTATTAGAAATCATATGTGAACGAATTTTACTTCAATTGTGACCATTAATGCCACTTTCTAGAGATTTCTATGTATTTCTTATAAATACATTACTTAATATCCACTATCTTTTATCCATTTTTCCATTATTTGGACGTTTCTTCTTTTCTTCTCTTTTATATCCATTAATAGATTAATTTATAATAGGAATTACAAAATTCCTATCCAAAGGGATACGCAAGGAAATCCATCCTTTGAAGTAAAGCATACAACCTTTTCAATTAATTCCAAATTCACAAAATCATTACATTTCAACTATGAAAACATATGCAAATTTGGTGTTGTAACAGTGGATTTAGGATTGGACATGCATAAAGCCAATTTTATTCGCATCATATGCATTAAATAAAGGTGAAAAACCAAAATCGATCATATCGATAATCCTAAAGTATACAGCAGTTGACGTGGCTCTGATACCACTGTTGGGTTTTAGGGGAGGCAGAGAAGGCAGCGGAAACAAAAATTTTCTCCTCCCAAACCCAGAATAAGGAAATGTGTCAACGTCTATACAATAGGAAAGGATGGTTTGCGGAATCATACCTTGTCTCGAGGCTTGCTCGGCGACAATACCTCGCGGCTTTCTCGGTCTTCACCTCTGGTCTTAGACGGTGTCTGTGCAGCTCCTGGTCGTACCGGGACTGATGACTCCTAGTCTCACTGGAACTGTCGGGATTGACAGTTGTCTGCCGAGCTGAAGAAATCTCCCGCCTCTGAAGTAGTCCACACGGACCACCTGGAACTCTAATCTCCTTGCCCCACAAGGAATTTGAAGGATTCACACCCTCCTATCAGCGTACTAGTCACTGACACACTCTCCTGCCACCAGTCACTTTCTGCAGTTGTCTTTCCTTTGTTGTGCCTCCCTTATCGGGTAGCACTTGCTCAGGCTCTCTCGGTTACCAAAACCAGAGAGAACAACAACTTTACAGAGCTATTGGTTGCACTGAGTTGTTCTTTGAGAAGCCCCCAATACCCCTATATATATAGGAGAGTCATGGGATAGGGTTCTCTATCCCGGGCAATGTGGGACTAAAGCAAGAGTAGAAGGGTTCGAGATTTTCCACAAAAAACAACCAACTGTGTAACATGAACTGATCGTTTCATTTCTGAAACGGTCGGTTGGGGACCTAAGTCGGTCAGTTGACACCTCAACCGATCGGTTGGGACCCATGAAACGGTCGGTTCACTTCTGAACCGGTCGGTTCGTAGTCCTAGTCAGTTCCTGATTGACTTTTCCTCTTTTGTTTCTAATTGGTACCAATACCAATCTTTGTTCCAATCAAATTGGGAAAGTGAAACGAAAAGAAATTTCTCACCAACCTGACTTTCCCATATTGCTCGGTTGGACCAGTTGAACCGATCATTTCAACACTTGAAGCAATCGTTTCACCCTATCCATCAGCCGATCGACTCTCCACCTGAGCCGATCAGTTCACCAAGCTCAACCGATCGGTTCATCACATGAGCCGATCGGTTGGGAGTGCAGATTGTGTAGAATCAGTCAATTGCAGTTTCAATCAATCTGATACTCCAATCAATGTGTCCAACACCTTGAACATTATGGCATTGAGCTATCAATTAATTGAGTGTTTAATTGAACTACTAAACTCATTTAGTAATCAATCTAAACATTGTTTGTGGACAAAACTCCTCTTCTAGGTTAAATTCTATGTGTGTGACCCTGCAGGTCCATTTCACGTTGGCAGTGAAAGTCCATAACACTTATGATTTCACAAGCAAAGACCGGTGCCTAGTCACACATCAGTGCTACCCAAGTGAAATAGAAAATTGGAGAACAACTTTCAATCCTACAATCCGTGAATGGTGTTACAGTGAATGTGTAATTCCTTTGTCACTGATATCCCGAATGAACTTGAGGCATGGAATAGTCATCCTGTCAATGATCATTCACTTTCTTGATCTCAGAGTAGATTGGAAGAGATATGTGTGACATCAATATCACATACTGATTCACACATGCGTGCACGCCTTTCTCAATCCTACTCATCAAGTGGCCATGGATATCAAACTCCCTCAGGAGGGACAAATCCCATATCTATCACTCACCCCTCAAAATCCCCATGTGTCAAAGCCACCCTATCATCACCTTTATAACAACCCATGTTTCAGGACTGCATTTGATGATGTCAAAGTGTGCCCAATGACATGTGTTGAGTGTAGTGATTTCAGGTCAAAGAATAACACTCACTTCCATCACTGTGAGTACTGATTGTGACTACCATGTCATGGTTCCATGTGTCAAACTCACGGTGGGTCTGTCTGGTACACTTGTTCTCTAACAAGTACCTATGTGTTTGGTTTGATATCTCTATATCATGACTAATGTGATTCTGTCATCAACCAACACCACAATCTAGTCTTGTGTGTCATTGTTGTCTATCTACCTTCCACAATGACATCTGACTAGGGACATAACAAGAATGTACAAACTCTTAGCATCTGTATGATCTCATCGTTCAGGTCCTCAACCTAAAAGCAAACATCATTGAGTACTGTCATTCTCTGGACATTCAATTTGTTCTATCACTATCTCATGTGACTAAACCAGAAAGAATTGGAAGCTTGCCTTTGATGTTTATCAAATTAATCTTAATGTATCCCACCAATCATCCCATGATTAGCTCTCAGGGCATACATACCAACATTATATGCCTATGGGAAATCATGAAGGATGAGGGACCTACTTGTAATAAGTAAATGTTGTTCCCTTAATTAAAGAGATAGAAAAGGGTATCTAGAAGCATACCTTTGATACCAAACTTGGATCAATGAGAGGTTATAGGATTATAAGGAACATATCCAAATTATGGGGCCAATTGAGAGAAAGGTTAGAGAGATATGAATTTTCTAAGATTTGTATAAAGCTTCCTTTATAGGACACATTTGATTGACATTCAATTAATGTGACGATTTTGGTAAGTGATGTCAAAATTGAACTTAAGGGCGCACCACTTAGTGGAAAGTATTCATGAAACCTTTGAATTAAGTTCTAATGGTCCACATGTTGTCTTCTACCTCTATCCAAAAAAGGAAATAAAGGAGGCAATAGATCCAGATCTATTCCTGCCAATTTCTTTGGCATTCTGGAATTATTAATGAATGGGATAAGGTTAAGAGATATGAATTTGTACTGGACATATTTTGGATTTTGAATCACAATATATGTCCCTATATAAGGGTAAAACCACTGCCTTCTTGTCAGACCCTATCCACTGTCATTGTAGGAGTGAGAAGCTATGAGGAAGGGAAAGAGGGACATCTAGGGTTCTTTTTCTTCTTCTTCTTTTTGGGACATCTAGGCTTCTTTTTACTCTCCCTAATAATGAATTGAATTCAAGAGGGATCATCAGACTCATCCCTAGCCCTATAGTTGTAGTATGGCTAGGGAATTCATCTTTCATTCAGCTCGCGACTTCTCGTTGTCAAAAATTCATGCCCAAGAAGGGTGTGGCCTTCTGACCCCAAGTTGATTGCATCGAGACCTTTGAAGGTCAGGTGAGAACCCCAGATCAGTGACTAGCATGAAGGAATGACCCTCTTGTGGAATCATGCTCGCCACATCTACCTAGTTAGTGGCAGCCATGTGCAAGGTTGATGAAGCCTACATTCTAGTATGCAGTGCTAAAGGAGAAGATGACTAGATTGGATCAGTAGGGTCAACC
Organism: Alisma plantago-aquatica; assembly: GCA_963693085.1. Taxonomy (NCBI): domain Eukaryota; kingdom Viridiplantae; phylum Streptophyta; class Magnoliopsida; order Alismatales; family Alismataceae; genus Alisma; species Alisma plantago-aquatica. Next base: position 626,889,919 of record OY856409.1, read on the forward strand.
AAATTGGTGGTCTACAGGATGCTAAATCGCATTTGGCTATTGGGCTACATAGTCGAAGGCATCAATGGCGCGGCCAATCATGGGCCACCACCTGGCCCACTGAGCAAGGTATAATCTTCAAACATATCCCTAATAATACATACATCTCTCAAAACCCTAAACATTTCTAGGAATATTTGAATATATCCATATTATATATCAAATTAATCAAAAAATGTGTAGAATCTAGAGATGACACTTTTAATTCCTAATTATGATTTTATTAGAAAAGTAAGGCTAATACATAATTAAGTAATGATCAATGCATGGAAAACTCTAGATTTTTATGTTAACATGTTAAATATGTTTCTCTGAGAAATTATTGAGTATTATTGAATGTGATGGTAATCAAAGGTGATGATGATAATGATGATGTAAAATTAGGGTTTCTAAAGTGGATAACCAAACATGATCTCAATTGGGGGTTTTAAAACCAAAGTTCATAACTTGTAATAATCTTAATGAACTTAATTTGATCTATGTGTTCATTAAAAAGTAAATTTTGGATATAATAATTAGTATTTTTCCGAATGATTAATATTTGATGGAAAATATTGCGTGTACCCTTATTCTTATTCCAAACCTAAGACAAACCAAAACCCTCAATTAGGAGTCAATTAGGGTTCAATCTAAATAATGTGATGATGACACTTTTCGATGTACATACATACATATTAAATGTTGAATTTCTTGGATTCCTCTTTGCTTGCATGATTGGATGATATGCCTAAAGTACTTGAATGATTTGCATGGTTCCACATTATGGTATGTGGTTATGATTATGACTACTCACGATATCAATGTTTGGTGTTTCCGAAGATTTCTTTAGGATTGACACAATAAATGGTTGGATGTTTATTTATACTCTATTCAATTATAATGTCTCAATGAGTATTCCATAAAGTAAGATTATGTGATGAAAATGACAGTTATTATTTGCAAATAGTGGAATGATTATATGTTGTTTTGTACTTGAAAACTTCTGCATGCACCCATGTTCACAATATAGAAATATAGTGATCTATGTTTTGTTTCATTCCGTTTTAGGTAAATGCAATATATGAAATATCAAGACTTCTCTCAAATTTAGGATCTTAGTGTTTTAGGATTCTCATACAACTATCCAACAAAAATTCTATCAGGGGTCTCGTCAAGAATATGTGATTTCCAATCTGGCGTTCAAACTCATAGATCAGGGATCTCATCACCATAAGTTATAACAAATAGGATAAACTAGGTAAAAAGATCATATCTCGATCAGGGGTATTGTAAGAGATTATGTGTCCATTCTTGTTGGGATCATGGGTCTCATAATCGCACAAAAGTTAATCAATCCAAACAAAAAATGAGTGCAAAAATGGATCGAAAACATTTGACCACTAAATATTGGAGTTAAATATAATTAAAGTAAGAAAGTGGACATGGGCCCCATGCCCCAATATAGAAACAATTCTAATATAATAGACTAGAAAATAAGGAACAAGACCAAAGGAGGCTCTGGGTCCAAGAATATGAGATGCTTTTTCTTAGACTCCCCAAATGGGGGTGAAAATCCTAGAAAAGGTTGTTGGCCACGGGTGGGTGGCTAGATCCACAATGATAGTTGATTGACTGGGAATCCAGTTGGTTGAATGGCTTAAATGCTTGCTCTAACTCGAAGGTAGGTTTGACTACAATAATGGGCCTTATCATTTTGGATTTTGATTGATTTTTGATGGAGAGTCAATCAACTGGGATACCATTTCATTTATTGTCTTTAAATGTTTTCTTTGACCTGGTATTTTCATATGGAGGAATGAACCTTCCCAATTTTGAGTTTAACTAGGTCTTACTGGAGAGTCGACCAAATCATGTTCCAATTGATTGATAGGGGTTATACGAATTCAAGATCTTGTGCATGTGAGTTGACCACTAGGGTGAGTCAGTCAATCGATTGGGAGGCTCAAGATTAGAATTGAAGCCTCATATTCTTTGGACTTTTGGGCTTCAGAGTGATTGGGTCATTTTCCTACAACAGCTCAAACAAAAGCTTCATTTAAAGAAAAAAAAAAGCTAAACTATGATAAGACCCTAAACTAGTATATAATCAATAAAAAATTCTAAGAAATAATCTAAAGGATGCATAGAAAATGGTCATGCACCTTTTGTCTACCTTGAGGATTAATGTGAAGTCTTTTTTTATCTTAGAGTCAGCATCAGATTAGTCCTTGAAATTCCTCTAGGACTTTTAACAAGAGAGTATTCCTTCACAACATGCCACCCACCATGCAAATCACTATAGAATACAATTTCATAGCCACCCTAACATAATTCAATTGTACCCCGTAAATCTCTTTACATTATTCCATACACGTTGGGATCGATGACAAAAAGCTTGGTTGTTTCCCTTCAACTCGTACTTGTTGATTTTTTCTCTTTGGTTTATAAAAAAGAATAAATATATGTTAATGATAAATGTTTGTGCATTTGGTGAAAATGATTATGTTAACCAACTTTTCTAGAATTTTTATAGTTTTGCTTGCGATCTATCTCTATTTGCAACTAGTTTACTATATTGCTATATTAACTTATTTATTTTGGTCAGGTTGGGTAAGGATTGGATCAGGTGGGAAAATTTTGTTTAGGTGAGATTTCTATGTTGAAAACCCAAAAACCTTGGGTTGGGTCTGGGTTTGGGTCTAAAATATATGGGTCGGGTCAAAATTTGGTCAGGTTGTGAAAAATTGGTTAAATTTGGGTCAGGTTGTGAAAATTTTAAACCATTGCCATCCTACTTCTCGTCAAAGATGAAATGATGGGCACATAGGGAATCAATATTTTTATCACTAGCTAGACTAGGTCAGATATCTCTCAAAACATTGAAATTTTTCTTTACTTGAAAGACGTTATAGTCAATAGGGTCCTTACAACTACAAGATATTTGCTATCGGTTCCTTCATTTAGAATATACCATCATACTAAATATATTGAGTTATTTTGAGTATAGCAAGGTTGCATTATTCAAATAATGCCTTCAATATAGTTTGAGTCATAAGTCATCATCTTAGTACACTTTTACAAATTGTTCAAACTTTAGTTATTTCCCATGCTACACATAATCAGGTGAGTATATATCAAGTCAAGGCATATAACATGAGAGAGAAATGATATGGACTCACCCTACCTCAATCAAATGGGAAGTCTTAGGTATTCCTTAAAAAAAGATGAGATGATGGAAGATTCACTAGGGTTTCAAAGGAGAACCTTTAGGTCCATTTATGGATCAACTAAGGCCAGGTAGAGAGGGGGGCCTCATCTACAATTGCAATATGAATATGAGGTGATTTCTAGTCAGAACCCTAAGCCTAGACACTTCAGTTTCACCCTCATTTATAGGGTTTCCCTGATGCAATGGATTGGAGAAATTATTTATTTCATTTATATGGGAGTGTGTATGCTCTGATACCAAATTTCATGGAACTATTATTACCTCAATTCCAATCCCACTACCTAGACAGTGGTAGAGGGACTAAAGTTTCAGTCATTGGGCGGCTCGAAAGATATCATACTAGCATGTACAATAAGAAATAATATGTCAGAACATAAAAATTAATAAGAACTAACCATTGCTTTAAAATCATCCCTCATGATTCATATGTGGTGGAGTGTGCCAATTTCATCTGAGTAGTTGACTGCATGTGGTAGAGTGATTTTGATAGTTCACCTCTCATGCCTGAAATCAAGAAAATTGGATACAATGAATGCAAAACCACTAGTATGTTGTTGAAAATCTCACATAACCGTAAGACTAGATAAATATATTTCTTGGCAAAAGCATTAAAAATACCAAAGGAGAAACAAAGTCAAGAAGGCTAAATTTAACAAAAACACCATATTTTATTTTCAAATACCATTATAGTAAACATAATGTGTAGCTATATTTTGTCTACTTCTAAGGAAGTTGGATCCAATGAGTATATGGCTAGGATTTCTCCTACACAGTGGCTGCCCTACCTAGCATCCTGAGGTATGGCATGACCGTACTGCCACTAGACCATGATCTAACAACATGTGGTTTAGTCATTGTTTGGGTCTTCTAGGGGCATGATCCATTAAGCCCTCAAGTCGGCCCAATATGGAGTAAATCAAGAAAAACAAGGTATTAACGTGGAATTTCTTGGGAATTTATAGAAGGAGCTAACTACGATAGGACTAGTGAAATTTGGAAAAAAATCTCATAACATAGTCAACAATACTTAGAAAATGTCCGGGATGATAAAGTTAAGTAGAAATGATCCAAAGGAGTAGTAAGTCAAATTCAAAGTAAATTCACTAATGTCCTCAAATCATACCATTATCTAAAATCTCTTTAAACGAGAGTGTCCAGTTGTTATTTAATGATGAAGTAGGGTCATTGAGTATAAGAAAGGCACACATTGTATTTTGTAATTAATAAGTGAAAATCCACTTTATCATAGTGATTTTCTTAGAATTATTTAGCTTTTGTAAAACCTCCCTTAAGATTTTATTTCAACCACGATTAGATAAGTTTATGTACTAATTATATTCAACATCTCATGCATCATTCTATTTCAATTCATGGAGTGAGCATTATCCTAACCCCATCATCCTTATGCAGTTGTAGATGGTTTTCTCTTGACACCAGGGGCCTTTTGTACTCAGGGCATGATCACCTCCTGACTTCTTGGGTCTTATATACCCTTAAGAATCCCTATTTGACCTAGGTTTGACTTACAAATCTACCCTACATAAGTTTACTGATATGTTATAACTTTATATCTTTTTCTCTCATTATGTACACCTTGTTTCAGGACATAGGTCTCCAATATCATCATGTTTCTATGTTGCATGACTCATCTTGAACTTACATGTATGTCATTGAATTTATTTCAATGTATTAACATTTTATTACACTTTGAGCTTGATCTTTACGGTGACAAAGTTTCATACTTACACATTTACATCGAGTTCATTGAGACAAACACACATATATCTTTTCCAGACTTGGTCGTAGTAGAGGTTACATTCCTTGTATGAACTTTTATTGCATTACTTTCAATATATTTTACTTACCATTTCATATTTACCCTATAAGTTTTGATGACCAAGGTTTCCTATTTGAATATGTTGAAGTTACCTTCCAATAATAAAAGACACCTTATTATGATTGGGTAAACATTTAATATCTTGAATTGCCTTCCAATTATTAAAGGAAACTTATTCTGACTGGGTAGGGTTATGAGCTTTCATGCTTTATATCCATTACTCACCTAATTCTTACATCTTTAGGTCCTTTTAGGACGTCAAAGATTACCTCAATTGTTACAATGAGGTTTGTCAACTCATCTTTCTAGGGAATTCCATTCTAGGGCATCCGCTTGGCTTTCAATACGAGGTTAGGCTCTCTACTACAACTGGACACCATGGATTTAGGGTTATTCCTCCTTCATAATTATTTTCCTTTCACAGCTTGACCCACCCAAGTTCAAATACCATCCCTACAAGGTTAATTGAGGGTCTTATATTTTTTCTTATGTAAACAATGGTTCCCTACGTTTCATATATGTATAAGAACCCTTATGTGTATGTTGTATACATGACTGCTTGTTCCCTATGTATTTACATGTATGTGACAAGTTTTAGTGCCTAGTTGTAATGACTAAACTGGAATACCTAAGTCTAGTAGCATTTCCTCTTTCTTTACCCTTACATAGGGTTTTGTTGGGAATGGTATTATTTCCTTCAGTCTTTGTATGTATATAACAAAAATTAGGATTTTGGATTAGTCTTAATATTTAACATCTACATCATAAGGTTATACCTCTCATTTTACCCAATTAGGTTTTTATATATGACTGACTTATCCCAATCTAAGTCATTAATTGATGGTTGTGGTATCCCAACCTATCCCTAGGTCTTCCTAAAATTATCCTTATTAGACCTCACATTTTCCATGTCTATTTCTCTCACTAACATGGTATGTACTTTAATATGTGGAAGATTCCTTCATCTTACTTCTTACTAAAATCCTAACTCAAGATGAGGAGAGAATTGAATCATGTGGTTAAGAGAGAAGATCGATGAGAAGAGGACATAATGAAAAATGTTATGGCCTAGAGGTATTTTACTTCAGGAAAAAAACCTTAAACTTTGGCAAGGTGGAATTCACATGATCCCAAGAGTCTCATTCATAAACTACTGATCCTGAGGGAAAAACTTTCATCCTCTAGGTTCTGGTCCTTTCTAGACACCATTGAATCTATAAAACACCCTAATAATTTCCTTACGATTATATGGAATAAATGAAACTGGTAATTACTATTAGATATTCGATATGCTTGTGCTATCATACCAATTTTGATGACCTCCTTTCCCAATTATCCACCATTGAAGGCAAAACATTGGGACAATGATCTTATGCTCATTTTTCTAGGATCCAAACTTAATAAATAACAAAATAACCAATAATTGGATATCATAATCTTGAATGACACAAAAGTATATTAATATATCATAAAAGGAGTTTACAAAAAATTTCAAGTGAAGAGAAACTACAAGATGAGATATTTCTAGATGGAGTGAAATTTACTATCTATCTATTCCTTCTTGTGACATTAACTTTAAGATCTTTAATGTATCCATCTAAATCTCCTTATCTTCATATATTTATGTAATCCATCTACCTAAAACATCATAAAATAGACGCACAAATAGTATATTGTGATGATGTGTATTTGGGTGCGTACAAAACATGTTCATGTATATTCATCAACATATATAAATAAATATTCAAATATTTGAACATATGAACTGGTATTTCCTTATATATACTATAAACCATGCTTGTCATGATACCTTGGTTGTAATCATTTCTTTTTTCATTAGTAGAATCATCTGATCTACATCATGGTAGGGTTCATAATATATAAATATGTATTATGTGATAAAAATAAATATTATATTGGACGAGTTTAATAAACAAACAAGAATTTTAATCATAGAATCAATCGTTGAAAAATATCAGAAATAATTGAGAGCCAGTATATGTGAGTATTCATAAATTACACACATATCTCTTTAACAAATAACGCATATAGTTAGACTTCGTGCATGATAAAAAATCAAGAGTAGCATATATCCAAGCTAGAAACATGATATGGAATTGTCGATAACCCCAATGCATATGATTCTAATAAAATTTGACTTGAGTCCTAGATCACGGTTTAGGGTCAACTTGGGATCAAATTAGGGTTAAGAGTTCCAAGGGTTAGAAGCCCTATTTAAGTATTTTGTGTACCCCTAACTCGCACAATAATCATAACATTCTCTTTTTTCTATCACCAATAAAACCCACCTCAGGCAAGCTCGACATGGTAAACTCTCAGGCATGAGAAGGTGTGGTCCAGTAACCCACCTCTTGTGCCAAATCAGTGTGGATTGTTGTTTGTAGAGTGCCTTCGTTGTAATTTGAACACATGTCCTTCATTGAGACTTACCAAGAATTTACCACCTGGGCTACTCTGGCTGGATGTCATGACATTTTCTTATCTTCAAATTATATCAATTGTCATCAATCAAATAAGATATATTTACCTTTATGAAATATATGCTTTTATATAGATATCACATTACATTCATGTATTAAACAAATTTTTGATCTAGGGTCTGGGAATTGAATATATATTATTTGTGTTATATGTATTTTTCTAACAAATTGGTATAGAAATTCATTATATTCTAGGATACCATCTATATTATATAATGTTTCCAAATTAAAATTATTTTGACTAGTTGTAGGGTGACACTATAGCAAAAATAATTTTCTTTTCATTTATACTTGGGGTCGGGTCTGGCCAATGGTCTAAGGACACATTAGAAACACGCTCCACACAGGTTGGAGTTGATAAAAAGAAAAATGATGGAGTCCTCTTTACCTCATAGATTTTAATCTAGAGCTAAAGGAGTAATTTCTCTCCTTATCTTCTTGTTCTAGAAGATGACTCCGATGAGTCATGGAGTTGGTCCATTCTTACGTTGACTCTCTACTCATTTGTCAGAGATGTGCATGATGCTCTAGGATCCTTCATAGAGGTCACATGGACTTTCTCAGTCCCTCCAAGGTGGGTCGTGGTGGCTAGGGAAGCCTGGACCAATATCTAGTTTGGAGGAATAGAAGGAGGCAGAAAGGGAAAGTAAAAACTAAACACTATACTTGTTTGAAGGTGGGATTCCATCCCGATGAGGTTCACCATAGATCCATAGGTCTTGATCCATGTTCCTCATGGTATAGGGTTGCTTGTCCTAATACCATACACTGCTAGTACTTACAATAGCTTGGGCAATAGTGTGAGAATTCTTTACTCAAATACAAATGAGGTGGGGAGATGAAGCAATTATGTGGGGGAATAATTGTGGGAAAAAGGCACCAAAGTTAGGCATGTGGGTTGTGATGAGTTTCCTAATGCCTTATCAGGTGACGAGGTACTGGAGGATGGTAAGTGGTTGTAATGGAACTCTATATCATTATTTTGAGTTGGGATTATCTAAATATTTTCTTAATGATCAGTTCTAGGTCAGGGAGAAATGCATAAACCCCTTGCACTGAGAGGAAGTGATATTGATGGGTGGAAGTTGAGAGTGGGGGGAGCACACTAGATGAAAGATCATGCATGAGTTACAAAGTCCTTTAAGAGAGTCCACATAAAGGAGGAATTATCCCCATGTGGGCTCTACTCAGGATCTGGGATCTGGGTCCAAGTCCAAGGGAAAGGAAGACTACTCTCTAAAAGAACTTTTTTTTCTTACAAGCCCCATGTTATTGAATACATTCTCAAGGCCGCGTCACAGACATACTTTCAATAAGATCTAGGATGTTGTCTTATTATTTATTTTCTCCCCATTGGGAAAAATACCAAGTCCTAGATAATATATGAAATAGTCGAATCTTTAATTCCAAGCAACAGCAAGATAATTCTTTAATTAATTACCTTGTCATAAGATATGATGTAATCTTTTGGATCTTTTCTCATGAAATATTAATTTTATTATCAACCAAATAAAATTTTCATGGGTATTTAATATGAACATGAATTGGTAAACTCCTAATTTGTATGCCAAGGACCTATCTAAAAAGCCAATATTAGTCCAATTGGGGTTTAGCTTGCATCCTTGAGCTCATTATTTGAGCCTAGGTCCTTGAATAGTTCCAGAATCTTCATCCTAATCTTAAATATGAAGCTAAGGCTTGATTAAAGTGTCTGAAACTAAGACTCATTTTAATACATTTGCTCATCATTACTTTATTTTCTTACATCAAAGGGTCCAAATAGGTCTAAAGCTCAATTTGATCAACTACGGTCATTTATGTCTATTTTTTATGATTCTAGCATTATATTTTTTTATTCAATCAGAAATTTCCAAACTTTGAAGTCATTACCATCATCATTAGGATACATGTCCCATATAGTTTCTTCCACAAAGGAGTGAAGATATGGATCTTGTGGAAGAGGCATTAAGTGATGAGTAAAGTGAATTCCCAAACCTTGTTAGTATGAATATCATCTTAACTCTATTCCTCCTCAATCATATTAATGTCAAATAAATCACATTGTCATTATCCTTCACTCATATCCCAAATGCATGTGTACAATTGTGTTTTATCATAGTACCTTAATCACTCACTTTGCCTTCCTCATCATATCCCCAATTATAAGTAAAATCAATCCTAGAGGATGAGAGTCTAAGTGAGGGTTCAATTGTATCATGTGGTATAGGTGGTTCCTATTTTAACATAATATCTCCTCAAACTCAGTTTCCTTAATTTTCTCCAAATCTACTCAACTTTAATAGCTAAGAGAACTGATAATTTAAAACACATGAATCATTATTCTAATATGTTCACAAAAAATTTTCTGATGGGTTTTCTCATGATGTGGTGGAGGTGAAGGATGATCTTGTTGGATATGGGTGATGTTAGCGTTTGGGAAAGTGGGTTTATGCATTTATTGCATACATGTGCATTTCCAAAACTAAAAAAAACAGAGTCGTGAACATTTGTATTTTTTTTTCCTACATGAAATAAGAATAGTTATACATTTTTATAGAAAATATATCAAATAAATATACTAATATTAATAATGCAATTCTAGAAAATTAAAAAATACATATTTTTCAAAAAAAAGGCCATTCTAGTCATCTCGTGGCCCGGGGTTGAACCTACAACCTCATGGTAACATACCAAGGATCTTAACAAACTTGCATGTCCTCATGGACAAAAATTACAAAATCCAATGAAAACTAAAATTGAATACATTGACTAATAATACTTGGTTCTAGCATTCATAATTCTTGTGTTTCCTTCACCAGCTTTCTATCGAAGATGCAAAAGGCTTGACATGTTGAAATGTGTGTGTGAAGGACAATGTATGATCGTTAAGTGAAAAATAGATCTTCAATCTTGGGTTATCAAATGTCCAGAAGTTAGGACACATGAATCTAATAGGATAAACATAATTATGGATCATTTGGGTTGATTAATTAACTAATGACTAACTAGTAAAGAAATTAAAGTCCTTTTAGAAATCAAAAGACAAATCCTTAAGACACTAAATTTTACCAGCTAGAATAAGAGTTTGCAAGTTAACATTATGTCTTTCCAAAGAAGAATGGATTGATCAACTAACTACAACCCTACAATCGTGGTGTTCTAATTTAATTTTATCTGACAAGAAAATATCTAAAAAAGTATCATCATACTTATGGAATTAGTCTCATGCACCATAAATTATGTTTATAAAAATAATCCAACTAAACAATTCTCCACTCTTAATAATTGTTCAAAATTATTGACCATGGATATCAATCACAATCAATACAAGAAAAAAATCATAAAATCCAAGAAAGAAATTATATATTAAGATATATCAATCATTATGTGATACATCAAGTATGGATAGTCTCAGGTCCATTTCCTCATACTTGGTATTACTTCATGGTTTTCTGGGGAAAAAGAATGAAAATGTACCAAAGTGACACAAAGCCACAAGGGACTCATAGTATATGCTTGCCACAACTCTTAGTGCAATTTAGGATGATTTTCACCAATCAAAATGGCCCCTAGGCATACATTGATAACAAAATATCCTTGGTCTTCTCCTTATATTCTCACTATGACCCTCAAGAACTTGAAATAATATCATTAAAATGGCCCCTCTCCTGATGTTAGGTCTTAAATGATCAAGTTTTAAGATAATAAATCCCATTTGTTGGATCTTTATGATTCTATCTTGGTAAACACATTTTATGTTGAGACCATGCTATAAAAGGTTTTCTAGATGAATCCACTCAATTGGGAAGAATTCAAATTGACTAACGTATTATATCTCAAATACCATGTCGATTATATCGAGTTGACCATCGAGTATTGGCTTTTTCATTGGAAATTTGATCTTAGCTACAGTTAAAACATAAATAAATTAGGCAATACATTAATAATATAACATATAAAAAATAACTATGAAATAATAGAGAATTGTGCACAATCAATTATGCACTAGTTTATTGATATATGAATGAAGACATATACAATAATGAATTTGTCAAATAAATCACACTAGAATTACGTTTCAATATACATTAATAGTGTGTGCATCAGTACCTCTTTAAATATTATTATTCTTATCCAAAATTATTTTAAATGTATACCTTATTAGCTCACTCAAAATTAGGATTTGAAGTAAAACCCTAGTTTTTTATATTTGAATAATAAGAAACTCTAGTCCATCCTAATTGGGTTTATATATCAATATATTATGATAATAAAACTTGAAATTAATTAAAGAAATTAGTAATGATGGATAAACCCTAATTTGAGTTAGGAATGATATATATATGAAACAACACTTAGTATAAAATTAGAATTAGAAGAGAGTAGTGGAGATTCATGAGAACACATACAAGCATATTCATGTATTTTATATTTGGTTTGGATCCATTGACAATGTGATTAGAAGCATTGGGTTATGGTAAGGGAAGAACACTCCCTCATATCCTTTATTCCACCCAAAGACAACAAGTGTTGGAGAAGGGACATCATTGGAAGATTAATCTTATGTGTGACTTTGTATGTAAACACATTCTTCCTTGTCAGTTAAGCCACATAAAGTATGTATGAGTGATGGTATAAGATCTAGCCTCTTTTATATCACATATTCCATCCATGACCAACAAGTATTACATGGATTCCATTTAAATAACATGTTCATTGTTTAGTTTGGTAGAAATATTTTGTTGGATATGTTATGTTTCATTACTAATGACATGTGGATATCCACAAGTAATACCTAAGCAACTCACTACATATATTTCTTGACTGTAGCCCTACTTCCCAATTTATTTTTTGTGTATTGAATCTATATAGTGATAATACATAGTTTATATGGTTAATTACTTGAGTTTACATTGTTGGGTACTTAAGGGATTTTTTTTAGTTAACTCATCAGAAAATACTATTTATTGGTAGGTGCTTTCAGTCTAACATAGTTTTATTAATTTCATGTGTCCCTTAGTTTAATTAACCTAAATTAGTCTTTACTTCCTAAAAACCTTATCTCTTTCATCTAGAATCAAGGATTTATTTAATCACTTTTCTTTAACATCGTATATGTTAATGAACCCCAATTTCCTCTATATTAGATCCCAGTCTCGCTTTTCTGGATAGTTAGTTGTAATATAGTGTGTACTTTGGGTTCTTTTATAATCCTATTACTAGGGATTATGACTCAACAATGTTAACAATAATCATATTTGATATATTAATCTAATGAGTCAAAGACAATAGAATTGACAATTTCTCAAAAGAAATTATATATCTCTTAAAACATATTGGATGCCAAAAACTTGGTAAATTTGATCTTTCTTAGTTTTGTTCAAACATACAAAAGTTTATATTTCTGATATAGAAAAATCATTTTTATTACAATATTTAAAGTTTAAAATACACATGATTTAAAGTATTTGTTGCATATTGATTTGGATAGTATTTTTGTTAAAGCATATTTCTTATCTTTTAAAATAATTTAATTTTTTACACATTCTTGTGAATGACTCTTACTTTATATTTCATACCTTTAGTTCTTCATGGTCAAGTGGTTTAATAGATTAGGTGATTATGAACAATTCTAAGTCTTGAATAGAAAAATTTTGTACAAAGAACAATGGAATTCTCCATGTTTGGGTCAAGAGTGGATTAGTTTTTGGAAAAAAATTAGTTTCAATATATAGGACTCCAGTTGAATAACTTCCATGTACTCATATGAAATGTATGATGTAAAAGATTTTTCATATTGTTTCTTAGAAAATGGTATGGAAATGAATCTATCAAAATTGCATGTTTCTAGTTGGGAAGATTTATTTTTTATTAGAAGTTTTGATATAATCATTCTTACTATGTTTTGACTTGATATTTGATTTGACACATTGAACAATAAGGTAACCTTTATTCATTATGCTTGTTTATCTTTCTGAACATGTAAAATTGGTTAATTAAGAAATATAAAAAAGACGATAAGAAGAAGAGTAGTTTATATGATTTATAATTGTATAAGAAACTATAAAAGTTGACAATGAGATAAATATGCTTCCCTCTTATGAGTTATGTTGTATGAAAATGAAGATAATTTTATGTAACAAACTTGTTATTGAATTCACAAATGATAACATCAACTTGAAATCAAGCCCAGAAACATCTGAAGAGAGATGACAATTTTGAAGTTATGAAGGCAAGGTTATATCTTAGAATGATAACCCAAATAAGAAGCCTAAGTAGGAGAACTATTTGTTAACAATATAAATCATAAAATACAAAGTCCATGTAAGAGAGTTGAAGGTTACCAATACATATCATTAGTAATTATATATTAAATAAATTGAGGAGGGTGTTGAGAAATATGAAACATGAAGATTGTCAAAATACTCTCAATTTTATACATATATGTTTATATAGGAAGGAGAAGTAAAGTAATAATGATACTTTAAAAACTCCTTATTTTATTCTTTCCTATATGATTTTTTTCATGACTAAATATGGTCAAAAGAAATTCCTAATTTTCTTACTAGAATTGATTATTAGGACATTCAATTAGAATATTTGGTATAAGAAAAGATGGTTAGTAAATAAACCTTAAAAGATTGTAAGAAATAAGATCTATAGATGATAAGTGATTTATGTAAATGATTAAAGAATATAATTCTCAATTATAACATTCTACTTATTTTAATACACCTTTATTGATAATAATATGGGGAATGGTTAAGAATAATATTTATGGAAGGTAAATATATTTTCATTAAAAAATGTGATAAGCATGGAAAATTAAAATAATTCATGGATAACAAAAATGAAGATAAGTATATAATAGGATATGATAGAGAGAGTTTGATGGTGAAAGTCTCTTTATAATACAATCTTCCTTACTGTTAATAGGAAAAGGTTCTTAAATGAGATAAGATGTAATAAAAAACCCTTAAAACTGTTGGAATCTGGTATAGAGAAAACTTGATCTTGGTTGTCCATTTCATCAAATAATTTTCATGTTTCTTCCAGATAAATAAATAAATATTTAGTGGATTATGAAATAAGTTGAGTATCTCAATTTAATAATGTAAATGTAAATATCCTAATGATATTTATACAATGGAGGATTCTAAATTTAACTTTTTATTGGATAGGCATATTAGCAAAATGGATAAGAAACAAAATCTAATTCAATATCAAAGTAGAAAATTAATTAAGTACAAATTTACATATAACTACAATTGCAAATTGTGGATTAAAAACTACAATATGCATACCTTTATTAATGTTTGGAACATGTCTAAGAATTTATAAATGTACTTGATTTTATCATACCCTAGGCTAGAAAAGTGATTGACCTTATTGTGCCTCGAGCGAACTTCTTACTCAACTGACTAGCTTGTTAGTCAACTGACTAATACCATATAGGGGGTGTTAGTTAGGCTTGTTGTGTGGAGCTAGACACTAGACCAGCTTATTCAATCAACTAGTATGTTCACAAATTGACTAAAGATTTAGTGACAAGAGAAGTCCTGACGTTCTTGAAATTAAAGGGCTTTTATCAAGGGTTGGCCTAGATCGTCACCTATTAGTCAGAGAAACTAAAATGGTTAAACAACTTAGACACTCACTATTTGTGTTGAATTTCAAGAAAGTTTTATCTCTATGACCTTTAATTGATTGACTAAGAGGGAATCAACAATGGTTTCTGGCTGATCACATAAAATCTAATATTTTTATTCTACTTCAAATCCAACATATATAGGCATTTGAGCATCATTACATATTCTAACACCTCAAAATCCAAGAATTGAGTTGGGAAACCGTTTGGACTATTATTTGTGTGATAACACAAATGTAGAATGTACAAGAAAGAAAATTATTGATGAAAATTTTCCCTTAATTTAGTTAGGATATCAGTAATAAATCAAGATTCGAGTCAATAACATGAAAAAAGATAAAATATTGAGTTGAATAAGTACCAAGATATTACTAATATAGTTTTTTGTGAGTTTAAAATGTTTAATTTTACTTTCATACATGTAATGAATAAGTCAGGTAAAATGATATGATATAATAAGTTGATTATTATGAATCTTGAATGAAACCCTCTAAAGAGTGAATATGATACTTGATATATACAATTAACATGATCTTTGAGATCAAAAAAGAAAAAGTTGAATATGTAAAGTTAAAATAATTAAAAGACTGAGGTTATAGTATGCAACTTGTTGACTTGTATGAATATGCTTGAACATGATGTCAAGTAATAGTATGTCAATAGGAGGTAGTAGTCTAGTGAAAGCTATTCTCGAATAATTCTGTCCCTAAATTGAGATATTTAGTAAGAAGAATAAGAACTTTTAATGTCAAGAAATGTTAATGTGGAAAGAACATCAAAATAAGAATGAGTTAGTGATATATAAATGAGTGAAAATAGTGAAACAAAGATAGTTGTATCTACATATGAGATTTAGTAAGTTGAATGTTAAAAGGTTGTAGTTCCAATATTTTCATTCATTCAATGTCGTAAGTATTAATCAAACATAGTAAAACATAATAATATAGGAAAATGTCTAAGAAGAGAATCTATGACTGAGTTAAAAGCTAATACATACTAAGCATCATTGAATATGTGCATCGGACTACACTATAATGTAGGTTTTGATTTACCCACACATAGATTCCAAAAGAGGTACTATGAAAAAATCAATTGGTGAGGCAGGTTAATGTTAATAAGGATGTCCTCTTGAATATAGTTAGCATACTTAAATCAAATATCTTTCTAATACCTACATGGTACAAAAACTTTAACTAGAGAGTGTGGTGGTACTAAGTTTTGAATGAAAATGAGGCACCCACCACTAACCGGAGAGCCTAGTGGTGCACAACTCATGTTAGTAAATAAAGTGAGTGTTTCAAAACATTCTTCTTATTTGGGCCTATGTAGTGTCCTAGATCATTTGGTATCATTACAATGTTATCTTACTAAAGTTCAATGAGACTAGGGTTCAATAGTGAGTAATAAGGACAAGGGAAAAAACATATACTACAATTTTTGTAGTTTTCAGGACAATGTGACTCATGTTGGACACTAATTATCAAATTTAGTAGTCTTAGGATCTCATATGAATTGTAAGACTTGTACAGTGAATCACCAGTTTAGTTGAGAGGCTTTCACTTGTATGTTTCAATCCAAGTGAGTTCAAGAAATGTAGAAGCTAAAGATATACGAATTTTTGTGATAGCCAAAATGATTTAGATTCAAGATACCAAATGGTGATTTTTTATAAGAAAAAAGAATGGTCGATAACATTTTGATGATCACATGCATGTTCCTTGAATGCATTGATTTATAATTCTTCGTCATTACTCCTAAGAAGTGTTAGATTACGAATGATTTTAATAGATACATACTGCTTTAACATGTTCCTTAAAAATCAATGTATCAATATATCAATGCCCAAAACTTTTCTGCATATCAATCTATGATATAAAGAATGTCTAAAATATAGTTAGAGAGGGATTATTAACACAAAGTGGAGAACACTGTTCACTAATATAGAAGTTCATTCCTCTTCTGAACAACCTTTTTAGATTGTCATGTTTCTTATAAATATGATCATAATCCAAGGGAGTCTTGATGCAAAAGGTATTATTAGAGTTCATTACTAGAGAGTTTATCTGGTATCCATCCTTGTCTACTCTAGGTCCTTTTCTATTGTAAAAGGAAATAGTAATGTTAGAACCAATGTATTTCTATGCCTTTTGAGCATATATAATGTTTATATATGATTTCCTTGTAGTTGTATATGTTATAAATGACCACAAATGAAATAAAGCATGCAACACATAAATGAATCTATTATATAAAAAGATTATGTGAGACTACTCTTGTATCAATAGATCATCTTGGTTATTTGGGCCTACCCATTGGGGAATAGCAACAGGATACACCAAGTAATAGTATAAGTACTACCAACTTTATTTCATATCCTAACATTTATTTTACTATGCATGTTTAGCCCATTAAAGGATATATATATATAGTCTCTTGATTTCTCAAATTTTGTAAGAGAATTTTTTTTTTTGGGGGGGGGGGGGGGGTTGATTAAGTTAGATTGATATCACCCTCATATCCTAGATCTATTATCTATATAGGGATTACAATATTGGTTTGACATAAAACCAACCAACAAAAGTCACACAGTTTTATTGATTCAATAGTTGGATGATTTTAACTAGCAATATATCAGGCAAATGATACCTGGGTAAAAAGAGAGAATTCACATGTTGAGTTTTTATTCTAATAAAAATCCATTCGCAAAATATGGATTTAGAATGTAGGTTGTTTGGTTAACTGGTTCTTTGATTGGGGAAACAATTCCATGTTTTTCGTCAGTTAACCTTTAAAATATATAAGAACCTAGTAAATGCAAAAAGATATTGGAACGAAGTTTAGATATGTATATTTTATAGGTTAAATATAGAAAACACAAAGCAATATTATTTCATAAAAATATATGAATCAAACAAGATTGAATATCTTGCATCAAGTAGATGCAAAATGGAAAATGTCGATATGTTTATGTTCATGATTAGAGACTATTATCTAATTGATTTAGTTGTACAAGAGGAAGGGTTGTAATGTATTTGTCAGATGGTTATCATCCATGTCAACATATATCATATAGATATCACTTTTAGAAATGTGATGACAAAGAAACTTATGGATGACTTCTAAGTTTTTCCTCTATTGTGAAGAACAGAAATATGAAATAAGATAATTACAGTAATGGTATTAGCATAATTATTTATGATATCAAAAGATAGATAAAAATCAAATGGCAATTGTTTCATTTATAGGAGATGGGTAACAACTATTACCAATTATGTATATGGCTTCAATAAAGGAGAGTGTAGTAAAGATATGATCCTAGGGGGCAGCAAGTGATACTAGTGCACTTTGTTTTCAATAATACATCCAATATAATATGCACCACTATAATTGGTTACAATGAAAATTTTCAATCTAGGGCACCATAAGACAAAATTTGGGGTTTTATCTAGACACCTAAGGTTATTATTACTACTATATTATGAGATCTCACATTAGTTGAGTGAGTCGAGGAAGAAGGGGATATTTATATAGAAATAAATCATTTTAATGTTGACAAATTGATCCACATATACTTTCTCCTTTATCTATCCTCTAAGAAGGAACTAGTAGCTTCCATTGAAAAAGTAATATCATTTTGTGATATGAAGATTTTAAAAGCATACGAGTATATCTATCTAGAAAAATTGCATACGCTTCATTAGAATAAATTCAATAAGTTAGTTGTAGTCTGGAGCAATTGAACAAGCCATATTCTTAACAACACTAACTTTTTCATCTTGTATTCTTCTTTTGTGAATAGGAATAGAAAGGTCATTGAAATCTTCATTCTGATCTTTCTTGTCTAAAGTCGGTGACAAAAAAATTCTTGAGAAAATGCAAAAAGGTCAAATTCCATCTAGAAATGGAATGGAAGAGAAATCTGAAATAAGAAAAATCCAAGAAAATGTGTACTTGAATACTTATTTAATGTAGGGAAATATGGCATCAGAATAGGCAGTGGAAACAAAAATTTTACTGACATTTTCCGTATTAACCTAGTAGATCATGTCAACAACTATATAACAGAAAGGATGGTTTTGAGTATATACCTGGTCCTGGAGCAAGTCCAAAGACATCTACTCATTGTTGTAGTTTTGAAGTTGTCTTCAAGTTGCACTAGGACTCGTCTATTGCGCCTCCTAGTCCTCACCATGGACATCAGGTTGATGTTGTCCTCCTAGCGGTAGACAACAACCTCCACACCTCTATGGAAGTCCACACGAACTGCTTAGAACTCCTGTCAGCCTAGCAGAATAGACAGGAAGGAGTTGTCCCTCCCATTGGTGTACTAGTCACCAACTTGCTCTTCCACAATCACTCTCCCATGTTGTCTGTCCCTTTATTAGGTAAGACTTTCTCGGGTTCTCTCGGTTACAACAATCAAAGAAGACAAACAATTGTTAGAGGTAATTGATGTGTTTGAGAAGCCCCCAGTACCTATCAATTTATTGGAGGGGTTAGGATCAGGGTTCCCAGTCTGTGTGGGAGTGGAAGGGACCGCAATCTAAAATTTTGCAACCTGTGAATGAAAAAGGGATCAGTTCACTAAGCAAACCGATCGATTGGCATGTGAGCGGATCAGTTATCCCAGTGCACCGATCGTTTAGCATGTTTCCCAATCGCATATGAATTGTAAATTCTATTCTAATTAATGCACAATATGATGTCAGTGCTAATCTTTGTTGCAATAGAATTGCACCACAAACTAGGGATCTCATGAAGTGAGCCGGTTTTTTCACGACTCCTAGCCGATTAGTTCATGATGTGGTTTTTACTGCACTAACAAATCTGCCTAGGGCTAAAATCCCTAAATTTTTACTACAACCTTGTGCAATAGTACCACCCGCAAGTGGACGGTTCTTGTCATAGTATAGCTAAGGATCGAATCCCACGGGACAATGATTTTAAGAATCTTCCTAGTCAAATCTGGATCAACTTAGACTAATATTTAGAACGAGAGTTGATTTGGGTTTAGTTAAACTAATTGCAGGGAAAGTAAAAGAGTGGGATTCAAAGTAAGTTTAGATTAATTATGGGAATCACTAGGGGGAATCAAGTTTCACCACTACTACACATGCAAACACATCTAAAACACATCTAGGAAAGATACAACTATCCAAATGGAGTAGCAAACCATCTGTTAGGAAATAGAGTTTGTGTAAGCATCTCTATGGGCTTGATGTCTCGTTACCCACGGATCACACACTTACTACTCCATAGATATACTTTCAGAAGTTCTCATCTAGGCTTCAACCATGTTAATCAATATTCAAATCCTAAGTATGGAAGTTCTCACAACAAATGAATATAATCAATCATGCAAGCCAGGTGATCAATCCACGAAGCATGCATTAAATGATTAACAACAAAATGGAAAGTTATATACAAGACATGAAATGTTATAAAATATACATGTAAGCACGGGTAGCAGGGCTAGTCTCCGCACCCCAGTGAAATGGACTACTCACTTCTCATGATAGAAACAAAAAGAATAAGAGAGAAGGAAGATTCTGCCATGGTCATGATGAATATGGCCGCAGCTCGATGGAGAAATG
This sequence comes from Alisma plantago-aquatica, assembly GCA_963693085.1. Taxonomy (NCBI): domain Eukaryota; kingdom Viridiplantae; phylum Streptophyta; class Magnoliopsida; order Alismatales; family Alismataceae; genus Alisma; species Alisma plantago-aquatica. Next base: position 626,910,746 of record OY856409.1, read on the forward strand.
GTCTTCTACATGATGGTGGGGAAGATCTGGATGAGGAGGGGAAGAACACCAAGACGGATGAGGATGATCTTCTCTCCTTCTTCCATATCTTCTCGTGCTCTTGCTCACCAAATATGGAGCGGTAGATGGATGATGGATGAAGGTGCTAAGGATCTAAAATCCCACCACTTTCATGGCTAGGAGGTATATCTTGATGGAGCAGAGACGGCGAAGTAGAAAGGACACCACATAGATAATTTTTGGTAGTGGAAATCATCTTTGTTGGATGGGTACAGAGTGGCAGTCTGTCGGCATGGATGGAGCGTAAGCAATGCCTTAAATGAAGAAGGGGGTCATCTATTTATAGGTGTAGATCTGGAGACGACCGACTTAGTTGGTGTAGTCACGGCCCTTGGTAGAGGTCACGGTACTCCTCTGCACGACCGTGTTGGGTCTGCGCTCGACCATACCGAGGTGCAACAGTCACGGTGGTGCTTCATGGTCGAGGCGTCTGTCGCGGTCGCCAGATTTTGTAGCGGTCAAGATGGTTGTATCATGATCATGGTCGTGTGTCACAGTCATGGTGGTGTGTCTTGGTCGAGATGGTGTTTCAGTCATGACACCTTGGACTCAGCTCGACCGTACCAAGCTAGGCACAGTCGTACTGAGTGTCACGATCATGACATTGTCTTTTTGGCCGCAGTCACGGCATCCTTCTTTGTCGCGGTTGTGATCGCAACCATTTTAGAATAAACCCACCCTCGCGGGAGGGGGGCTATTGCTATGAGTCAATGGGCCTACGTCAATGAATTGTATGACTGGTGAGGATGCTTTCTGATGAAGGAACTGGCCATCAAAAATAGGGTGCACATAGTGTGATACTTAATCCTGCATTGGAGATGAATGGATTTGATCAAAACTCTAAATAATCATCTAAAACTGTGGAAAATTGAATATGAGTAGATTCAGGAGGTATATGAGAGCTTTCAGTGCAAAACTGGGCCAAAAATGGGGACCCAAACTAAGATGAATATCCATTCATCAGTTCACTAGGTGAACCATTCGGTTGGTATCCTAGTTCGTGCAGAACTCAACCAATACAATATCCAATCAACTTGACACTCTAACTGGTCATTTCAGCACATGAGCCAATCAGTTGGGAGTCCAGTCAATTGATTTGTTGCTTGAATTGGATTCTTAAATACTTTACTAATCAATTCAATCATAATTCATGATCAAAACTCCTCTTCTAGGTCAATTCCTATGTGTGTGACCCTATAGGTCCCATATTACGTTGGCAGTGAATGTCCATAACCAGTTATGACATCACAAGCAATGAGTGATTCCTAATCGCACATTAATACTACCCAAGTAAATGGAAAGTTTGAGTACAACTTCAACCTACAATTTGTACTAGGTGTTATAGTGTTAGTATACTTCTTTTGTCATTGATATTCAGATTAAACTTCAGGCATGGAGTATTTATCCTCCTCAACATTCAATCTATGTTCCTTAAATCGGAGAAGATTGTTTGAGATATATGTAAGATTAATATCACATATCTATTGTAACACTGGGCCCCACTGCCCATTGCTCTAGTAGAGTTTCAGGAATGATGACTTGCCCCACAGGCCACCACTAGCCTTAACAAGGCACTTTTTCCCCACTCACATGCAAGTCAGGATCAACTTCCCACCTGGTCACCCATCCCAGTACTACTCCAAGTTGAGCACGGTTAACTATAAAGTTTTTTAGTGATGGGCTCCCTAAAAAGGAGGTGCACCTTGGTGATATGGGTAGTCCAATCATTCCTTTTAAGATCGTTTTATCTGATGCCTCAAATCCTGGGACATTACAATCTCCCCCACTTAAACTCTTAACGTTCTCATCAAGGCTCAATCATATGGCCTCATAATGTTTCCTCATTTCTGGACACCCAACTCTCGATCACAGAATACCAGCACAAGGGTAGCTATGTCAACCATGGACATCCCTTACCAACATGCCTGGACCGTATGACTCAAGACTAGCATGCAACATGCCCATGCGGGCCCCACCTACTGGAGGAGAATTGGCTCTGATACCATCTATAACACCCAGGTCCACTACCCAAGGCTCTAGTAGAATTTCAGGAATGATGACTGGCCCCACAGACCACAACTAGCCTTAACAAGGAACTTTTTCCTCACTCACGCACAAGCCAGGGTCAACTTCCCGACTGGTCACCCATCCCAGTACTACTCCAAGTTGAGCACGCTTAACTATGGAGTTCTATAGTGATGTGCTCCCTAAAAAGGAGGTGCACCTTGGTGATATGGGTAGTCCAATCATTCCTTTTAAGATCGTTTTATCTGAGGCCTCAAGTCCTGGGACATTACAAATTGATTTAGGGTTTTCAAAAATGTAATCTTGCATTGTTAACAACTATTTGTTGTGATTAGGTTGTTAGAATATATGTGCAATATTATGGTTGTCACCACATACCAGTATATTTAGTTATACTGACCGACATTTTATTTGTCGGCCTTTTAGGAATATCTGAAATTGGACAAACTGTAAAGTAGAATTTGTGAAGTATAAAGTTAATCCATAAAGGAGGATTTAGTTAGACAGAATTACACCATGGGTAAAAATTCCAGATTCCTATTTTTGAAAAGTATGTGAAAAATAAATCTTATCCAATTTTAAGCTTAGTCTTTGGTAGAATTTAATAATTATTTTTGATTATTTGCAAAACCATTGATCCAGTCTTGGGATAACGGCTCTGACGTCTTGGTCTTCCTTAATTGGGGGTTACCGGGAACCAGGGTCGTTAAAATTGGTATATGAGACAATTTTCCTCCAGTAGGTGGGGCCCAATTGGGTCTGTGGCATGCCGGTCTTTGAGATGTGCAGTCTAGGCATGTTAGAAAGAGCGATCTAAAGTGATGGAGCCACCCTTGTGCTGGTATTTTTGTTCAGGAGTTGGGTGTCACTACAGCAAACATACTCATTAGCGGCCTTTCAGAAATGCCACTAAAAAAAAGCCAGTAAATAGGTTTAGTGGCATTTGTTGACATTTAAAAAAATGCCTCTAGCGCCAATGCCACTAGGAAGATAGTGGCTTAAGTTGTAAAAGCCACTAAAGGTTTTTCTTTAGTGTCTTCGAATAAATGCCACATAAAGGCCACTAAACCATCATTTGGAATTTATAAAAAGCCACTATCCATCAATTGGCTTTTATACAAATTCCACTATTTTGTATTATGTTGGTGTATGAAAATGTTCTTATTGAGTTTAATGGCATATAAAAAAAGCCACTAATGACTACTAGTTATGTATTACTACATTTTCATGGCTTTTAGTCATTCAGTTTTCAATTCATTATCATTATTTCTAAATGAATGTCAATTGTAGACGAACTCACTTTTCTGATAGTATGAATAATTTTTATTTATAATCAATTGAGAATTACATGGGGAGGACATTTTACCTTGCCCCTTATATTGAATACAACACCAATGATATACTTTCATTCAACATTTTACCTTGCCCCTTATATTGAATTACATGGGGAGGACGTTTTACCTTGCCCCTTATATTGAATACAACATCAATGTTTACTGCTGCATTTGATGGTTTGCAAAATCTTCTTGCTGAACAATGTGGCACACATGATGGCTTTAACATTGATGGAGCTGGCTCAGCAACTGTTGATGTATCTAGTCTCATATTGCCTGGTTCCTTGATATGGCGAGTGCGGAATATGCTCCTTGGTTCTGCACTTGGAGTTGCCTTTTGCTTTCCACTCGGATGGGCCCATCTGAAACTTGTAGAGAAGGCAGCTGAGCGGAGTGTAGTTTCATTGGCGTCTGATTCTGGTGAGTGATGCAGGAAGCAGGGTGGGTGCGGCAATTGAAAGGCTTGAAAGTGGCCTCTGAAAATACATGTAGCAAGGTGCAGTTGGATGATGTGCTCAGGAATCATAGAAACAAGGTGATAGCTAAGTCCAAAGCCTCAACCTAAGTCCAAAGCAAAAAGTTAAACAAAAAATACATGTATCCTTGTTCTAGATGGTTAAACAAAAAAAACCATGTTGAAGGTGCTTGTTTAGTGTAAAGCAGCAAATAATAAGGGCTTGTTTAGTGTAAAGCAGCAAATAATAAGGGCAAATAATTTACCTGCTGACTCATCTCAACAATGCCACCTACATTATCAACAATAGGTCCAAACATATCCATAGTCAATACATATGCAACAGTACTCAACATCCCCATGGTTGCAACAGCAGTCCCAAAAAGACCACATGTGGGATTTCCAATTTCATCTACTAGGAAGAGATGATAGATACACTGATCTCTAGAACTGGAAGAGCTATAGATTCTAAACCTGTGGTGCAACAACTGGCCTAATACAGAGCAGATGCAACATCCATGTCGAATCCACCAACAGACTAACTGACAAATGGCCAAGCAAACCTTTCTTTCTTGATTTGCAATTTCATTTTCCTTTGATAGCTTCCTCCAAGGACCTAATGCAATTTCATGCTCTTCTCAGGTTTTAGCTCTGAAATTAGAAAAAACCATTACCAAAACAAACTTTCAGGAATTGTTAATTCCTCTTGCAAGTTGCAGCAATAGAAGTGCGATGTTCATAAAAAAATCTCACTAGTACATGATTATAGTTAGCATGACAGTACATTGGTTCATCAAATTAAAAAGAAATTTACATTCCATCTCTATCAAAGCAATGTTCATGTTACATTCCATCTCTAGTATATGAACCATCAAAGCTAGACATAGCAGAACAGAGATTTACCTATCTATACAACTCAGATGTGTAGAGTGGATGGTTGGTTGGCATGTTCCTAGCTTGTAGAACATAATTCTTTTGTCATTGGTTCATTATCCAATGTATAAGTGAACAATATAACAAGGTCGATAATAAGCACACCATTCAGATTTATATACACTGCATTAGCAATCAAACAACTAGATTAGAATAGGAATTAAAACAACAACCTATATATGAAGGTGTAAGGAATTTGACAGCCAATCACATCATTTTTCTATATTATTTTTCCCAATCCTAGTGGTTCTCAGGAGTCCGATTGTCAAATTGCCCATCAGTTTTGCAATTGGGTCATGGAAGATATGAGGTGAGGAACTACCACATTTAGAAACACCATCACAACTCTGAGTAGACTCTACTCACAATAAGCAAATAGGTTTAAAAACATTAAACTAGAGGGTAGGATAAATAGATGTAGCCTCTTGGAAGTTTAAAGAAAAACATGTGTGAAATAGACACCTTAACTGAAATGTCTAAGTATATTATTGTAGTTCCTGCAATATACAACAATTAGTTTGTAAAATATGTACTGACATCAGTGAATTAGGCAATAAATATGGGGCATGTGCATATGTTGTTTGATATGTCTTCCAAGATGTAAGTAACTAGTAAATCGTGTTATGTAGGACATTAAGGTGTTCAGAAAGAATGGAAGAACATACCTGATCAAATTCCGTTGAATGGTGTGCATGTTCCAAGCCTTTCACCTTTGCAAGCATGGTATAATACTTTAAAAATGAGGGGCACAAAGTCCTCAAAACAAATTTAATCCAATTTCCAGAATTGAATGCATCCAATCTAAATATCGCATTTTGGAATTTGAAGGACACTACATTTCATATGCCACTGAGCATAGCTTGAAGTTCAGCTTGAGTAATGATCCAGGAACTTGGGAAATTTGTGGAAGTGAATATCACTTCAATGATTGTTGGTGAATAATCTTTGTATTTCCTGAACCCTGAAGAGTAAAGACACAAACAATTAGGGAGAATATTACCACATTTGATACAATGGTTACTAATATGTAATTCGTCCATAATGGAATGGTAGCACTCATGATATAGGGAGAATATTACCACATTTGATAAAATGGTTAACTTCATATCTCATAAAATTCATGATGCAGTGAGTTTAGAAGAGTTTCAATCTTTAATGGTACCATATCAAACAATTTTATGAACTTTAAGTAGGAGAAAAATAATTGATCTTGATGGATAATCTCATTCATCTTCATTATTTTCTTCAAGGTAGAATATATGGCATGTATACAGTAAAATGAGCACTGGAAGCTTGTGCTTCATTTGATCCATATCCATATTTCAATCCTCTGCATTTGTACAACCACACCTTATACAACCACAGTCCAATAACTGGTGAACTATAGTTTTTATGCATTTGTACAACCACTCTCCACACCTTGTACAACCACACCTAAGACACAAGAAGAGCAACATAGAACACCCCAGATAAGAAAAATGAACACAGCGACATATAGATTTGAGCCCAACAAAAATAATGGGACGAAAAACCCATACATATGCTAAGGAGTCAAAATTTAAAACTTACAGCAGCTATTGATGGCTTGTCCGACTACCCAGGGCTCCCATGGGACACATCCATTCCTAGTATAATAGTTGGCTCTTGGGAGATCTTTGGCATGGATGGAATGGATGTGTCCCATGGGAGCCCTGGGTAGTCGGACAAGCCATCAATACAGAGGTTGTCAGCTCTCGAGATTGGCATTTAATCTCCAAGTACATAGATGTAGTTAGCATAGGATCATTACCATAATTATTGGCTTTTAGGGCCTGCATCAAAACCACATGTTACAGAAAGGGTATTATTTTAGATGGAGGGGGTAAAGGAAAAAAGACAAATATACAAATGTTGTTTTAACAATTAAGGGAACAAGGAGGAACCCACATTACTAAGAACACCCATTCTTTCTTGAGGCTTCTGCCTAGACTTCTCAACCAGAGCAGACCTCTGAAATGTTGACAATGACTTAGTGTGCCTCTGCAAAATGCAAAAACACCAGGTTATATTATACTTAGTACCAAAAACAAAACATTCAAAAACAACGCAGTCAGAAAATAGTACAACACTCGTAAAAGTAACGCACCTCATGATCTGACATGATGCAAGTTGGATATGAAGCCCACAAATATGAAGCACCCGCAATATGCATTCCTGCTTATATAAGCAATTGCATTCTAAGATATTATCAAACAGAATCAAACCTGCATAGGTTGGGAAACAGAAAATCATGGTATACGATGTGTGGCTGCCATACAAAAGGGACAATTACCCTTTTACTGCAGTAGTTTTTACATTAAAAAAGAATTATTCAGTCCACATCACCCATCCACATTAGTTGTAAATTTTGAAAATCCAAACCATAATAATCCATTTACTAGCTGAGTAATTACAAAATGGAAAGAAATGGATCAAATAATCGTAACTCATTTTCAACTAAATTTTTCATCCGTACCCACAAACAAGAAGCTAAAACACTGCTCATAGCTAAAAACCACAAACCAATCATAATGTGTGTGTCATCCATAATACTAAGATTCTCCATAACAAAATTAAAAGTAGGACAAAACAAAATAGGATTGTTATTTGGCAACATTGTCTATGACAATGGACATGAAACACCATTACTTTGGATCGGCATGTACAAATAACAAATTGGATTAAATAAAAACAACTATAGCTCTCCTCTCTTTAGATAGTATCCAAGAATGCAATTAAATTTAAACTTCATGTCCTGCAACAAATGGAAACGACTTTAGATACTACTTTTGTTTTCAATTATGTAACAGTATAAGCAATACTTTATGCTCACCTTGGCAACATATGTGTTTTCGGCCATGCTGTGATGTTGCCAACAACATCATCAACAGATTGATATTGATCATAAGGTCTAACTAGAGGATCGTTGCCCAACAATGCAACCTCTACAAAAATAGCAACAAATGATGTTCCTAAAATTGCACCTCCCACCCTTTTCATGGGGTCAACCTCAGAGACTCAACCGAATGCAATTCTAGCATCTGGATCTGTAAAACTCAGCATATGCACATCCTACAAAAAAAATACAGTTTACATAAAAAATTTATATAAACATAAAATGAAGTGCAATTCACAGTAATACAAACATACTTGTCCCTTCTTAAATGATGAATGTCTTATATGGTGTGGAGTTTGCATTGATAAGTTTGTCTGCACAATTATTTTATTTTTGTCATAAGTCCATAAAAGTCAACATGGAAAATAATTGATACCACACATCTTGTATAAAATGTATTCATACTTGGCCAGTGCCAACATGATGTGCTTGACTATTTCCTGCTCTAGTTAAGGTAAGTAACTCCTCTAATTTTTAGTTGAATTCATCCTTTTGTTCTTGAAGTTTTGCATCAAATTCCAACCGTTGTTCTTCAAGCTTATCCTGGAAATGCTTCCTTTGTGCTTCTTCAGCTTCTCAGGATTTACGGTTCTTGCCCCAGATATCAGAAGGTGATGGTCCAAGTCCATAACCACGAACATATCCTGGTCTCTCTTCTCCCATAACATGCCTAAAAATTTCATCTGAAGTAACATCAGGTTGTTTTCTTCGCATCTCTTCTCCTACCTCAGAAAATTTTCCTACATACAACAAATCATACCAGATACAATTTATACCAAATATATACCTCTATGAAATTAGTATATGTAACATAATACTATAGGATATTATGTTTTGTACCAAAATTTTGGCAGATTCAACATCAACTATGCTCCCATCTTTTTTACGATGAGTTTTCTCAGAAAAAATTATGGGATCCACTTCTCTGCCTATTTCCTTCTCCATCTTTATCATTCAAACAAGGTTATTGTAAACATCAAATTAACGGATGCCATCAAATTATCTAAATGGATCACAAAAATTACTAACTTACATCATATTTCAAACATGCAAATGACTTGGTTCCTGTTGTGTGGCTAACCTTTTGAAATTTTCTACTTGTCTTGTTAGTAATAGACTTCCTCTATGGAAAACATTTTAGTATTGTGCATAGTAATTATCTGTGCGGTACTGTAAGTATCAACGAATAGAAAAAATAATATTACCTTTCCTTTATTACTCCTCCAATAATCGACAAGAAATTTCCAATGTGACTTGTCCACGCGGGGAACAACTTGTTCAAGTTGTTGTTCGTATGGACTATCTTCTATGAAGTATAGTCTCCTTAACTCGCAGTTGTGGTCCTTCCATTTCTTTCCTAGTCTCTTCATTGTCCACTCCTTCATATCTGAATCCATTATGAATTTACTCTACCGACATAAAGGATATCAATTAGATGCTTCATTTAACCATTTAAAAATAAAATTTAATAATATACCTTCACAAAATTCCATATAGAATCTTTTTTATTTGCTGGAAATTGTCTCCAGTCATCATAGTTTAGTGGAAAAAGATTGGGATCTCTTGCAATGGTTGTCAGAAAACTTGATAAGTGACATTGGTTTTCACCTACTAGTTGTCCAAATTGATTTTTCTCAATGGATATTGGATCGTCAGGCTTTCTTTTCCAAACTTTCAAACATTGTGTTCGGTCATGTGCTTGATATTTTTGACCTAAGCATTCATTCATAAAGGATAAAATGTATATATGCATAATTATATATGATTAAATGTATCAATATAAATACAAAGATATGAATGAAATGATTACCTAGCCCATCTGAAGGTATTGTTGTAAAATTCAATGACTCAACATGGTGATCAGAGATGTCATTTTGGTCCATGTTATTAGGAAATACATTGCTATTTTGGTTACTGGCAGCTCTATTCTCTACAATTCTTGAATGAATAGACACGGAAGCATTGACATTAGGCACACGGGGTAGTTGTGAAATTCTTGATCTTGTAACTTGATAACACCAAATTTTGTGATGTTTTTGGCCCTTATTTAGTTATCAAATCTGCCCTTTTTAACTATTTTCGTCTCCTTTTTGTCATGTTTTTTAATAAACAGGACACGCTACGCTCTTAACTCAATTTTATCATCTTTTGCATAGTTTTCCTCGCTTTTTAACTCATTTATCAGCAAAAAGGCACGTCCCGGCCCACGAACGTGTTCCACCTGCATCGGCCTTCCCTCCTACCAGCCGGTTGATACGCTCGCTGCCCGACACAGGGCAGCACGATACACTACCGTGCGATACGAGGGTGTCGCACAAGAAGGAGCAGACGAGCGATATGCCATCTACCCGACAGGGAGCTGAACTCGCCACGACTGCTGAAGCATGTCGCGCGATACAGGCCACCCACCGGCATGCACCACTCATCACGTTGACCGACACGCTCCCAGCCCGACATCCTTGTGACGGGCGATGAGCATATCGGGCACCCCTGAATCCGTGATAATAAGAGCTGATGAAGAACACGTGGCATCTGGAGCACCATAACTTCCCCCAATCGCTGCCTATAAATAGCAGCTACATGACTCTGATGGGACGGGTCGGAATCTCTCGAAAGCTAACTTAGGAAAGCATCTGGAGCTAGCATGTCGTGCCTCAGAGGTGTGTCGGGCGATTCTAGGTGAGCACTTCTCCATCCTGAGAGGGAGGGAATGGTTGACTTAGGGTCGGCCCCGGGCACCGCTGGAGGCTGATATCGGCCAACAAGGATGCCTGATAGTTGTACCCGATATTGGAAGCAACACTCTGGCCCGACACGATACCAAGCCCGATACATATCAACAGTCACGGCGTGTCGCCCGAGAGGTTTCCACCTGACATGATCGTATCGGGCATGGGCACCTCACACGATACGTCTGCCCGTCATGAGTGTTTCACCCGAGAGGGTGTGCCGCCCGACACAGGTGTATCGGGCAAGGCTCCCGCCCGGTATCGGGTTGGAGGGTCTGCTACTGCATGTCGCCCTTCTAAATCAAGAAGGTGGCATTTATCTTTATTTATTTCAGTCATTTACTTTCTTTACGTATGCAATGTAATCAGACCCTTTTATGCTAATGGAATTAGAAGAGTTATAATTATCTGCTGCTTTATGTTTGGCCCCTTTTGTTGGATGATTGTTTTGTTTAACATCCGAACTCTAGCTTGTACGCTTGGATCGCATTTCGAATAGCTATCGAATCGTGTTTTCCCATTGCAGCAGCCTCGAGAGAGGTGTTGTGGCTCTAGTGTTTGGTCCGATACTGGAGTATGAGAGTGCCCAGGATCGGAGTTGCTTTAGTGACGTTTCCACTCTAACTTAAGCCCAGCAACCTTGAGAGGGATGTTGATGCTTAGTTAGAGGTACCCGCTTCGAGAGGAGGGGTATAGGATGTTTTTGCTACCGCTTGTTTTACCGAAGCTTTCTCCTCCGTTCCTTACTTAAGCAATAGTATTATCTCTCTGTTTTTGTTGCACGAAAACCCCTAAAAATTGATAAACCTATAAAATCTTAATTTTCCTCGTAGCTCCAGTTGGAGATAGTTTTCTTTAGTTTTATCGATCTTGGCCTGTTGTCCCCTTGGGGAACTTTATCATCTCCTTACCCATACCGAAGTGTAACGTGTCGATTCTGCGCTTCCAACACTACCACCCTTGTCCCTGTGTTTGACCCCGTATATCTACTTCGACCCCGTAAACAAAGTTGCGGGGGGCTAGAAGGTTTCGGGTTATAAATTTAAAAGTCCAAATACTTCAAATCCGCTCCACTCTTCGGACGCGCGATTTAGGCCGGTCAACTTTTTGGTGTCGTTGCCGGGACAAGGCAAAATGGTACTGTTGACGAATCTGAATCCACTAACTACACTCCAGTGCCTCAAGCTTAGAAATGAGATTGACATCACCTTCTATTTCCTTTTTTATATCTTAACCTGAAATGAGTAATTCTTATTATTAACACAAGTTTTCTAACTTGATTTTTCATGTTATTCAGCTACTCAGAAGGGAGGCGCTCTGCTCAACTGAGCACCAACATCACTAGACATGTCGCCTCGCATTGAACAACCTCATTCAGAAGGTGAGTGCCACAGGAGAGCTAGACCTCACTCCCCTCCGCCTGAAGATAATGATCGCTATGATGGCAATGATCAACCTGAAGATCCAGAAACATAGCAGTTCGAGAATGACCATCGTCGGGATAGACGCCGTCATCACCGGAGGCGCAGAAGGAATCACAATGATCAGGATCAGAACCAGTGAGGCAGTGATAGTGACGATTCCAATGAAGAAGAAAAGACCCTAAGGGAGTTAGCTTCCACCAAGGCTAACAATTCCAAATGCCCTATTGTCGTCCTGAGATTCAATGCAGCCAACTTCGAGCTAAAGCCATCAGTCATCTCAATGATCCAAAACAAAAGCTTTAGAGGGAGTTCGAAAAATGACAACCCCTATCACCATTTAGATGCTTTTAAGAACATTTGTGACACCATCAAGATGCGGGGAGTCCCACAGGAGGTTATCTATTGCTAGGGTTTCATCTTTTCTTTGGAAGATAAGGCTCTATCATGGTACCTGGGGCTTCCACACCAAGCTCTTAACGGATGGAGTGCACTGGCAGATGCCTTTGTGAACAAGTTTTATCCTACCGAGAAGACTGTCCGGAATAGACAGAGGATCACATCTTTCATGCAAAAGCCAAACGAGAATATCCACGATGCCTGGGAATGGTATTAGGAATATCAGAGGGACTTCCCTCATAACAACTATAAGAAAGGTTTCTTAATAACTACCTTCTATAACGGTCTAACTCCTGAAGAAAGGGTTTTGCTGAATGCAGCAGCAGGCAGTGACTTTCTGGGGAAGAAGCCTAGCAGATCCGAGAAGATCATCAAGAACATGGCCGAGTTGCAAGCCGGCACAGACTATGATAGATTAGACAAGGGACAGGCTAAGAAGGCTAGTGAAGGACCTTCATTTGAATCCAAGGCTCTGGAAACTATCACCTCTCAGATCCAGAGGATAGCCACTGATGTGAAATAGCTGAAAGAATCTAGTGGAAAGGGGAAGAAACAAGTCGAAAAGGTCATGAAATGTGTCACCTGTGGAGAAGGTGGACACGGGCTAGATAACTGTATCTACACCCGACTTGACGAGTCGAGCGAAAGTGAATCCGAAGCTGAAGAGACTGAGAACGTCTCTTTTGTTAATTTCAAGAGGCCAGATCATCCTGGTTTCAGTTATGGCAACAAAGATGCGGCAGAAAACTCGCATCAACTGCATAACTCCACCAAGCCACCTCAAGTTTTTGAGAAAAGAGGAGGACAAAGTCAATTCACTAGAACCACTTCTTTCCAGTCAAACAAAGGAAATTTCCAAGGACAAGGTATGTACCAAGGTCACCAAGCGACGAACACCAGTCAAGGACAACGTCAAGCCAAGGAACAGGGTCAAGACAAGGTTTTGAACCAACCAGACTTGGTTGGCCAGTTGTTTGATTTTGTAAAGAGACAAGATACCATCAATAATCAGCTGGAGCAGAGTGCGCTTTCAAATTCAGGATTTTTGAACTTAATGCAGGTCCATATGGCGGATATGCAGACGCATCAACGCCAAATTGATCAGCAGTTGGCCCAGATGGCCGATTTGATAAAGAATCCCTCAGGAAAGATACCTTTTGTAACATCCCTGACCTGGGTTATACTTTAACCCTAGGTGTTTTGATTAAGAAATGTGATTAAATTCTTAATCTCATCTTATGAAAAGTAATTAGGCCTCAAGAGGAACTTATGTTGCAATTCTAGTCCTTTTTGAACATTGTTGAAATCAATGTTTTGTTTGTTTTGGACTAAAGTGCAAATTACCCAAGTTGAGGGGTTTAAGTGCAAATTGTGCGTGATAATATGTTCCTCATGTGTTGAAGATCATGAGAGTGAAAATGATACTGAGGTGTGGCTTATGGAAGCCTGAATACCAAGAAACAGCTAATAAAGCAATGTATGTGCATGAAAACCTAGTTTTGGTGTAATGTGCAATTTACCCAAAACTTAGGGTGCAATATGCAAATTACCACTTCAATAAGGTCCCTAATGTTTCTTGTCATCATTTAGAGCAAAGAAAATGAGAGGGGTGCCTCATTTGAGTTAAGTTGGAGGAGAGAGAATCTTGATATTAAAATAATCAAGATTAATGCCTAATTGAAACCCTAATTTGATTTAGGGCAAAAATAAATGTATTAATTAAAGGGGCTTCAACCAAAATTAAAATGGTTGGATTCATATGTGTGTGTGACGTCCTTGAGCCTTGCAAGGACCACAAAAATATCCAAGGGAGTGGATAACTCACACACAATTTTATAAGAAAAAGAAATATCCACTCACATATGGATATTAATATAAAATGATTTAAGGTGCTTGATTTGCTTTTCTTTAAATCATGGATAAATGAGAGGCATAAGAGGCAAACAAGATAGCCTCATCCCTAAGGAAGATGAGGGGGAAGAGGCGGCCACATTTTTGGGGTTAATTGGATTTTTGCAAAGTACATTCTCTCTCATTAAATTTTTATAAAAGAACCTTTTACAAGCCAAATGGAAGGATTTTTCGACCCCACTTCTTCTCCTTGCTTGGGAAACGACCAAGGGAGCTTGGTATGGTCAGGAGGACGACTCCCAACCTGTTGGTGAGGTTATTGATCCATTTCACCTTGATTCCATGGTGGAAATCAAAAATAAATTATGGATTTCTTCCTATTTCGATCTTCTCTTCAATTCTAACCATTCCTTTTCATTCAAATCTTGAGGACGAGCCTTGGAATGGTGAAAGGATTTGCATGCACCATTTTTTCCGTGAACATGGAGCTTTGTAGCTCAATTGGAGGCGGGTTTTATAACTTGAACCCTTCTACATTGTTATTCAACTATCAATCTTGCAATTTCGTTGATTTCTTCATCTTTCTGGTTAATTTCTTGTTGTAATTGGTAAATCCATGAAATCAGATGCATTAGGAGTTGCATGGATGAAGGTAGATGATGATTACATCATCTTGGACACTTTTCCCAAAGAAATCGTATTCCAAACGGTTTCAACATGTTTGCCCATTCGGATTCACCAAACCGTTTGAGAGCAAACGGTTTCAGACCATTTGAGAGCAAACGGTTTCAAAACTATTTGAAAGAGTTGACCAAGGGTTGACCGTTTGAGAATCCTGTTCCTAATTATGTTGGTTGATAACCCACCAAATTTGATGGATTAATTCCAAAGGAATCATGAGTTGAAGGCTAATCAATTAGGCAAACCCTAATTGGATTAAGTGCTGATTTTCAACTTGATTGATTTGACTTTTTGGGTTAATTAGCCCAAACGGTTTCAAAACCATTTGGGAATCACCCAAATGGTCACAAGACCGTTTGGAGGTCAACCAAGACCGTTTGGAGGTCTAGGGTTGAGTATGGTTAAGTATTTGAAGATCCAAACATATGGTATAAACCCTAATCGGCTAAGTGTTGATTTTGCAATTGAATAAGTTGATGATTTGGGTTGATTGACCCAAACGGTCTCAAGACCGTTTGGGGATCATCCAATACCGTTTGGAGGTCTATGGTTAAGCATGGTTGACCAATTGAAGGTCTAAAGGTACCAAATCACTTTGCAATTAAGTGTTGATTTGATGATCAACTCAATAGCTCAAACCCTAATGATTTTTCACTAGAATCCAAGGGTTGGATGAGCCAAATGGTATCAAGACCGTTTGGAGCTCATCCAAACGGTCTCAAGACTGTTTGGAGGTTACCCAAGACCATTTGAAGGTCTAGGGTTGAGTATGGTTAAGCAATTGAAGATCCAAAGATACTATGTTGGAGTGTAATCAATTGCTGATTTGGTGATCAATCCAATGATCCAAACCCTAATTGGTTGACTTGGATTTTGATGTTAACATGAGCATACGGTCTCAATACCATTTTTTGGTCATCCAAACGACCTCAAGACCGTTTGGGGTCAGGTCATGTTCAATTTGGATGATGGTTCAATGGTTTCAAAGTAACTAATCTTGCATTGATTAGTGTTGAAGGATCATCGATTCCAAACCCTAATTCAATTGATTCAAACCCTAATTGAGGACTAATTGAGGGTCAATTGAGAGTCAAATCAGTTGAAGGTTGACCTATTTAACTCAATTGAAGTATGAGTATAGGTCCAATTGATGATTGGTTCCATGAATTCAATGATTGAAGGAATCAATATTGAGAACCCTAAACCGATTGGTGTAGTTGAGACCATCTTTGGTCCATGTGGTTTTGAGGAGGTTTGGACCAAACGGTCTCAAGACCGTTTGAGTCCAAATGGTCTCCAGACTGTTTGGGACCAAATGGTCTCCAGACCGTTTGGGACCAAACGGTCTCAAGACCGTTTGGGACCAAACGATCCCAAACGGTTTGTTCCCATGCGGTTTCAAAAGTTAAACTTGGGCAAACGGTCTTCACCTACTACTTTAGCAAATGGTCTTGAGCTTGCACCTTTACCAAATGGTTTCAAACTATTTGAACCTTGAAGGACCAAGACCGTTTGGGGCTCACGTAGTCAAATTTGATTGAGGACTCAATTGGTTAATCCACTTAGACACTTGTTGTAATTGAGGACTCAATTGATCAATTCAATTGGATACCTTATGTAATGGAGGTCCAAGGTGATTGAATCTCTTGAGAATAGAGATGATGAATGATTCATTGATCCAATGAAAATTAGTAATGATAATCAATGAAGGTACAAAGGTTGAAACCCTAATAGTACTTAAGTGATTAGTGCCAATTAAGGGATGAACCCTAATTTCTTATAGGATCAATGACTTGGTACACTATGTTAATCATAGTTGTATGTGCTTGATTTAAGGGTTGATATGACCTAATCAAGTTGAGAAACGATAGCATGAATTCATACATGAATATGATTCATGTGGTGATCAAGGGCATGATCCTTAAGTAGAGAGATCATGAAACCCTAATCATGAACATAAACCCTAATTGACAGGGTTATTGAATTCTAACCCTAATTGAGGGCAATTCTAGATGTAACCCTAATCGAGGGTGAGGATATAACCCTAATCTAGGGTAGTGATGTGTGAAACTCCAATTTAGGGAAATGAGATGTAAAACCCTAATTGGGATGAATAGTGAATCTCAAATTATGGACAATTGAATGAAATCCTAATGGAGATGAATAGTAAACCCAAATTGTGGGAAACTATGGTGGAAACCCTAGTTGAGGGTGATTCCATTAGAAACCCTAGTTGAGGGTGATTTCATGTGAAACCCTAGTTGAGGGTGATTCCATGTGAAACCCTAGTTGAGGGTGATTCCATGTGAAACCCTAGTTGAGGGTGATTCTATGCGAAACCCTGATTAAGAGTTGACATCACATGAAGCTCCAATGCTATGTTGTGATGAGAGGCCCTAAGAAGGGTGAAGGTATGTGAGACTTTAATGTGGAGTCATAATACATAAATCCCTAATCCCGGGCAATATGGCAATGAATAATAATCTTAATTTTAAGTAAGGGTATAAAGAAACCCTAATGATGAGATAGAAGGAATGGCCTTATAAAGGTGAAACATTTCATGTGGTTGATTATAAGCAACCTTATTGTAAACAATTTCTTTATCATTAGACAAGTCCATATCATTAAAGATAGTTGGACAATTCTAATGTGTGGCCTATGCTTTATATGCTATAGGTGAGTGATTAGTGATGGAATGTATTAAGAAGGGAAATACCTTAATACAAGATAAGATGGCTAATTCAGGAGAGTCTGAAGTGATGAGAAAGTGATACATCAAAATATAATAGTTATCACATTCAGCACTTTAAGGTTTATAGACCTTGATGTATTCCAAATCCAATATAATTGGGTAAGAAACATATGAAGTGTGTTATGCAACTATTACAATGAAATGTAATGAGTTGTTGCACTTGATGAGTGTTAATTAATGTACCTTGAGAATGGGGTTAAGCCCAAATGATGTGTATGATATAATCATACCATGATGAGGATGAGAAATGAACTCATACCTTGAATTGATGATCATTAATGCTATATGATGAAAGTAATGTTCTTGAATAATCAAATATGATACCTTTGAATGCCCCAGAGGTATGGATTAATGAATTATGGGTTGGATAGATTATATAATCATGAAACACTAATTAATGAGAAAAGGGAAACCCTAACCCTGACTTGGGTAAAGGGAATGATAAGCCCTATTTGATAGTAAACCCTAATTCCTGGAAAATGAATAATGGTGTTACTATTGTATCACATGATGTGATGAATATCTGGTATGACTGTTATCATGCCTAATAACCATGCAAGTATGATGAGATAATGAACATAGCTAGATTTGAGCTGTGACATTTATATAATAAATGTTGATTGGCATTATGAGCCTTAATGTTGTTGTTTCTTAGTAAAAGTAAAAATGTGTAAGGATTCTATGAGTCATATGAGCAAGTTGTTTCCTAGAAAGGGGTGACAAGATATTTCATGGCCTTGTGAGTCAGGTGTGATGCTTGTGTAACAAGTATCATGAATGCCTTGGTCAGATGACCTGAAGGTGATAGTTACCTAATAAATGGTAATGATGCTCAATGATGAGTTAAGGGTTTCAATACCCAAAACCATATGATTATGGTGATGAGAATGTGAAGGGATGAGAATCCCCAATTTGAAATGAGGAACTAAGTTCCCAAGGTCTTTGAAAGACTGATAAGTATCTGATGAAAGTAGTACATGTCTCTTTATAGCATTGTTGTAATAAGTCTTGTTTGAGAACTTGGATGATGTTAAAAGAATATGAGAATGTACTTAATTAATCAAGTGAAATCTTATCATGTAGAGCCCTGACCATAGATCCATCATCGTCAAGAATAGGTGATGGTGAAACGGGTGTCCGCGGCAAAACTCAGAACGCATATTTTGAATATGTGGGGGTGAATGGGCGAAAAATATCCTTACGTCTGGTGAAGAGATTTGAGGGAGGGTAAACATAAAACCTCTCAATCCTTCATGCTTCTGGGGTGGATGTATCACAAATCCCCCAAAGATTGGGATAGATGTTGTACACATCTCCCAATGATATTTTATTGTCAGGTCGAGGAGATAAACATTAAATCTCTCGATGGCCGATGAGAGTGCAGTTGACGCTATAACTCTATAGAAAAGTTCCAGTATACCCTGGAAAGCTATCTTGAGCAGTTAGCACAGTCCTGCTTATTGTCCAGCACTGACCAGGATGTGATAGGTCTTGGGAATCTGGCTCTTCGATTGACCTATGTATGGTACTGATTTTGACTTTGTAGTGGTCGGTTGGAGTATGAGCGGTATACCTCATCTCCTCAGGGCATAAGTGTGTTTGTAAAATGAAATCAGTCGTATAGCATGTTTTCTTAAGGATTGAATACAGAAATTCATTAGTTGATGTTAAAATTATGTTATATAACTGTAGATCATTGATGCTATTCATATATGTTGTATTTATTACAATTAGATGAATGAACTATGAGTCTACCATGAGTAGATGCAATGTTATCCTTGAAAAAGGAGATTACTTCACTTTGTTCATACAAGTGACTTACCTGTTGTTGATTAAAGATATATATAAATCCTTCTGCTCAGTTTATTTTAATAAACTGTTATAACAATGTTTTGGCGGAGAGTTATATCTCCCGCTGGGGCAATTTACAATTGTCTCACTCCTGTGGGATCCAACTTTTTAGGTGGACGCGGACAAAGAAGCAGAATTCCATTGCAGGGAATGGATAGCAGCTGTAATAGCAAGGACAACAGTAATATCTCAGGTGGAGATACTTCCTGTCAAGTTATGTAGTTAGAAAGTCCTATGTGTCGTCTTTGTACTCTCAGGTCCTCGGAGTTTTGAGTCAGTGTTTATGATGAATCAATCTGAGGTTTCGGCTTGATGCCTCGAGATTCGTATACTGTTTATATTTAATGTTTATAAGGCAGTTGATGATGTAGTCTCTGAAAAGAGATGGTACAGGTTATGTACGTTTTACCTAGAATGTAAATGTTATATAATGGTTCTTGATGGAAAAGATTTCCTATGTGTGGATCTCTTTGTAAAAAGTTTTAATTTTTTAGTGATTTTTAGTAATCCACTGTGAATAATTCTCTTCCGCTTAAGTTAATCTTGTTTTTGTGAGTTGGATGCCACAAATTAGTGGTATCAGAGCTCGAGGTTCGCTGAGTCTATAGATACATAGGACTAAGGTAGTAGAGTCTGTTCTAGTGTCATCCAGTGTATCTGATAGTGTCTTCTGCTCGTATAAGAGAAGAAGAACATAAAGATGATTGGGTCACATGAGGAGGTTGATGTTGAAAGCAGCAATGTTGCACCAAGAAGAGGTGCATGGGAACAGGCAAGAGAGAGACAATTGCTTGAGAATCCCCTAGCTGATCCATCTATGATAAGAAAATTCCTCTTTAAGTGTTACTGTTGGAGAATTTAGGGCAACATTAATGTATATAGTGGATCAAGCATTGCCAGTGTAACCTAGATTACCAACCCCAAAGATGATGTTTTAGATATCAACAGGATTTGTAATTAGCATCAGCAGGTTGAAGCAAAAGGAAATGATGAATTTCTGGACTTAAATTGAGTCTGTGCTCAACCTTAGCCTGTTGAATCAATCTTTGAGGCAGAATTAGCCTGAGACAGTGAATAATCCATGAAATATGACAAGTTAGACAAGATAATGTCATTTAAATATGTCATCTTATGAATTCCTGGATTAACAAAGAAAGGAATTGATTGAACTTTCCTTGATTAGTCCTATGAGGACTTATGTTTTGCATAGTAAAACATTACAAATTTTTTATGTTGTTCTTACCTCTATGAGAGAAGATGAGGTACAGAAGAGATTCCTGGATAGAATCCAGGGATGTTAAGCCTTATGCTTGTGATAATATGAAAAGAAGGAATATGATAGCATACAAAGTGCATACTACTTAATCTCAGTATTTATATACCCTGGCCAGGTATACAACTATTGATGATAAAGTGGGTATGGAAACTCTTAGATTGTTGTTTTTTTATTGCTCTGGTCAAGTAGTCATTCTGAGACAATCGGATGAGTATCATGAAATCAGAAATATGGAATGAATAAATGTTTCATATCCCATGCATAAGAAAGAGAAGTCTGAGATAATCTCAGATGCGCATGTTGTATGAGGAACTAAAAGTGTACTCCTCATAAGATAAGAATAAGAATTAGGGAGATGAACCCTATTCAATAATGTTGCCAGTATAATAAAGATCTTTCCCATGATGAAGAAATGGGAATTGTGACGAGATCATGAGATGATCAAAAACATGCTATATAATAATCAAGAAAGGGATAATGACATGTAATCATCCTTACAAATTCCTATGCTAAAGGCAAGGAACCTAGGATGAGATAAAGAGTAAATGGTCCATGAATAGTTGAAAATACATGAATTAATAAGAGGAATATGAATCCTTGTTTTCTTTCCTTTCAGGGACATGGCAATCAAGTGGGTCTTAGGACACTTGATGTGCATAAGATAAATATGTTCATGTGATGGATACTTAGAAAAGTATCAGTTTATCTTGGACATTGGTCCCAAGATGAGGACATATGAAACAATTAATGTTCCAAGATAAAAGGAAGATAAATATGTGATGTGTTTTCAACACATGTGATAGATACCAAGGTGAAAGATTCGGGTATTTGAGAAATATCAGATGGTTTAGGTTGGCTACCTGGAGTGGTCAACTATGAAATTAGTCTGATTATATAAAATAATATGAACATCATATGTTAGGGGTTTATTCTCTACATAAACATGATATTAATAAAGAATGTATGATGTTTCTCTGCACAAGAAAAGTGTTGTTTGACACAAAATTGACTCTATAATCAATGATGAGGAACAATGGAGCATGTGCCTTGTGTGTTGATTCTATGAGAATCTTGTATAGAAACACCTTGTGCTAATCAAAGTTTGATGGTGTCTCCATAATAAGGAGATGATATGTGAAGACTGGATAGTATGATGAATGAAATACACATGTCTTCCTTTATCTGGATTTCGAGGATGAAATCCTTGTTAGGAGTTTATGATTTGTAACATCCCTGACCTGGGTTATACTTTAACCCTAGGTGTTTTGATTAAGAAATGTGATTAAATGCTTAATCTCATCTTATGAAAATTAATTAGGCCTTAAGAGGAACTTATGTTGCAATTCTAGTCCTTTTTTAACATTGTTGAAATCAATGTTTTGTTTGTTTTGGACTAAAGTGAAAATTACCCAAGTTGAGGGGTTTAAGTGCAAATTGTGCGTGATAATATGTTCCTCATGTGTTGAAGATCATGAGAGTGAAAATGATACTGAGGTGTGGCTTATGGAAGCCTGAATACCAAGAAAGAGCTAATAAAGCAATGTATGTGCATGAAAACCTAGTTTTGGTGTAATGTGCAATTTACCCAAAACTTAGGGTGCAATATGCAAATTACCACTTCAATAAGGTCCATAATGTTTCTTGGCATCATGTAGAGCAAATAAAATGAGAGGGGCGTCTCATTTGAATTAAGTTTGAGGAGAGAGAATCTTGATATTAAAATAATCAAGATTAATGCCTAATTGAAACCCTAATTTGATTTAGGGCAAAAATAAATGTATTAATTAAAGGGGCTTCAACCAAAATTAAAATGGTTGGATTCATATGTGTGTGTTATGTCCTTGAGCCTAGCAAGGACCACGAAAATATCCAAGGGAGTGGATAACTCACACACAATTTTATAAGAAAAAGAAATATCCACTCACATATGGATATTAATATAAAAGGATTTAAGGTGCTTGATTTGCTTTTCTTTAAATCATGGATAAATGAGAATAATAAGAGTAAAACATTATAGCCTCGTCCCTAAGGAAGATGAGGGGCAAGAGGCGGCCACATTTTGGGGTTAATTGGATTTTTGCAAAGTACATTCTCTCTCATTGAATTTTTATAAAAGAACATTTTACAAGCCAAATGGAAGGCTTTTTCAACCCCACTTCTTCTCCTTGCTTGGGAAACGATCAAGGGAGCTTGGGAGGGTCAGTAGGACGACCCCCAACCTGTTGGTAAGGTTCTTGATCCATTTCACCTTGATTCCATGGTGGAAATCGAAAATAAGTTATGGATTTCTTCCTATTTTGATCTCCTCTTCAATTCTAACCATTCCTTTTCACTCAAATCTTGAAGACGAGCCTTGGAATTGTGAAAGTATTTGCATCCACCATTGTTTCCGTGAACATGGAGCTTTTTTTCTCAATTGGAGGCGGGTTTTATAACTTGAACCCTTCTACATTGTTATTCAACTATCAATCTTGCAATTCCGTTGATTTCTTCATCTTTCTGGTTAATTGCTTGTTGTAACTGGTAAATTCATGAAATCAGATGCATTAGGAGTTTCAGGGACGAAGTTAGATTATTATGACATCATCTTGGACACTTTTCCCAAAGAAACCTTGTTCCAAATGGTTTCAACATGTTTGCCCATTCGGATTCACCAAACCGTTTGAGAGCAAACGGTTTCAGACCATTTGAGAGAAAACGGTTTCAAAACCATTTGAAAGAGTTGACCAAGGGTTGACCGTTTGAGAATCCTGTTCCTAATTATGTTGGTTGATAACCCACCAAATTTTATGGATTAATTCCAAATGAATCATGATTTGAAGGCTAATCAATTAGGCAAACCCTAATTGGATTAAGTGCTGATTTTCAACTTGATTGATTTGACTTTTTGGTTTAATTAGCCCAAACGGTTTCAAAACCGTTTGGGAATCACCCAAACGGTCTCAAGACCGTTTGGAGGTCAACAAAGACCATTTGGAGGTATAAGGTTGAGTATGATTAAGTATTTGAAGATCCAAACATATGGTATAAACCCTAATCGGCTAAGTGTTGATTTTGCAATTGAATGACTTGATGCTTTGGGTTGATTGACCCAAACGGTTTCAAAACCATTTGAGGATCACCCAAACGGTCTCAAGACCATTTGGGGATCATCCAAGACCGTTTGGAGGTCTAGGGTTAAGCATGGTTGACCAATTCAAGGTCTAAAGGTACCAAATCACTTTGCAATTAAGTGTTGATTTGATGATCAACTCAATAGCTCAAACCCTAATGATTTTTCACTAGAATCCAAGGGTTGGATGATACAAATGGTCTCAAGACCGTTTGGAGGTTACCCAAGACCATTTGGAGGTCTAGGGTTGAGTATGGTTAAGCAATTGAAGATCCAAAGATACTATGTTGGAGTGTAATCAATTGTTGATTTGGTGATCAATCCAATGATTCAAACCCTAATTGGTTGGCTTGGATTTTGATGTTAACATGGGCAAACAGTCTCAAGACCATTTGCTGGTCATCCAAACGACCTCAAGACCGTTTGGGGTCAGGTCATGTTCAATTTGGATGATGGTTCAATGGTTTCAAAATAACTAATCTTGCATTGATTAGTGTTGAAGGATCATCGATTCCAAACCCTAATTCAATTGATTCAAACCCTAATTGAGGACTAATTGAAGGTCAATTGAGGGTCAAATCAGTTGAAGGTTGACCTATTTAACTCAATTGAAGTATGAGGATAGGTCCAATTGATGATTGGTTCCACGAATTCAACGATTGAAGGAATCAATATTGAGAACCCTAAACCGATTGGTGTAGTTGAGACCATCTTTGGTCCATGCGGTTTTTAGGAGGTTTGGACCAAACGGTCTCAAGACCGTTTGGGACCAAACAATCCCAAACCGTTTGTGCCCATGCGGTTTCAAAAGTTAAACTTGGGCAAACGGTCTTCACCTACTACTTTAGCAAACGGTCTTGAGTGTGCACCTTTACCAAACGGTTTCAAACCGTTTGAACCTTGAAGGACCAAGACCGTTTGGGGATCAAGTAGTCAAAAATGATTGAGGACTCAATTGGTTAATCCACTTAGACACTTGTTATAATTGAGGACTCAATTGATCAATTCAATTGGATACCTTATGTAATGGAGGTCCAAGGTGATTAAATATCTTGAGAATAGAGATGATGAATGATTCATTGATCCAATGATAATTAGTAATGATAATCAATGAAGGTACAAAGTTTGAAACCCTAATAGTACCTAAGTGATTAGTGCCAATTAAGGGATGAACCCTAATTGCTTATAGTATCAATGACTTGGTACACTATGTTAATCATAGTCGTATGTGCTTGATTTAAGGGTCGATATGACCTAATCAAGTTGAGAAATGATAGAATGAATTCATACATGAATATGATTCATGTGGTGATCAAGGGTATGATCCTTAAGTAGAGAGATCATGAAACCCTAATCATGAACATAATCCCTAATTGACAGGGTTATTGAATTCTAACCCTAATTGAGGGAAATTCTAGATGTAACCCTAATCTAGGGTGAGGATATAACCCTAATCTAGGGTAGTGATGTGTGAAACTCCAATTTAGGGAAATGAGATGTAAAACCCTAATTGGGATGAATAGTGAATCTCTAATTATGGACAATTGAATGAAATCCTAATGGAGATGAATAGTAAACCCAAATTGTGGGAAACTCTAGTGGAAACCCTAGTTGAGGGTGATTCCATGAGAAACCCTGGTTGAGGGTGATTTCATGTGAAACCCTAGTTGAGGGTGATTCCATGTGAAGCCCTAGTTGAGGTTGATTCCATGTGAAACCCTAGTTGAGGGTGATTCTATGAGAAACCATGATTAAGAGTTGACATCACATGAAGCTCCAATGCTATGTTGTGATGAGAGGCCCTAAGAAGGGTGAAGGTATGTGAGACTTTAATGTGGAGTCATAATACATAAAGCCCTAATCCCGGGCAATATGACAATGAATCATAATCTTAATTTTAAGTAAGGGTATAAAGAAACCCTAATGATGAGATAGAAGGAATGGTCTTATAAAGGTGAAACATTTCATGTGGTTGATTATAAGCAACCTTATTGTAAACAATTTCTGTATCATTAGACAAGTCCATATCATTAAAGATAGTTGGACAATTCTAATGTGTGGCCTATGCATTATATGCTATAGGTGAGTGATTAGTGATGGAATGTATTAAGAAGGGAAATACCTTAATACAAGATAAGATGGCTAATTCAGGAGAGTCTGAAGTGATGATAAAGTGATACATCAAAATATGAGAGTTATCACATTCAGCACTTCAGGGTTTATATACCTTGATGTACTCCAAATCCAATTTAATTGGGTAAGAAACATATGAAGTGTGTTATGCAACTATTACAATGAAATGTAATGAGTTGTTGCACTTGATGAGTGTTAAATAATGTACCTTGAGAACGGGGTTAAGCCCAAATGATGTGTATGATATAATCATACCATGATGAGGATGAGAAATGAACTCATACCTTGAATTGATGATCATTAATGCTATATGATGAAAGTAATGTTCTTGAATAATAAAATATGATACCTTTGAATGCCCCAGAGGTATGGATTAATGAATTAAGGGTTGGATAGATTATATAATCATGAAACCCTAATTAATGAGAAAAGGGGAACCCTAACCCTGACTTGGGTAAAGGGAATGATAAGCCATGTTTGATAGTAAACCCTAATTCCTGGAAAAGGAATAATGGTGTTACTATTGTATCACATGATGTGATGAATATATTGTATGACTGTTATCCTGCCTAATAACCATGCAGGTATATTGAGATAATGAACATAGCTAGATTTGAGTTGTGACATTTATGTAATAAATGTTGATTGGCATTATGAGCCTTAATGTTGTTGTTTCTTAGTAAAAGTAACAATGTGTAAGGATTCTATGAGTCATATGAGCAAGTTGTTTCCTAGAAAGGGGTGACAAGATATTTCATGGCCTTGTGAGTCAGGTGTGATGCTTGTGTAACAAGTATCATGAATGCCATGGTCAGATGACCTGAAGGTGATAGTTACCTAATAAATGGTAATGATGCTCAATGATGAATTAAGGGTTTGAATACCCAGAACCATATGTGTTACGACCTCACCTTTCAGTAACCCCCAATTAAGGGAGACCAAGAGGTTGAAGCCGCACCCATTAATCCCAGATCAAAGGTTCGACATATAACCAAAAAAAATTATTAAATTCTAACAGACTATACTGAAAATGGTAATAAAATTTTTCTTTGCATACCTTTGAAAAGTTTGGAACAAACTAAACTTCTAACCTCAGCTGAACAATTCTAACTAGTTCCTCCTTGTTCTTTAATTCTTGAATTCACAAGGTGTCGCTTTACTGTTTGTTCTTTTCATTGTACCTAAAACGTCGACAAACAAAACGTCCGTCAGCCGAAGCGGGTATGTGGAGGAAACAGATAATGTTCAACTATGTTAACAATATAATCATTCAATTAATCATTTAAAAATCAAGATTACATTTTAAGACATACAACTCAATCCATACATATTCTCAAACTCTGGGTTGTCCCTGCAGTGGACATGGATATCACCTCTCTTTTAGGTAATAGAGTCGCATGGCACTATCTGAAGATAGCCCAATATCTAACTCATTATGACTTGATGGTCCTACCTCAATGGTAGCCATGTACTAAGTCAACCATAGACCTGATGGACCTACCCAATAGGTAGCCATGTACTAGGTCATCCATAGACCTGATGGACCTACCCAATAGGTAGCCATGTACTAGGTCTTTCTCTAACCTGATGGACCTACCCATAGGTAGCCATGTACTAGGTTAGCTATAGTGCCACAGAGAGAACCAGGATCTGAGTTTGTAGGCATATATCCTTTGTGATAATCATAGCCACATTATAGTTTGCAATATGAACATCCAAACAGTTTAGTTGCATTCAATGTGATTAAACATCCGGGAATCCTTCGGAAAACTAAAGCAGTTATTCATAAATAACCACATACCTGTCTTGGAGATCTCAAGCAACAATTTATCCAAATCCAACTAGATGTCCAATCAAGCAAGCCAATCAATCAATCAAGCAAACATTGATCCTGAAAACATGTATAATATCTAATTGTCACAATCATATCCCAAACAACTCCTTATTGACTTGGGTTACCTTTCTAAGGTTTCTAATTCTCATTAGGATGCATTAGCGTTTCTTAGATCAATTTCTCAAACTTTATCAATTTTAGGTCAACAAACCCTAAAATATCATTTTCCATATTTATGAACCTTAATTGCTCAACTATCCATTTTAATAGTCTTTTATTGACTTAGGATCATCACATCCCTAATTATTCATGGATTTGAACATTTAAATAATTAAAAGACATATTCTCCTAAATTAGGGTTTTCAAACTCATTACTGCATACTCATGCACTAAACCCTAAATTAAGCCAAAACTATAAAAAGATCATCCTATTTTCACTTTTATTAAAAATAAGTTAATATCAGCTTGAATTATCCAAATAATATCATTAAGACCATCTATCATCAAATCTAAGGGTTTTTCCTTAATTAAAACACTAAAGATGATAACTTTATGTACTTTTCCAATTTCAAGCATATAAACTCTAAATTAGACTAATCATGTGCAAAGTTCTTCCTTTTTGAACATTATGTACCTTTTTACATTTAACAGGTTAACATCAATTCTAATAATCCATTAAACCCTATTAAACACATTAATCATATCAAAATAGGGTTTCTTAATCATCATTACACTAAAGTTAATAACCTCTATTACTTTTCGAATTGAAAACATAATAAGGTTCCAATTATATTTTTAATGGATTCCTCTTGTTTTTCTGAGCAAAATTCATGATTATATGTTCTCATCGGAGCTACCAATTAGGAGTTATGATTTTATAAAGAAAATACCTTTCCGGCCAATCTGAGGCTGCCACGTCATCTATATCCATGCAACGCGCCCGATGGAGTTTATAACCAATTGTCAATTTTGCCCTTCACTTAAACGATTGTCTCTTCATGACGGGGGGTAAAATGGTCCAAAGTACCTTTTACCCTTCTTCTTCCTCGGGCAGATGGTGCGCAGCCGCCCTAGCCGCCGTCGTGCAGTCTTGCGCGGCTACTCCTCCTTCTCCCTGACCTCCTCGGCCACCAAGGAGGGTGCCATTGTCTCCGCCCTTCCCTGGCGCACGCGAGGCGCCTCCTACCATGGCTGAAACAGCCGGTAACGGCTGCTGCAACCCCGCGACCTGCGTCCAAGCTGCAACTGTGATGCAGGTGTGCCGCCGGTGTTTGGGTGAAGCCCGACGCTCAAGATCACTAGCTGATCATACACTGGTCCTTGAGATACTTCAGGCCTGCCTTGGGATGACCCCTCATCCCTTCGTTTCTCCTGAGAAGACACCACTCGAGTTTTAGGGTTTTGAACGTGAAAGATGAAGAAGGAGAGAGAACGGATGTTTGGAATTAACTTAAAATCGGCCAAGGGCTCTACCCCTTATATAGGGGAGAGTATCCATGCCCTACATCCTTCATCCATGCATTAGCAAAGCTTTTTCCCAATAGGAATATATTTCCTTCATTAAGAAGTTAGTTTCTCTCTCTCTCTCTCTTAATTCCTTAATGTTCCTTTTCTTTTTCTATTAGGATTTCAAAAAGTATCCCTCTTATTCTCTTTATTTCTTGCTTTTCAATCCTTAGGCACGAAATTCTATTTCCTTTAATCGAATTTACTTTGTTTTTAACAATACCTCATAATTCATTAATAATGTATTACATTATCCTCTTATTTTGCCTTTTTAGTATTTTCTCTTTCTTTCCCCTTTATTGGGACTCCTTGGATCCCAAGGTACTCCATTATTTCGAAATCCTTTTCCAAGGATATTTATTATCCTTCTAGATGCATCTAAATGCATTATTTTGCATTATCATGTTTATTTCTCATTACAATATCTCTTTTTGAGGATTTATCTTTATTTCTCTTTTATTTTCCTCATTGGCATTCCTTTTATCATTAGAAAACTCATGGATACGAAAATTCCCCAAGAAAACCCTTTTATGCCTCTTTCCACTCATTTTCCATATTTTATCATTATTTTCAATTTATTTCTTAATAAAGAAATACTTAATTAATCTTTTCTTTTCTTATTGCTTCCTTTTTGCAATCCTTGGCCTCCTTGGTACCCAAGGAACCCAAGAGGCACGAAATCCTCTTTGGTTGTGCCTTCTAGAGGTTTCTACATATTTCTTTTCTTAAGAATTCAATTATCCATTTATTAATTGAATTTCCTTGTTATTTGGGCCCAATAGCCAATAAAGCCCACAACACAATCATCAAGGCTATTGTAAACGAAAACCATTTATTCAAAACAAATCACATAATTATTTGTTCAATTATCCTTAATATGAGGAATTGCATTTCTCACCAATTGAACCCAAAAATTGGGGTTATAACATCCTTCCCCTCTTATAGGAATTTTGTCCTCAACATTCAAACAAGCAAACAAAAATTCAGGATAATACTTTTCCATGTCCATCATTGGCCCCTATGTGGCTTTGCCGTACTCATGGCATTTTCAAAGAACCTTTATTATCACATATTCTTTTCTCTGAGTTCTTTCATCCTGGCGTCTATAAACTACACAGGTGACTCAGGCCATTTCAGCCTCCCGTGGGGCTCACTAGGTTCATTGTTCAGCACATGGTTGGGTACCTCACATAGTGCTCTAAATTGGACACATGGAAAACATTTCCCATTACTCTATCCTGAGGGGTAGGGTCAAACCTAACCATCTCCACCCATCCATCTCTAATGGACCCATGTATCGGGGACTCCGCTCTCTTAGTTATAACTTAGAGGGGTCGGATTTTCACATATTCTTCCACAGTAACTTGTAAGTCAGTCTACTTTGCATCTGCTCACGACTCTCATCATCTCTAGGCTCCTTTCAGCCCTTGCACAATCAAAGTGACTTCATCTACACACACTGTGGCCCTTTTTTTTAACCATCATGTGGTCCTTTTCTAACCATAATGTGGCCCCTTTCACCAACATCACCTTACTGAAGTGGTGACCGACACAACCTCCCTTACAGAGCTTTTTATACAACCCGATACTGGTTATGGTGGTCATCTTTGCATCTTTCTTAGGACAAAAACTATCCCTAACTATCACCCTGAATGAGCACATATGCTCTCATCAGACCCTTTAGTTCGGATCATACTAACCATGGTTAGGGGTGATAAACTATACTAACATTGAGTTCTTCATGTACCTACTTCCACTTTATGGAAGTGAACCTCTAAGTCAAACTCAAGATCCTATGAACTCACATCATGGTGTAGTTGGACCATCTCTCTCATGGATAGTTCAACCAGATCTGTCCCTTAACCGAACTCTTCCTTTCTCATATTATCTAGGTAAGGCGACCTACCATAACCCATATTGTATCACGACCTTCTTTGGCCCAGGGAAGACCTATCACAACATCCATAGTGTTGAGCTCCCATTCCCTCTCAGGGTCTCTTTTGTCCTCTATATCGATACACTGGGTTACTGGAGTTCATCCTTTACCTCCTGGCTTGCATGGCCATAAACCACATGCAACTTCATCTTAAGCATCCAAAGTGCTATTGCCATTTCCCACGGTGTATGGTGATCTTCAACCATGATTTCCTATACGTCATGATTCTTCAAGATCGATTCCTATGAAACCCTAAACCACTCTAGTCGGGGTTTCATCGCCTTCTTTTCCAAAGAAGTGCATCTGAGGTTCTACCACCATCCTTTCATTGCATCAAGGACTAGACTGACTAACCAAACAACCCTTAACTTTTCAATGTATCTTGTTACATCTGAGTGTTATCCAAACACCTCTCCTTTTCAAACTTAGGGTTAGCCAAACAACCTCTTTTAGCTTCTAGTCAAACAAGTCATATGTATCTCAACCAGAGCATCCATTACCACTTCACATCCTTAGGTATTAGATAACGTTGAAGACATACACTTCCATGTATTTCACTTATCATCTCACCTCAAACTCTATGTCTATTTTCATTAAGAACACTCTTTGATGATCAAACTCTACCTGGTATAACTCGTAAGTTCCACATAGCTTATGATAAAAACATCCTCATAAGGTGACTACCTCATTCCTCTTAGTGTTTGCAAGCCATCCATGTATCATTCACTTTACCAGGGTAGGTTATCTTCTCTATCCCCATTTCTCGTGGCAACGTTCCAATCTACATCATCTCTTATCCTTAGTATATGGCATGCGTAATGCCCTATCTCTCACTCCCATAACAAGAGGATATAAGCATTTGGCTACAGTCCAAATATAGAGTTCTTCTTGTTCCAAGAGTAGAGATGGTACATCCCACCTTGTCAATACACCTTTACATCTAAGTTGCAACATGCCACATATGTCTCTATGTCACAGACATCATGATATCAAACTAATCTTCAACCTACTGAGATTTATATCCTTGGTCATCTCCTCTAGGTCTATAGGGTACCGGCTCTTTTGGGGTCATCCCTCTTCCCTCATGCATCAAGGGGGTGCCCTACTCATCTGCCCTTTGGGTCCCATGAGTTCATGAAGGTGATCAATCTCCTAACCCATGGCCCTTAGACAATGATAGTTGTTACCTCCCGACCCTATGGTCATGTGCAACTGGGGAATTAGGCAACTCCTACGTTCATCGGTCTTATCCCTACCTGACCCTAGGATAGACTTAGGATTCACCATTATAGTACATGTTCACTTAGAACCTTACCCAAGTCTTCATCATCTCTCTTTCTGCATTCATGGGCTGGCTTTCATCCTTTCATAGTAATCAAGGCAACCTGCCTACCTTGGTCAAACCCCACACCGGTTACCTCCATGGTAACACTTCCATATGCACTTAGAGATGGATATCTATGGGTCTATAGGTTCATTCTCATACCATGTACTTTTCTCTTAGCTTCTCAAAATCCTATGAGACCTCTTTAGGTTACCTTGAACCAGCGAAACTGATATACACCCTACCAAAGGGGTCCCTCTCCCAGGATGGGAGGAAAACTATCTCTTGATAACAATGTCATAAAAGCTCTTAGGTCTAGGGTTTACATCCACATGAGCCTACTTAACCCTACCAGGCTATTAAGGCACAAGCAGATCACCTACTGAACCATGCTAGGTCATACTTGTCCTCTTTTCTCAAAGTTGGATCAAGATCATACCTTTCTTTATTATCAACCTAGCTGTGAGGGGTTCATCCAACATACCTTAAGATTAAGGGGCTTCCCTTTTCCTCTATACATGAGGAGTACCATGCTCGCTTCTATAGGAACTCAACTTCTCATCATGAGCCTTAGGTACACCACTTCCCCTCTTAGGTCTAGGAACCCTGGGTTCACTGCATGCTCTGTCTCTTAACTACAAACCAAGAATGAAAAAGGCATGACATGTACTTCTTATCATCCTTCAACTCGAACAACACTTAGGGTTGGGTCCTCCTTAAGGACAACCAACAAGGTACAAGGCCTCAGAACCTGTTCACTAAACTTCTCTAGGTCTAAGGAACTCTTTTTCCTATCTCAGAAGGTAACCACCTATACTGTAGGCACATAGGCACCAGGTGATTCATCTTCACTCTCTAAGGTTTGGTCCCTCTAAAGGAAACCAAGATATCATCAACTTATGAGGCAACCACTGTCATCCATTGTTCAAGGTTTTAGGCTTCCAACCTTCTTGCTAGGTTTCCTACTCTCTCTCTAGAGTTAACCTAACCTCACCATTAGAGGTCCTATCTTCGTGAAGGGTCAATCTCCAAAGCATGAAGCCTATGTTCAACTTATGTTCACTCAAGGTTATCCATAGTTCTTTATGCCAATATCATAAGCCTTCCTTCGTACCCTCATGGTCAGGGTTCCAACACTGCTCACACTACTCACATACCCTGGGTGCATGCAATGCCCTACACCCATAGGCCCATAGGGTTTCTAAGGTCCTTCACTAACCTCATCATCTAAGGAGCTATCCTTTACCTTAACATGTACGACCCTTCCCAGGGTTGGGTTGTCAAAGGTGCTAGGTCACCCATGGATCATATGGCATCCCAAAGGCATGTCCCTTCAACCACCTGGTCCAACCCATATCTCTCTAACCATCACTTAGGGTTAGGGTTAGCATCATCCTTAGAGGATGTGCTAGGTCTCTACTTGCAATGGAGATCTCTATCTCCAAGACTAACTTATCCTCCTGACAAGAAGGTCTAGCCTCAGGTCTCTTCTGAGGACATGACAACTTATGTCATACGACCTAAGCATGTATCTATTCTTTAGTTTGCGCTTAACCTATTAAGCTTATGTCCATGACATCTTTTTTTTACATGCCTTTCATTAATTTGGTGGAGGATTCCTTAAACCTTATTAACCTTACCCATACCTTAAGAGGGTGAGGAGAAGAAAGAAAACCCTAATCCTTTAGGTCCTTATCATAATTTTGTGATGAGAAGGGATGAATAAGATGAGAAGTCCTAAAGGTATCTTATTTCGATTCGTACCCTATGACTTTGGCCAGGCGATCACACAAGTCCGGGAGTCCTCGTATTCTGACTAGTGGTGCAGAGGAAAATCTTGCCAGCCCCCGGTCGTGATCCCTTTCTAGACACCTTCGTCTTTTGGATACTCCTCTAATAACTCCCTTGGGTTCTATGGAGTTTGTAAAATTTAATAATTACTAATGGTTACATGAAGAACCTAGGCTCTGATACCAAATGTTATGACCTCACCTTTCAGTAACCCCCAATTAAGGGAGACCAAGACGTTGAATCCGCACCCATTAATCCCGGATCAAAGGTTCGACATATAACCATAAACAATTATTAAATTCTAACAGACTATACTGGAAATGGTAATAAAAAATTTCTTTGCATAGCTTTGAAAAGTTTGGAACAAACTAAACTTCTAACCTCAGCTGAACTATTCTAACTAGTTCCTCCTTGTTCTTTAATTCTTGAATTCACAAGGTGTCGCTTTACTGTTTGTTCTTTTCATTGTACCTAAAACGCCGACAAACAAAACGTCGGTCAGCCGAAGCTGGTATGTGGAGGAAACAGATAATGTTCAACTATGTTAACAATATAATCATTCAATTAATCATTTAACAATCAAGATTACATTTTAAGCCATACAACTCAATCCATACATATTCTCGAACTCTGGGCTGTCCCTGCAGTGGACATGGATATCACCTCTCTTTTAGGTAATAGAGTCGCATGGCACTATCCAAAGATAGCCCAATATGTAACTCATTGTGACTTGATGGTCCTACCTCAATGGTAGCCATGTACTAAGTCAACCATAGACCTGATGGACCTACCCAATAGGTAGCCATGTACTAGGTCATCCATAGACCTGATGGACCTACCCAATAGGTAGCCATGTACTAGGTCTTTCTCTAACCTGATGGACCTACCCATAGGTAGCCATGTACTAGGTTAGCTATAGTGCCACATAGAGAACCAAGATCTGAGTTTGTAGGCATATATCCTTTTTGATAATCATAGCCACATTATAGTTTGCAATATGAACATCCAAACAGTTTAGTTGCATTCAATGCGATTAAACATTCGGGAATCCTTTAGAAAACAAAAGCGGTTATTCATAATTAACCACATACCTGTCTTGGAGATCTCAAGCAACAATTTATCCAAATCCAACTAGATGTCCAATCAAGCAAGCCAATCAATCAATCAAGCAAACATTGATCCTGAAAACATGTATAATATCTAATTGTCATAATAATATCCCAAATAAATCCTTATTGACTTGGGACACCTTTCTAAGGTTTCTAAGTCTCATTAGGATGCATTAGGGTTTCTTAGATCAATTTCTCAAACTTTATCCATTTTAGGTCAACAAACCCTAAAATATCCTTTTCCATATTTATGAACCTTAATTGCTCAACTATCCATTTTAATAGTCTTTTATTGACTTAGGATCATCACATCCCTAATTATTCATGGATTTGAACATTTAAACAATTAAAAGACATATTCTCCTAAATTAGGGTTTTCAAACTCATTACTGCATACTCATGCACTAAACCCTAAATTAAGCCAAAACTATAAAAAGATCATCCTATTTTCACTTTTATTAACAATAGGTTAATATCAGCTTGAATTGTCCAAATAATATCATTAAGACCATCTATCATCAAATCTAAGGGTTTTTCCTTAATTAAAACACTAAAGATGATAACTTTATGTACTTTTCCAATTTCAAGCATATAAACTCTAAATTAGACTAATCATGTGCAAAGTTCTTCATTTTTTAACATTATGTACCTTTTTACATTTAACATGTTAACATCAATTCTAATAATCCATTAAACCCTATTAAACACATTAATCATATCAAAATAGGGTTTCTTAATCATCATTACACTAAAGTTAATAACCTCTATTACTTTTCGAATTGCAAACATAATTAGGTTCCAATTATATTTTTAATGGATTACTCTTGTTTTTCTGAGAAAATTTCATGTATTATATGTTCTCATCGGAGCTACCAATTAGGAGTTATGATTTTATAAAGAAAATACCTTTCCGGCCAATCTGAGGCTGCCACGTCATCTATATCCATGCAACGCGCCCGATGGAGTTTATAACCAATTGTCGATTTTGCCCTTCACTTAAACGATTGTCTCTTAATGACGGGGGGGGTAAAACGGTCCAAAGTACCTTTTACCCTTCTTCTTCCTCGAGCAGATGGTGCGCAGCCGCCCTAGCCGTCGTCGTGCAGTCTTGCGCGGCTACTCCTCCTTCTCCCTGACCTCCTCAGCCACCAAGGAGGGTGCCATTGTCTCCGCCCTTCCCTGGCGCACGCGAGGTGCCTCCTACCATGGCTGAAACAGCCGGTAACGGCTGCTGCAACCCCGCGACCTGCGTCCAAGCTGCAATTGTGATGCAGGTGTGCCGCCGGCGTTTGGGTGAAGCCCGACGCTCAAGATCACTAGCTGATCATACACTGGTCCTTAAGATACTTCAGGCATGCCTTGGGATGACCCCTCATCCCTTCGTTTCTCCTGAGAAGACACCACTCGAGTTTTAGGGTTTTGAACGTGAAAGATGAAGAAGGAGAGAGAACGGATGTTTGGAATTAACTTAAACTCGGCCAAGGGCTCTACCCCTTATATAGGGGAGAGTATACATGCCCTACATCCTTCATCCATGCATTAGGAAAGCTTTTTCCCAATAGGAATATATTTCCTTCATTAAGAAGTTAGTTTCTCTCTCTCTCTCTTAATTCCTTAATGTTCCTTTTCTTTTGCTATTAGGATTTCTAAAAGTATCCCTCTTATTCTCTTTATTTCTTGCTTTTCAATCCTTAGGCACGAAATTCTATTTCCTTTAATCGAATTTACTTTGTTTTTAACAATACCTCATAATTCATTAATAATGTATTACATTATCCTCTTATTTTGCCTTTTTAGTATTTTCTCTTTCTTTCCCCTTTATTGGGACTCCTTGGATCCCAAGGTACTCCATTATTTCGAAATCCTTTTCCAAGGATATTTATTATCCTTCTAGATGCATCTAAATGCATTATTTTGCATTATCATGTTTATTTCTCATTACAATATCTCTTTTTGAGGATTTATCTTTATTTCTCTTTTATTTTCCTCATTGGCATTCCTTTTATCATTAGAAAACTCATGGATACGAAAATTCCCCAAGAAAACCCTTTTATGCCTCTTTCCACTCATTTTCCATATTTTATCATTATTTTCAATTTATTTCTTAATAAAGAAATACTTAATTAATCTTTTCTTTTCTTATTTCTTCCTTTTTGCAATCCTTGGCCTCCTTGGTACCCAAGGAACCCAAGAGGCACGAAATCCTCTTTGGTTGTGCCTTCTAGAGGTTTCTACATATTTCTTTTCTTAAGAATAAAATTATCCATTAATTAATTGAATTTCCTTGTTATTTGGGCCCAATAGCCAATAAAGCCCACAACACAATCATCAAGGCTATTGTAAACGAAAACCATTTATTCAAAACAAATCACATAATTATTTGTTCAATTATCCTTAATATGAGGAATTGCATTTCTCACCAATTGAACCCAAAAATTGGGGTTATAACAATATGATTATGGTGATGAGAATGTGAAGGGATGAGAATCCCCAGTTTGAAATGAGGAACTGAGTTCCCAAGGTCTTTGAAAGACTGATAAGTATCTGATGAAAGTAGTACATGTCTCTTTATAGCATTGTTGTAATAAGTCTTGTTTGAGAACTTGGCTGATGTTAAAAGAATATGAGAATGTACTTAATTAATCAAGTGAAATCTTATCATGTAGAGCCCTGACCATAGATCCATCATCGTCAGCAACAGGTGATTGTGAAACGGGTGCCCGCGGCAAAACCCATAACGCATATTTTGAATATGTGGGGGTGAATGGGCGAAAAATATCCTTACGTCTGGTGAAGAGATTTGAGGGAGGGTAAACATAAAACCTCTCAATCCTTCATGCTTCCAGGGTGGATGTATCACAAATCCCCCAAACATTGGGATAGATGTTTTACACATCTCCCAATGATATTTTATTGTCGGGTCGAGGAGATAAACATTAAATCTCTCGATGGCCGATGAGAGTGCAGTTGACGCTGTAACTCTATAGCGAAGTTCCAGTATACCCTGGAAAGCTATCTTGAGCAGTTAACATCATCCTTCTTGTTGTCCTGCACTGACCAGGATGTGAGAGGTCATGGGAATCCGGCTCTTCCATTGACCTATGTATGGTACCGATTTCAACTTCGCAGTGGTCGGTTGGAGTATGAGCGGTATACCTTATCTCCTCAGGGCATAAGTGTGTTTGTAAAATGAAATCATCTGTATAGCATGTTTGCTTATGGATTGAATATAGAAATTCATTAGCTGATGTTACAATTCAGTTATATAACTGTAGATCATTGATGATATTCATATCTATTGTATTTATTACAATTAGATGAATGAACTATGAGTCTACCATGAGTAGATGCAATGTTATCCTTGAAAAAGGAGATTACTTCACTTTGTTCATACAAGTGACTTACCTATTGTTGATTAAAGATATATATAAATCGTTCTGCTCAGTTTATTTTAATAAACTGCTATAACAATGTTTTGGCGGAGAGTTATATCTTCCGCTGGGGAAATTTACAATTGTCTCACCCCCGTGGGATCCAACTTTTTAGGTGGACGCGGATAAAGCAGAATTCCATTGCAGGGAATGGACAACAGCTGTAACAGGAAGGACAGCAGTAATATCTCAGGTGGAGATACTGCCTGTCAAGTTATGTAGTTAGAAAGTCCTATGTGTCGTCTCTGTACTCTCAGGTCCTCAGAGTTTTGAGTCAGTGTTTTTGATGAATCAATCTGAGGTTTTGGTTTGATGCCTCGAGATTTGTATATTGTTTGTATATAATGTTTATAAGGCAGTTGATGATGTAGTCTATGAAAAGAGATGGTACAGGTTATGTACGTTTGATCCAAACTATAAATGTTATACAATGGTTCTTGATGGAAAAAATTTCCTATGTGTGGATCTCTTTGTAAAAAGTTTTAAATTTTTAGTGATTTTCAATAATCCGCTGTGAATAATTCGCTTCAGCTTAAGTTAACCTTGTTTTTGTGAGTTGGATGCCACACCTTCCAACACCGAATCCGCTAAAAAGGCAGGACTGTGATCAGAAAGGACAGAGATCAATTTGCAAGAAATGGATGCTGTTGAAGGTGAAAAGAGTGAAGGACCTAGAGCTGTCGAGCTGGGGATGCAAACTACAGTGCTCCTCGGGAGGCAGCTCAAGCTTTTACTTTTCCTAGAATAGGATGCTATTTACTTTCTTGCAAGAAAAATATTATGAACATTTGGACTGTAATAAGGCCCGAGTCAGCGCATGCGCCACGTGCACTGACTCTTCTGTTTTATGGGTCACCGCTCTGTTTTATGAAGCATTGAGGGGTAATACTATCTGAGGTCGGGAACTTAACCTTAGGCCAATGATGTTTTACCCATCAATCGCTTTTTCCTCTGCCTTGTTTTTGAGTTTTTCATCTAGATTTTGTTCTGAAGACCGTGTATCGGACAAGTATCTCCTTTTTTCTGACCGTATCGGGCAAGGACTCAGCCGGTGCGCAGAATGCTCTCGTATCGGGCGACGGTATATCGGGCATCGCATAAGCCGTGTCGGAAGACACGCCCGGGCGGCGAGCACCCATATCGGGCAAGATGAGAAATTACCCTTGATTAGACGGATGGGACCACTCGTCTCGGGAATGACTTGTCTCAACGGCCGACGCGCGTCCCAGATTTACCTATTTTACCCCCGGTTGGGATTGCTATATGTAGTATGGAGGTTTTACTGTATCGGGCTACTACTTTTACTTCTCATCTACCCGTATCGTGCAGTAATTTCTCCCTTCGCTCGTGTGTCATGCAGCTAGCTTTTTCTCTCGTATCCCGTAGAAAACTTAAGAAAACAAAAGGTATAGCCCGACAAGCCGCTCGCCCGACACGAACTTCATATCACGCACAGCGTATCGGGCTGACGACTTTGGCTGTTTTCCTTGTGTCGCCTGACACGTGAGTCATGCGACACATCTTTAACACGCGCCTGCCCGATACCCTTTATCGGCCGATAACTGTGTCGCCCATCCTTATGCCTCCTCACTTGTTCTTGCTGTCAGGCGACACAATTTTCTATCCCGGAAACCCTATCGCGCACTTTGTTTCATGCGACCATATCGCCTGACACACCCGTGTCATGCAACGGGTATGACACGCAGTTTTCTCTGTATCATCCAGTTTTGTATCGCCTAAGGTGATATTTTGATGGAGGACATCCGGACATCGTATCAGGCATGAACCAATGGTGATTTTTAAAGGCCTCGTATCGCCGGACACAAGCATATCAGGCAAACATCATATCGCCCAGTGTTAAGGCCCGATACGGTGGTGTCGGGTAGCTTTTGTATCAGGCCAAATTTTATCGTGCAATCAGTTTTTCTTTTAAATGCCGGTATCAATTTTAAGATTTCCCTACCTAATATGAGAACATTCAAATGATCAATGAACTTGTTTAATGACAACAGATATGGCTCGTACAAAGCAAATCGTCATTCGAGTTGACAAACACGGCAGAAGAATCGACCCTAAGGCCGCAGCTGAAGCAACAACGGTCGGGCAAAAACGCCTGAACCCCGAGGCAGTTGGGCCATCAACCGTTGAAAAGAGAGCAAGGGCGGACAAAGTAACAGCTCCAGCAATAGCTTCAACCGCAGCGGCAGAACCCCTGGATCACACACCAGGAAGGTTCGTGCCAAGAGATAACGAGAATGGACACTGGTACTCAGAACTGGTGACTAAAATATATAGGCCGAGCAGATTCTGCCACCAGTCTTCCTTCATTCAATTGGGTATTTTCAAAAGATTAGAAAATGTCCTCGCCGCAGCAGGACTGAGGAAGATCTGCCTCATCCGCTCGGCCTCCTACACTGAACTCACAAGGGAGCTCATGTCATCTCTCCGCCGAGTGAAGAATACAACAGATGACATTGAAGAATATGGCGGAGCAGACAGACTGCAAGGGCGGCTGTACAACTCGGAGCACGTCATCTCTGAAAAGCTGCTCAATGAGATCTTCTCTTCCAGCGAGGAGGAGAAGAAGCTGCTGAATAACGGTGAAAGAACCACCAAAGGAGATGGGTTCAACCCCGTTGAGCTCTGAAGGAGGATGACCAGTGAGTCATCATACAAGTCGGGAAGCAAGGTGGTGGTGGTGCACTCCTATTTTTGGAGGATAGTGCACAAGTTGGTAGATAGCCTGCTTTTCAGCAAAAATGAGTCCAGCAACGTCTACACCGAATAACTCCACCTAATGTGGCACATGATGGAGGGCAAGGTGATCAATCTGGGGCATTTCTTGCTGAACAGGATGCACCCGATAAAGGATGCCACCAAGGAATACTACATGGGTGGCATCGTCAGTCTGATCGCGGTTGGGTTAGGGTACCCGAGGGAACCGTGCAGTCTTTCGAGGACTAGGGGCGATGAGTTGATCAACCTCAAGTACCTCATGAGGGCTGACATCATAAAGAAGGAGGGGAGAAGCTACTTCTACAAGTTTGCAAGGACAAGCACCCTCATTCCACTCCCTCACTGCGCCACCTACGACGCAGAAAAGCTGGTCTTCACCGCAGTAGAAATCAAAGCTGTGGCGGTAGAAGCAGCTTACGCCACCACCACCGGTATTCAAGAAAGGGAGGTTGTGAGAGGGGAATCAATCCCTCTAGACCCGAGGCAGGACAAAGCTTCAACAACCTCTGCTGAGCCAGCCGCCAATCCAAAACCACCAACGACAGCAGTTGATAGAGCTGTTGTCACTCCTGCTATCCCAGCCACGATCACGACGATACCTGCCGTGGCTGAAGAAGGACCGGCAATCATCGAGGTTGCCGAGACAACCGGGGAAGAAACAACAGTACAAGCCTCGGAGGGAGCTGTCATGAAAGAGACAGCCACAACTCCCGATGTTTTTGTGATGCGTTTAAAGGTAGAAGAAGAGGCACAGCCGGACGCCAGTGATGGGGTGTTTGCCGAGATCCTAGTGATGGAGCTTGGAACTGCACGTCTTATGCCGACACCGCTGCCGATGTCCCCTATAGCAGATGCTGAAGAGATCGCCGACAACATAGAGGTGGAGCAGCATCCACCCACACCGCGGCCTTCTCCACTACCACAAGAAGGCGAGGCGGGGACAGCCGTAAAAGTGTTGACGCCTCGCACAGCAGCATCCACTTCACGGACGATTGAGATAGGGTCTACCTCATCAGGTAGACCCTCACGTGAGAGAAGTATTGTGAGGACAAGAGGGAGATCTGCAGGAGCCCCTCCGTTGCTCGAGAAAATGTTGGGGCACGAACTCGACCACTTGCGGGAATTAATAGAAAGTCACTCGGTTACATTTTCTTCTCTGACCCGCAAGTTTTCATTCTTCCAGCAGAGGATGAATAGCCAGGAACAGGAACTGCTGACTCTAGTTGGCATTCCTGGCCAACTAGAGGCACTCAACGCAATGCTTCAGTAGGCCCTCCAGTGCCTTGACGTGATCGAGGAGAGGATGAACAGAGGAGACGACCATCCACGCCCAAGGCAGTCGAGAAGGTCTCCGTCGCCTCCTGGCTCAGGCTCTCAACCTTCCTCATCAGCAGCCTCCTCAAGATCGCCGTCCTCTTCCTCCTCCAGTGGGCCATCCCCAACGCCCGAGGAAGGGACGACACAAAGATCATCCAATGGAGATCCATCAGGACAGGCGAGCTACCGCGGTCTGGAAGAAGCAACTCCCTCAGTTCCCCTAGACGAAGCTGAAGATGACAACAAAGACATCAGCGTCGAGGAGGACTCTTCTGATGAATCAGAGGGAGAGAGGGGAGGACATATACACTGCCAATGAAAGACACCCCCAAGAGGAAGACACTCAATGGAAGACGAGTTATCTGCACCGTCAGAGCTACCTTCCTTTGAGATGGCCGACTTCGATAGAAGGGTCATCGGCTACCTGTCGATCAGGAACCAGAAGTTGCTGAATAAGGTCCTGAGGTCGCAGGGAGATGAAGAAGATGTCGTCTGGAGCGACGGCTACTTCTCTGTATGACGGGGAGCACTTAGAAGCATATTCCTCTCACCAGTCGTCGTCGGCAAAAAGTTGTTCAGGGTCCTAGAAGGTGCAATAATAGAGAACATCAGCGCCGGGACAGGCCAAAAAACAATATACAACACCACCCCGACCTTGGCAAGAAGACTAATGATGGGAGTGACAGACTCAATTACGGTGGCCAACATGCTGCAACACATCGAAGAGCACAACACGAACATCGTGTTGGCCCCGTACAGGCACCAGAACATGTGGTTTCTGTGTGTGGCAGACCTCCGGAATCACGACGTCCAGCTACTCAGCTGCTGCAACAAGGATGTACCATGCTTTGGTCATATCTTCAGCCGCCCAGAAGACAAACATCTCAAACTTCTACCACTACTTTTTCTGCGAGCCATCAAGCAAGGATTCCAACATCACGGCGACATTTGGAACTTCTTCTCTATCGGAGACTTCCCCATCCAAGCAGAAGAGGGAAGTAGAAATAGCACCTTCATCGTCTTACGCGCCATGTAGTTGCTCAACATATTCGGATACATAAGGCATCTCCAGGGCCAAAAATTTTACCACCTCAGGATCATATATGCCCTGCTGCTGATCAAATACAGGCGCTATTTCCGATACGCAGGGGTACCAGAGAGGCTGCTGAACAACGATCAAGAAGACGAATCTTCACAAACTAGAAACACTCTAGAGAAAGAAGCTGATATGGAAACAGACATCTACGGGGCAGGCAAGCAGTTAGAGATCCTGCGGGAAGTGTATGGATTCAAAGACCCTGCTTCGCCTGAAACATCAGAAGGATTGATCAACAATTTCGACCGCTTCTCGTGCTCTACACTCACGCAGGAGCAGGTTAACGAAATTCTTCTGAAGTT
Organism: Alisma plantago-aquatica; assembly: GCA_963693085.1. Classification (NCBI taxonomy): domain Eukaryota; kingdom Viridiplantae; phylum Streptophyta; class Magnoliopsida; order Alismatales; family Alismataceae; genus Alisma; species Alisma plantago-aquatica. The sequence goes on from OY856409.1 coordinate 626,955,053, forward strand.
AGTTGATTCTACCCCGGCGGATGTTATCTGCGAGGTAGGCAGTGTCATATTCCCAATTGATGACTTAAGGGACATGGTAAAAGATGGAGGATGCTTGGTGATATCTGTGGCGGCCGCCTACATCCAGACACTACAGACGAAGTTCGAACATGCATACATTGCTCATCCAATGCTATTCAACGACATCTGCCTCGCTGACGAGTCAGGAGCAAAGCAATCTTTTCTAGCAGAGATGGAGCGTAGGGTTCCACGCACAATCCTCCTGCCCATCCTGCATTACGACCACTGGACACTCCTGACGATGTACACTCGCCAACGAGCAGGAATCTTTTACAACAGCTCGGACAGCAACAAAGATCATCCAATGTAGTGTACATCAACAACGTTGACATCCCTCGAGCGATTAGTACGGAAATACTACGATGAGATGGCAGTACTGATACAACCATTCCTGGAGACGACAGTGAGCAAATGGCATGAGCTCCAGTTCTGCCACCGTAGTTCGCAACAAATTCCTCTATCCAACGACTACAGCATCTTCATCCTAGAATGGATATCAAATAAAGAGACGCATGACCAACTCCACCACATCGACTACCACAGTAAATGAGGAGAATATGTTCACAACTCTGGGACAGAGTGTGGAGTAAGTTTGGGGGGTACCATGTACCAGTGAGGGAGGTATAAAAAAAATTCAAACTCCACCCTTTTTGTTCTTTTGTTCTTCTCCTATATCATGTGTACATGTACATATACATGCTCATACAAAAAAAATTGCTAAAAAATTTTGCTTATTTTTGTCTTCATACATATGTACAAAGACACTACATAGTAAACACCTGATACAACTTCCTGCCAGTTTGTTTTCTATGAACCCAAGGAGATGCAAGTTTTATTAGGTCTTTCTGACAATGTAGCCTCAAACGACAAAAGACTACGACTTTCCATGCCAAAAATTTCGAAAAATAATCTCGCAACAGCTAAGAGACGTGTATGCAGAAGGAAAAAGCTGCCCAAACAGCAAAAAAGTCATCTTGTTTCCCTTTACCCAACAAAATCCCAAAAAGAGAGAATAGCATTATGAGAGTGAATAAAAGCATGAGAGTTGTGCCAAATGAAAAGAAAGAAAAAAAATATACACACTTGTTTTCCAAAAGTACCCATCTTTAGGCATGGTAGATCTGGGGCAGTGGTACGTAGGATGTGAAATCACTGCTCTAAGCCAACTGGCTTGGACTGCAGGGACCACTCGCCTACTAACGGACCCTTACCTGGATGGACTGATGGGAAACAACAAAAACCCAAAAAACCTTAAGCCTACCCAAACACAACTTTCTGCCCCCAAAAGCTGTTTGGTGTGAAAGATAACTTCGAAATCATGCACCTAAGTCTCGCCGAAGCTGTGGAGAAAATTTTCATTTAAATAAGGCAGGAGAAGTAAAGTTTGTTGTTCGTGGTCGGGCCGTATTCTCAGTAAGACACCTCAATGCTCGCTCGAACCCATGGTCTGAAAACTATACTGGTCAAGAAAAAGCGTCACAAAACAAAGTTTAAAGATTTATTGAGGACAATCAAAATGCTAAGTTTGGGGGAGTTGATAACACCAAATTTTGTGATGTTTTAGCCCTTAGTTCGTTATTAAATCTGCCCTTTTTAACTATTTTCCTCGCCTTTTTGTCATGTTTTTGAATAAACAGGCCATGCTACGCTCTTAACTCAATTTTATAATCTTTTCCAAAGTTTTCCTCGCTTTTTAACTCATTTATCAGCAAAAAGGCTCGTCCCAGCCCACGAACGTGTTCCACCTGCATCGGCCTTCCTTCCTACCAGCCGGCCGATACGCTCGCTGCCCGACACAGGGCAGTACGATACACTACCGCGCGATACGAGGGTGTCGCACAAGAAGGAGCGGACGAGCGATATGCCATCTACCCGACAGGGAGCCGAACTCGCCATGACTGCCGAAGCATGTCGCGTGATACAGGACACCCACCGGCAGGCACCACTCGTCTCGTTGACTGACACGCTCCCATCCCAACATCCTTGTGACGGGCGATGAGCATATCGAGCACCCCTGAATCCGCGGTAATAAGAGCTGATGAAGAACACGTGGCGTCTGGAGTACCATAACTTCTCCCAACCGCTGCCTATAAATAGCAGCTACAGGACTGTGATGGGACGGGTCAGAATCTCTCAAAAGCCAACTTAGGAAAGCATCTGGAGCTAGCGTGTCGTACCTCAGAGGTGTGCCGGGCGATTCTAGGTGAGCACTTCCCCATCCTGAGAGGGAGGGAATGGTTCACTTAGGGTCGGCCTCGGGCACCACTGCAGGCCGATATCGGCCAACAAGGATGCCCGATAGATGTACTCGATACTGGAAGCAACACTCTGGCCTGACACGATACCAAGCCCGATACGCATCAGCAGTCACGGCGTTTCGCCCGAGAGGGTGCAGCCCGACATGATCGTATCGGGCATGGGTGCCTCGCACGATACGTCCGCCCGTCATAAGCGTGTCGCCTGAGAGGGTGTGCCGCCCGACACGGGTGTATCGGGCAAGGCTCCCACCCGGTATCGGGCTGGAGGGTCTGCTACTGCCTGTCGCCTTTCTAAATCAAGAAGGGGGATTTATATTTATTTATTTCATTCATTTACTTTCTTTACGTATGCAATGTAATCAGACCCTTTTATGCTAATGGAATTAGAAGAGTTGTAATTATCTGCTGCTTTATGTTTGGCCCCTTTTGTTGGATGATTGTTTTGTTTAACATCCGAACTCTAGCTTGTACACTTGGATTGCATTTTGACTAGCTACCAAATCATGTTTTCCCATTGCAGCAGCCTCGAGAGAGGTGTTGTGGCTCTAGTGTTTGGTCTGATACTAGAGTACGAGAGTTCCCAGGATCGGAGTTGCTTTAGTGACCTTTCCACTTTAACTTAAGCCCAGCAACCTCGAGAGGGGTGTTGATGCTTAGTTAGAGGTACCCACTTCGAGAGGAGGGGTATAGGATGTTTCTGCTGCCGCTTGTTTTACCGAAGCTTTCTCCTTCGTTCCTTACTTAAGCAATAGTATTATCTCTCTGTTTCTGTTGCACGAAAACCCCTAAAAACTGATAAACCTCTAAAATCTTAATTTTCCTCGTAGCTCCAGTTGGAGATAGTTTTCTTTTGTTTTATCGATCTTGGCATGTTGTCACCTTGGGGAACTTTATCATCTCCTTACCCATACCAGAGTGTAATGTGTCAATTCCGCGCTCCCAACACTACCACCCTTGTCCCTGTGTTCGACCCCATATATCTACTTCGACCCCGTAAACAAATTTGTGGGGGCCTAGAAGGTTTCGGGTTATAAATTTAAAAGTCCGACTACTTCAAATCCTCTCCACTTTTCGGACGCGCGATTTAGGCCGGTCATAACTTTATCGCCACTTTCTTTGTTTTGCTGATTTTGGAACCTTGTTCCCATCTCCTTTTCAGTTGTGCATGTTTGAGAGGATTTCGAACCATTAAACATATTAGAGTCTTGGGGAGACGTGGCTGATTGGGCATTTTTTGCAGAGCTAGCAGCAGTTTTATTGAATTTGTTTGCTCGATGTTTTTGACCTAAGCATTCATTCATAAAGGATAAAATATATATATGCAAAATTATATATGATTAAATTTAGCACTATAAATACAAAGATATGAATGAAATGATTACCTAGCCCATCAGAAGGTGTTGTTGTAACATTCAATGACTCAACATGGTGATCAGAGATGTCATTTTGGTCCATGTTATCAGCAAATACATTGCTATTTTGGTTACTGGAAACTCTATTCTCTACAATTCTTGAATGAATAGACACGGAAGCATTGACATTAGGCACACGGGGTAGCTGTGAAATTCTTGATCTTGTACATGAGCTAGCAGTAGTTTTATTTAATTTGTTTGCTCTATCATTACGAATTTCAGTTGGAAGGGAAGCTAAAAAAATTTGGAGCAATTTGAGGATGACATGTTCAAAGATTGCCAACAACCATGTCGAGTAATGCTAGGCAAATGAGTCACCGTACAGGAGTCATTGTTGTTGTTTTTATCATTGCTTGCGGCTGTCATGTTATGGTAGTTGTCATTGTACTGTTCTCTCATCCTGAGTATATCAAGTCACATAAAAATGGTCACATTTAGAAAAATATTGAACAACATAATAACAATTTTATTAATAACATTTAAAAATGAAACATAGATATTTAATCATTTATAATTATAAACAACAGTAGAGACAAGGACAAATATGAATAAGAATAATGTCAGACATGCAAAATTGATACACCTAGCTAGAGCACAATGTGATACAGAAAATTAAAGAGATACATTGAGCCAAAAAAGGCTTATTTAAGTCAAATATTAATGACAAACAAAAAGAAACATTGGCTGCTATTTTGTAATCTTCTCATTCAAAACAGTCATCATCATCAATTTGAGATACACTTTCATCATCCTGCTGAATTTGGGATTGGTCTTTTTTAGTTGTTGAACTAGCAACAGTAATTCCTTCCATATCAAATCTAACTATGTCACAATTAGTATCTTCATCCTTTGATGTCATTGATGGCCCATCTCCAGTTTCACCTTGCACATAAGCTTTGACATTCTCAATACAAGATTGTTCTTCCATGTTGAACATATCCCGTGGGGCAATCTTTACAGCAAAATGCCACCCTTTTGTAGTGACATCTTCTACATAAAATACTTGTCCAACTTGAGATGCCACTACAAACGGTTATCCTGTAGTTTGAAGGCATCTCAAATTAACAAGAGTCAACCCATGTTCATCATGCTTGATTCCCCTCATTGAGTAGATGTCCACCCAATCACACTTAAATAATGTCACCTTAAAGTGTTCATAATAATTGAACACAATAACATCCTTCAAAACACCATAGTAGGTTGCATCTCTAGTAATTGGATTGCGGTCACTAGTTTTAGAATAACAATCAGTCTTAGCTACCAGAAAGACTCCACTATTTTGTGTTGTTCGATTTGCATCTTTTGCCTTGGTATGAAATATGTGACCATTGACAACATAGCCCTTGTACTTAATGACTAGTTGATGTGGACCTTGAGAAAGAAACTTGATTTTATCATCTACCATATCTGTTATTAGGAGTGTCTCAATCTAACAAAAGAAAAGTTTGTTAGACTTTATTCATGAAGCATAACTAATGTAATTACCACAACTAAACTGACATGTTCCTTAAACCATCCATCAAATGAGTTACTATGTATTCTCTGAACCTCCTTTAAGGACTTCTGAGGATGTTTTTGCCTAATGATATCATAGTGCATCCTAAATACAAAATATGTGCAATACGTTATTGGAATATGTTATAGCATTTTATTAATAGAAGACAGTTCACATTAACTTACTTAATGTAGGGTTCAATTGCTTCACAATTGAATAGTACATACTTATGGGCTTGTTTCAATGTATGTTCGTCCAAGACACATGTTACCATTTTACCAATACCACGACCTACTGTCGAGAAAATAGACCAATCATCACTGTCAAGTGTTGGCTCGTTTTCCAAATTTTCTTCCTCAGTATCATTTCTATTTGGTCGATTTAATTTTGTTTCAACTCCATCCAAGTATCTTGAACAAAAATTTAGACACTCTTCAGCTATATATCCTTCTGCTATTGATCCTTCTAGTTATCTTTTATTACAAACATATCCTTTTAGGGTCATCAGATACCTGAAAACAAAGTTGAGGAAAATATTATAACAAATTACATTCCAATAGGTAAAGTCATCACGACGTGTGAAATGTTACCTTTCAATTGGATACATCCAATGATACTGAATAGGGCCGGCTATCTTAGCTTCATAAGAGAGATGGACTGACAGATGCACCATTATGTCAAAAAAACATGGAGGGAATATCTTCTCCATCTCACAAAGTGTAATAGCTATTGCATTTTCCAATGCAGAAAAATCATTTGGATCTATGACTTTAGTACACAACCTTTGAAAATAGCGACAAAGATTAATAATACATGACTTAGCATTCTTAGTGGGCAAGGACACAGTGACAGCTAATGGCAACAGTTGTTGCATCAGCACGTGATAATCGTGACTTTTCATTGGCAGCATCTTCTGATCCTTCGGCTGTGCACATCTAGATATATTAGACACATACCCGTCTGGAACTTTGACAGATTTTAGGAGGTTGCAAAATAATATTTTTTCATCTTTTTTCATTGTATAGCAAGCTGGAGGTATGATGGTATATTTACCAATAGTTTTTGGATGAAGCGGAAATCTGATTCCCATATCCTCCAAATCCTTCCTTGCATTCAAGTTGTCCTTACTTTTATCCTTCAAACCTAGCAATGTTCCAACAATACTCTCGCATATATTCTTCTCAATGTGCATGACATCGAGATTGTGCCTTACAATGTTAGTTTTCCAATATGGTAGCTCAAAAAATATGCTTTTCCTTTCCCAATTGTGTGTTGAATCCTTACCTCTTGGCCTTTTCTTACCAATTACAGTTCTTCCGTCCTCCAATTGTGACAAGATTTGTGCTCTAGAAGGAGGTTTGGGTGGACACCTAAATTCTTGCTCACTGTCAACTGCCTTTGCTTCTTTTCAGAATCTGTGGCTAGTTGGCAAAAACCTACGATGTCCTCTGTAGCAAACTTTACGGCTATGTGGCAACCAATGTGAGACAGTATCTTTATTACAATAGGGACATGCTTTGTAGCCTTTAGTACTCCAACTAGATAGATGTGTATATATTGGAAAATCACTAATTGTCCATAATAAAGAAGCACGCATCTGAAAGAATTCCTTGGTTCCAGCGTCATATGTATGTACACCAGTATCCCATAGTTCTTTCAACTCATCAATCAATGGACACAAGTACACATCTATATTTTCAGGTGAAGCTGGTCTAGGAATGAGTAGGGACAACATAAAATATGGTTGCTTCATGCAAAACCAAGGAGGTAAATTATATGGAATAATCACAACAGGCCATGTACTGTAAGAAGTACTCATTGTCCCAAAAGGATTAAATTCGTCAGTTGCAAGTCCCAATCGAATGTTTCTAGCGTCTGCAGCAAATTCTGGATGCATCACATCAAATGTTTTCCATGCAGGTAAATCAACCGGGTGTCTTAACTTGTCATCTTTTTCATATTCTTCTGCATGCCACCTCATTAAGGATGAGGTTTTTGATGACATGACAAACCACATTAGGCGGGGTATAAGTGGAAAGTGTCTGAGCACTTTGATAGGTATTCTCTTGGGTTTTTTTACAATCTCGTCATCATCATCTGGGATTGTAATCAGTTTCCATCTTGATTCTCCACATGTATCATAGACGTCTTTATCAGTAGAATCCTTCCAAAACAACATGAAACCATTTGGACAAACATGAATCTTCACATAATCTAAGCCCAACCCCGTAATCATCTTTTTTAGCTCATAAAACGAATTAGGTAATTGTTCTCCTTATGGTAGCATCTTCTTAAAGAACGTAAGGAACATAGATGATGCTTTCTCACTCAAGCCATTAAGACAAACCAGGTGATAGAATTCTAGGATGCAAGCAAGTTTGCTATATTTCTTACACTCTGGATATAATTCTATCTCAGAATCCTTTAAAAAGATATAAAAAATTTCACTATTGAAATGTTGATCACTAGATGGCTCCACTCCTTCTGTATTTCCATCTTCACTGAAACTCAGAAAAGTATCATGCAACAAATCTTGTAAATTTTCAGCATTAAGGAAATCTCCCTGATCAGTAGGAGCATCCATTTGAACATCGGCATCTTCACCATGAAAAGCCCAAGAAATATAGCTTGGTAAGAAGCCATGCCACAGTAGATGGCTCAATGCAGTCTTTCTGGTGACCTGGTATACATTAGCACACTTTCTACATGGACATACAATCTTGTCTCCAATCGATGAATGTTCAAAAGAAAAATCCAAAAATTTTGATACTCCACATAAGTATTTACTGCTGGTTCGGTCATCCTATGCTATCCAAGACTTATCCATTCTATAAAGAACATTTATAATGAAATTTATCAGTAATTTGTAACATAATAGGATATGCATATTTATTTTTGTTGTTTGGTTTTGAATGTGTCGTTAGATAGGATGGATTTGTTAATTTGGAACATTCATGGGAACACACACTTCAGTTATAAGCATTCATGTAGCAACTTTCAGTTCTATTCATTAAACTCTTTTTACATCCACACACAGGGGTGTACCCTAAACAGTAACTAAACAAAGGGGTTGGTGTACCCCTAAACATGCGCATAATTAAAATAACTATTAATATAGACAAGTCTAGATAGATAGACAACTAAATACTACACCAACATGGTCCCGCAATAGTAACTTCGAGGACTTGTCATTGTGGCGATCTTCTCCTGAAGTTCAGAAAAGAAAGCAGCTATGAGGATTGATTGTTTTCAGACAAAAAGTGTAAACACAAATTTTTAGTCTTGACAATTATATTTGTTAATTGGACCAACCATGGCCTTTTTTATGATTGTGTTGTATCACGGAGCTCCTCACTATATTTAGACAAATCTGAACTGACAGGGGCCTCATAATCAGATTCGTCTGAGCTGATATCCTCCATCCTGCGCTCATACCGCCGTAGATGATCGAGGGTCTCACAGTTGATGTTGGTTATCCAAACTTTGATGGTATTATGGCCAACTGGATGGAGAAAAAGCCTATCACTACGGCCCACTAGCATCTTTCTAATCCAATCACACCAACCGAATTTTGATACAAGATTTCCCGCTAAATCATACTCAACCTCGATAACATGTGAATAATTGCCAAAATTTAGGGTCACTTCACCAGGCATGTAGTGTCTTCCTTTTAGAAAATGCCAATGTTTGGGTATGGCTAGTTGGTTTAAGGAACGATCATCTAGGATGATGTCCAATTGTTCTTCAATGGGGAACGTTAACATTGGCATAGAGGCCCAGTTCATAATGACTGTTGTGGGTGGACAGAGATTGCATAATATTAGTATTAACAAAGTGTAAGAACATATAACGATGTTATATATTTTCAGAAAAAGTTGTATAACATCAGTTAACCTTTTATTGCTTGTCATAACCAACTTTATTGTGGTAGACATGAAAGCTTGAAAAGAAATCTAATAGAGGAGATCATGTCCTATATAGAGGCTATATCTTTGCAATTGGTCCAATGCTCACTAATCCTTCTTTGAGATTTTCAATGAAGTAACTAGTATTTTCTATAATTTGATGTATCTTGGTATTTCATACAATGAGGTGACACTTATTATCTATTTGTTGAATCAACACTCATATTTTAGATTATCAAAGAGGTTAATTGTGTCTGGCTTATTTTGTACAGGTGTGAGACCTATTTAATTTGGAGTATCGATGCACTACTATAGAAGGTGTGAGACCTATTTAAAGAGGTTACTGGTGTCATTCCAAAATTTTACTACAGTTTTGTACTTCTGTGTTTATCAAAACACTACTACAAGATATCTTATCATCTTATTATTTTGATAGTACCACAAAGTTTATGACAAGAAGGATTCATCTAAAAATTGTAAATTTTCTAAATGAGTTACAAGAAGGATTCATCTAAAAATTGTAAATTTTCTAAATGAGTTATGTGAGGTTATTATTCTCTGACCTATATGTAAATGGGATAGATTCCTGCCACTTTAGTTTTATGATTACATGACACTATGTTTGAAATACTTTTTAAAAGGATAAAAGAACATACTTATAATAAGGACCCAGGCACATTCTAATCATTTTGAACTGAATTAGAAAATTAACAGGAGCTTGGGTCCTATCCTCCAGTATCAAAGGAGAATTCGTAAACCTCAAAACCACCAAGATGGTTTCCAAACCTACAACCTCAACTTCTACAAGCTCACCTACTAGAAACCTTTAGAACATATACATCCAGAAAGTAGGAATCTATACAACCAAATACCAAAGATACAATCCCTGATATGAAGTTGAACACCAAGGTGTATGTTCTTCATAAAATGGTACTCAATCATGGCTATATTCCTTTTTTGGTCGGCTAAAACTCCTGTTTCAAAGGATAGGAATATCATTTCAAAGAATCCCAAAAGAGCCTTAAAAAAAGGAGAACCATACGAAGCCATTTCAAGCACTTCCATAGGCAAGAGCCAGCATAGAATCCCATCATTGGATGACATCAAATAGGGAAAAGACAAACCAACCCAAGGACAAATCACATATCTGTCAGCCAACGATAACCAACAGAAGAAAAAAGTAGAACATCACTCAAAACCACATCAGAAAAAAGGATTCAAAAGAAAATAGCATACAAGACCTTCCAATCAAAACCAACGGAAGCTTCAACCAGCAGAGCCTGACAAGAGGTGGGAGAAAAGAATTGAACCTTGACCAAGCATAAGAATAGAAGCATAGCATCCAAAAGTCCAAAATCAGAATGAACAGAATATGACAAGAGGAGCAACCGCCCCCCCCCCCTTGACAAGGGGAATCGAATGAACAGAATATAATTGTACTCACATGTAACCAATTCATGGTGAAGGGAAATGGTGTATTTTTCTTTGCTATTTCTTAGTTGTATCATCTTCAGACTACCCCCCCCCCTTTAGAAGTCAATGATGCTCAGTAAGCCCCTACTTTTTAGAAATTTCGTTTGAATTATAGTTTCTACTATATAAGTGGATCAACCCATGTATTTTGGTATAGAAATTAACTATGATGAATATGAGATGCTTAATCATTCTTGGCATCTGTGCTTTTGAGAATATATTAGATTTCTCACTTATATTAAAGGGAAACATATAGAAATAAAATGACATTGTTTCGTAACCTATTTATATACACTAATATAAAAACATAGAAGTAAATTGGTGTGGGTAATGACATATCACAATGTATACTAAAAATAGCTAAGCCTAATCAAACCTAATTTCATGTATATACCATAACCATGAATAATTACACTTCATTAAAATTAGCTTCTAATTAGAACATGGGAGTCAAGATGGCATACCAGGTCTAATATCAGGGAGGTTCCTTGTCTCAAAACCATTCCAAAGATTATAAAATCTTAATTTGTAATTCGTTGGAAATTGTTATGCATAAATCTTAGTGATTCTTGGCCTCATTAAAATCCATGTGTCTTAGAGGTGTGCTGGTTGCAACTGAAACATCGACTCAGTTGTAATGCCCACGATCAAATTTCCATTATCCTATACTTCTTTAAGTCTTAGTCCCCTAAATTAATGGAAGTAATGAGATTTGATTCTTTGAATACTTTTCTATCTTATGTTTATAACTATTGAAGTTGGTGCTGGCTACAATTCTTGAGTTATTTCTGACCTTATCTTGTTTGTCATTTCCTCCTTGATATCAAAATCTACATTGATGGATAGTCTGTTAGTAAGAGTTAGACCACTAAAGAAAATGGTGTTTAGATACTCATCACCAAACCCATGATTGCATCTCCACATTCTAATGAACTCTATTATTCCTCTCCCTCCATAACCAGTACAGGATGAACATTGCCAAACAATGATTCTCCTTGCTAGTGCAATTAACCAAGTCAGTCATGGAATTAGGAATAACGAGTAAACCAGGAACTCTAACTTCAGTCCAGATCTTGCTCGAAACTGAAATCAATCCAAAATAAAGCAAGAATATAGCAAAATTAAGGGAGGGGCAAGAAAATCATAGAGGTAGGAATATATCTTACAGAGACGGTTCTTCCTCTACTAGTGTGAATCAATAAAGAGCAGTCAATTGTGATGGTGATAATGGTTGGGGAAGAGAATCTATTTGTAATCACCTGGCGCCAATGTAGCAAATGTGGCTGAATTGGCTTCCTCGGCATCGGCAAAGTAGACTCTTGGCTTCCTCGGTGCCGGCACTGTGGCACTTCACCGGCCAGTAGTCAAAAGAGATCATCCATGCTACGATCAATGTGCCACCACCAGTCAGTCGATGCACTCGATCCTCTAAGATGCTATTAGCTAGGGCGAGCGACGATCGACCAGGAGGCTATATCTCCTCCACGCATTGTCAGTTGTGAAAGAATATCGACGAGGATTGGGGAGATCAATCACCACAGTCACCGCGATACTAGCTATTACATACGTGGGAGCGCGAAGGAAAAGTGTGAGAAGTGAAATGAAAATTTCCGATAGATAATACTTCGCGCGCGTCATTTGGTTTTGCAATTTAAAATTGCCACTAATTAAATATAAGAATGCCTTTGATGTTAAGTCTTTTTTATAAACTCTATAATATGTGGTTTTGTGGCATTTTAATTAAAAATGCATGTACATTAGATAGATAGTGGCTTTTTTTTATAAATGCCACTAGAATAAATGCCACTAATGGGCAATTTTGTTGTAGTGTGTACATGGGCCACTTAGGTCTACACTGAAATGGGGAGTGGTTATGAGGCCATATAGTTAAGCCTTTACGAGGACGTCAAGATTCCAAGTGGGGGAGATTGTAACATTTCAAGTTTTGATGCCTCGGATAAAATGATCTTAAAAGGAATGATTGGACTGCCCATATCACCAAGATGCACCTCCTTTTCTGGGAGCCCATCACTACAGAACTCCATATTTAAGCATGCTCAGCTTGGAATAGTACTAGGATGGGTGACCAGTCGGGAAGTTGACCCCAGCTTGCGCGTGAGTGAGTAAAAAGTGCATAGTTAAGGCTAGTGGTGGTCTGTGGGGCCAATCATCATTCTTCAAACTCTACTAGATCCTTGGGTAGTGGGCCCAGGCGTTACATCTACTCACTTGTGCATGGCCATATATTTCTCAGTCTTGGTTATCAAGATGCCCTAGAATAATTACTCCTATAGAAGGGACAAATCTTATCTACATCACTCATAGTCAGTCCACATGTGTCACAGTCACCCAATCATCGACGTTATGGCAACTCTTATTCGGGATTATATTGGATGATGTCAAACCATACTGAATGACATGTGATGAGTGTAGTGACTTTAGGTCTAAGAACCAAAATCACCACCAACACTATGAGAGATGACTATGACTACCATTGTAATGGTTTCCATGTGTCAGTCTCATGGTGGGTCTACCTAATATACTATTCTCTAATGTGTATTTATGTGCTTGGTTTGATATCACATAACATGACTAATGAGATTGTGTCATCGGCCAACACACACTCTGGTCTTAAGTGTTATTTCTATCTATTGGCCTTCCACAATAACATCTGATCAGGGACATAATGAGAATGTATATACTCTTAACATCCATATGATCTGCATTGTTCAAGTCACGTACTTGAAGACATATGTCATTGAGTAATATCATTCTCTAGACATTTACTATGTGACATCATTGTCTCATAACTGAATAAAATAGAATAAATTGGAAGCTTACCTTTGTTATTAATCAAATCATTTGCAAGTAATGTCATTACAATCATCACATGATTGGCTCTCTGGGCATACATACAAATAGACTCTCACTTTCTCTTAGAGCCAATCACCCGCAAATCTTATTCTAAGTGATCTAACATGTCCATCATGCTTCAACTATAGAAGTGCCTTTGTTAAGGGGTCAATAACATTTCTCTCGATTGGTACTCTGTAAATCTTCACATATCCTCGTTGTACAATCTCTTATATGAGATGGAACTGCCTTTGTATATGTTTGGAACGCTGATGTGATCTGGGTTCCTTAGATTGTGCAATAGCTCCAATGTTGTCACAATATAGCTCAATTTCATCATTGATGCTTGGAACAAACCCAAGTTCAAAGATGAACTTCTTGACTCATACAGCCTCCTTTTATGCATTCAATGCAGCAATATACTTGGCCTCTATTATAGAATCAGCAACTATCTCTTGCTTGGAACTCTTCCAGCTTACAACCCTATTGTTTAGGCAATATATGAATCTGAATTGCAATTTGTAATCATCTTTTTTAGTTTGGAAGCTTGCATTGGTGTAACCCTCTATCACCAACTCTTCCTCTCTATCGTAGATGAGGAACTGATCCTTACTTCTCAAGTACTTAAGGATGTTCTTCATGGTTGTACAGTGAGCATCACCTACATTTGATTGATATTTTATCGTCATATTCAAGGCTATGAGACTTCAATATGGGTTTAAAACATTCATTACATGATTGATCCATTTTTTGATGCATATGGAATCAAGCTCATGTGTTCCCTTTCTTCACAAGAACTAGGACATTGAGCTTTAGAGATGGTAACTCCATGACGCATGGGTAGGTTTCCTCTCTTTGAGCTATCCATGTTGAACCGCTTCAACACTTTTTCAATGTATATTCTCTGACTTAGTCCAAGAAGCCTTCTAGATCTATCTTTATAAATCTTAGTCCCTAAGATGTAGGATGCTTCTCCCAAATCTTTCATAGAAAACATATTTCCTAGCCATGTCTTTACCTTTGGTAAAGTAGGGATGTCATTCCCCATCAACAGTATGTCATCTAAATACAATATTAGGAATGTCACTATGCTCCCACTAACTTTCTTGTACACACAAGGTTCATCTTTATTTTGACTAAAGACAACTCTTTAATTGTCTCGTCAAAATGAAGATTCCGACTCCAAGTGCTTGCTTCAATCCATAGATTGACCTTTGTAGCTTATAGAGTTTATTTACATCCTTTGGATTTATAAAACCCTCAGGTTTTGTCATATACACATCCTTGAGAAGATTCCCATTAAGGAATACAGTTCTAACATCCATCTGCCAAATGTCATAGTCATTATAAGTTGCAATAGCATGAATGATCCTGATGGACTTAACCATGGCCACTGGAGAAAAGGTTTCATCATATTCAACACCTTCAACATGTATGAAACCCTTTGCAACCAATCTTCCCTTATAGGTTTGTATTTTACCATACATGTCGGTCTTCTTCTTGAAGACCTTCTTCTTCTTGAAGACCCACATGGACCCTATGGGTTTTATCTCTTCAAGTGGATCCACCAAGGTCCATACCTTGTTGGTATAAATGGATTCCATCTCAGATCTCATGGACTCAAGCCATTTCTCAGATCCTGGTCTCTCAATAACTTCTAGATAGTTTGTTGGCTCATCATCTATGACCAACTCATCACCTTCCTGAGTCACAAGATATATGAATCTCTCAAGTTCAAGGTGTGTGCTATTAGATCTATGAGGTACATGTGTTACTTGAGGAATTTGAGATTCCACAGCACATTGTGATTCTCTTTGTTCCTCTTACACATCTATTAGTTTAATGCTTTCTTATTGGTCTGGAACCTCATCGAGTTCCACTTTCCTCCCACTAATTCCTTTAGAAATAAATTCCTTTTCTAGGGATACAACATCTATGGCAACAAACACTTTATTCTCATATAGGCAATAAAAGTAATATCCTTCAGTCTCCTTAGGATATCCAACAAAATAACATTTATCGCATTTGGGGCCAAGCTTTTCAGGAAACATTTTCCTTACATAAGCTTCACTTCCCCATATCTTCATGAAAGACACATTGGGATGCTTCCCATACCATATCTCATATGGTGTATTTTCAACTGATTTAGATAGTACTCAGTTTAGTGTAAACATGATGGTTTCTAGAACATAACCCCAGAAGGTAGTCAAAAGCTCAACTAAACTCATCATTGATTGCACCATATCCAGTAATTTGCAATTCCTTGTTTGTGATACACCATTATGATGAGGTGTTCTATGTGGAGTCCACTGAGATATGATCCCATAGACTTGTAGAAGGTCCTCAAACTCTTGGCTCAAGTATTCTCCACCTCGATCAAAATGAAGTGCCTTAATACTTTTTCCAAGTTGGTTCTGTACTTCATTCATAAACTCCTTGAACATGTCAAGAGTTTTTTATTTATGTTTCATCAAGTAAACATAACAGTACCAAATGAAATCATATGTGAAGGTGATGAAGTATTGATACCCACCTCTATAGGTTGTCCTAAAAGTCCCACACACATCAGTATTTATGAGTCCTAATAGATCACTAGCCCTCTCATTTTTACCACTAAAAGGGGTCTTACCCATCTTTCCCAACAAACAAGATTCACATGTCTCTATTAGATCAAAATCAAAAGAGTCTAGATAACCATCTTTATGGAGTCTAGATATGCGATTCTCATTTATGTGCCCTAGACAACAATGCCAAAGGTATGTATTGTTTGAGATTGAGATTTAGTATTTTGGTATTTCTGTTATAAACATATGTCTTTAGATCTAGAAAATATAGACCATAAGACATTGGGGCACTGCCACAAAAGATCCCATTTGAAATAGAATACCAATCATTCTTAATATGAAATTCATATGCATCCTTGACCATACAAGATATACAAATGATGTTTCTATTTATGGCATGTACATAATAGCAGTTCACTAACTCTATTACAAGCCCTATGGGCAGAGATAAACTATAGGTTCCAACTACAGTTGTAGCGTCAGCAACTATTGCTCCATTTGAAACTCATAGTTCAACCTTGCCCTTTCCCAAAGGCCTACTTCTTTTTAGTTCTTGCATATTCGAGCATATGTGAGATCCACATCCGGTATCTAGTATCCAAGATGATGAAGTAGATAAGTTTATCTCAATAACATATATACCTAAAGTGGAGATATGTATCCCATTTTCTTCTTCCTGAATGCCCTCAAGTACAAAGTATATGTTCTGCTTTTACTTTTCTTCCTCCTCATCTTGAGTGTTGAAGATCTATATTTGGTCTTGGCCTCAAAACTCTTCATTGCCTTACTCTCATCCTTGAACTCAACTCCACTGATCACTATCACGAATTTTTCCTTCTTCATTTTTGCTTCGACATGAATTGCCATACCAAGCAAATCTAACATCAGTCTGGCCATATTATTCAAGCGATAACACTCAATAAAGTGGCTATATGATTTTGGCAATAATTTCATAATCATGTATGTGGCCAACTCCTATCTCAAAGAGAATCCAAGTTCTTCAAGATGATACACATGTCCAATCATATTGAGAACTTGATCTTCTACTGAGTCTCCCTCTGTCATTTTTCACTCCAAGAGTGCCTTTATGACATTGTTCCTTTCCTACTTTGTGAGATTATGGTTCACTTTCCTAAGATGTATTGTCATGTCAAGAATTCCAATATCCTCAATTTGTTCATGCAACTCATAGTTCATGCAACTTAGCATAATGTACTTTATATCCAAGGCATCGTTGGCATGCTTCCAGTAATTAACGACTTTATCCCTAGGCGCATCAGAAGAAGATATTTATAGCACCCATTTATAAAGGACGTAGAGCTTGAACTCTTCATTGAGAACCCTTTTCAAATTCCAAAACCAGTAGTGGAAATTTGTCCCATCAAGCTTGCCCTTCCTAACGACTTGTCAAAATATTGATTTGTTCATCATTTTATTCTACAAGTGAAAATTGCATTTTTTTCAAGAAAACCTTTTGATTTGATTTGATTTAAAAAATTGACAATATTCAATAAGGTCTTTAATTAATTATCGCTCCCACTATTTTATTCAAATTCATAGTTCTTACATGTCAGTTTGGAAGATTGTAGTGTACAACCTTCTAGTGGGCCAAGATCCAATATAATTCAAATATTACTCGGCCAACGCCAGTGTCCATAATCAATTATTAAGGTAGGAAACTTTTTCCAATTGCATCATATGCAACTCTTAGATAGATGATATGTGCAACTCCATGCCATAATCACATGTATGCTTTTGGTGCTTATCCCATTAAGCTCACACAGTTAAGCTTGATACAAAAGCCAACACAATAACAATGCACCCCACTTGGTGGGCCCACATTATTACCATCACACTACCTTAAGATATACAACACACCAACCTTGGGATTCTCATTCTTAGTTGATCAACCTTTTCATGTGTGCTACTAATGGAAAGCATCTAAAATTTAACTTTTGATTGAGGGAGTTTGTATTTATAAATACATATACTTTATCCAATCACCACATATATAGTGTGTATCATATACATTCTATATCCCACAACAAAAACATGTAATAAAAAAAACAATATTTATGGCCATTTTAATGTAATTTCTTAGAGCCACAAGGAATTACCACAACCTAGGGTACACATCTTATGTAGAAATCTACTGTTGACGAAGATTGGTGCATGCCAATCTGAGTTGACAAGCTGAACCCTTAAACATATCGAATTTCCTCTTGGTCGGTCGGTTGGTCGTCTGGTTTGGGGTCCACCATCTACTGGGTTCTCCTGTCGATCGATCGGGTCCACCAACCGATCAATTCAACTCATCCTCTGCGGTCCTCATGGGTCCTCCAGCCAATCGGCTAGCCTTCGAGACGGTCAGTTGGCCTGCTCTGACCATCTTTCTTCTTTGTCATAATAAGAAAGTAAATTATTCTAATATTGCATGATTATAGAGAAACCTCGAGTAACATTCTAGGGGAGAAAAGGTAGGAGAGAATATTACTTTTACAATTGGAAGATAAGGTAGAGGCTCGATATGTAAACTAAGATAACATAGGAATAACTAACCACACAACCATGCACATATTAATGGATTATTGGCCATGATCGCATTGTAGATTCACCACCAAAGCTCGCTTTTAGGGTGACACATGTAAATTTCATATATATGAATATATATATATATATATATATGTATGAACACATATATATACATATATATATATATATCACATATATATTAGATTGAGATTATATGTGTTATTTGATTGGACAAAATTATTTGCATCGCACGTAATAAATAAACAATAAAACTAAAAACACAATCATATTGATTATCCAAAAATACAGTATATTGACGTGGCTCTGATACCACCGTTGGAAAATATATTGTCAGAATAAGTAGCGGAAATAAAAAAATTACTACCATATTCTCCATAAAACTAGTGGATCGCGTCAAAAACTATATATTGGAAAGGATGGTTTCAAGGATATACCTAGTCATGTAGCTAGTCTAGTGACATCTTCTCATTGTTGTAGTTGTGTAGATGTCTTCTAGTTTCACTGGGACTTGTCTATTTCCCCTCCTAGTTTCACCATGGATACCTGGTTGATGTTTTCCTCCTAGTGGCAAACAACGGCCTCCACACCTCTATGGAAATCCACACTGGCCTTCTAAAACTCCTGTAGTCCTACCAGAATGGACATGAAGGAGTTGTCCCTCCTGTTGGTGTACCAGTCACCAACTTTCTCTCCCACAATTATTATTCCTTGTTAACCCTCCCTTTATTGGGTAGGACTTGCCCAGGTTCTCTTAATTACCCAATCAAAGAAGACAAATAATTGTCAGAGGAAATTTATGTGTCTGAGAAGCCTCGAGTACCCTTTTATTTACAAGAGGTGTTAGGGTCAGGGTTCCCAGTTTGTGTGGGAGTGTAAGGGACCAAAATCTTGAATTTTTGCAACCTGCAAATGGTGAAACGGTTGGTTGACCTAGCGAACCGATCAATTAGCATATTTTCTGATCGATTCACCCATTGAACTGATCATTTCACATGTCTATCAATTCCATGTGAATTGACAATTCTATTCCAATATATGCACAACATGACATCAGCAATAATCCTTGTTGCAATGGAATTGCACCACAAACCGGGCATATCACAAAGAGAGTCGGTCGTCTCATGGCCCCAACCAATCAGTTCACTAGGTGATTATGTGTGGTATTTGATTAGAAAAAGTTATTTGTATCACATGTAAAATAAATAATAAAACCAAAAATGTGATCATATTGATTATCCCAAAATATAGTAGACTGACATGGCTCTGATACCACTATAGTGAAATATGGCATCAGAATAGGCAGCCAAAACAAAAGTATTGCTGCTATATTCCCCATTAAACCAGCATATCGTGTTGACAACTATATAATTGGAAGTATGTTTTCAAGGATATACCTAGTCCTAGAGAAAGTCCAATGACATCTCCTCATTATTGTAGCCATGCATCTATCTTCTAGTTGTATTGGGACTCATCTGGTGTGCCTTCAGGTCTTCACCACGGACACCAGGTTGATGTTGCCTTCCTAGTAGCAAACAACGACCTTTACATTTCTATGGATGTCTACATGGACCGCCTAGAACTCCTATCATCCTACTAGAACAGACAAGAAGGATGTGTCCCTCCCGTTGGTGTACTACTCACCACTTGTTGTTTCATAATTCTTCCCCTTGCTATCCCTCCCTTTATTGGGTAGGACTTGCTCAGTTTCTCTTGGTTACCACAACTAGAGAAGACAAATAATTAACAGGGGCAATTGATGTGTTTGAGAAGAACTCGATACCCCTTTATTTATTGGAGGGGTTAGGGTCAGGGTTCCCAATCGATGTGGGAGTGGAAGAGATTGAAATTTTGAATTTTCACAACCTGTGAATGACAAAATGGTCAGTTGGCCAAGTAAACATGTCGGTTGGCATGCAAACCAATCAGTTCACCTAGCAAACTAGTCATTTTGCATGTTTCCCAATCGCATATGAATTGGCAATTCTATTCCTATCAATGCACATCATGTCGTCAGTACTAATCCATATTGCAATTGAATTGCACCACGAACTGGTCATCTTGCAAAGAGAGCCAGTCATCTCACGACCCCCAACTAATCGGTTCACTAGATGAACCAGTCAGTTGGTTCCCCTATTTGTTCAAAACTCAACCAATACAATAATCAATCAACTTACCACTTAACCAATCATTTCATCACACAAGTCGATCAATTGGGAGTCCACTCAGTTGATTTGTTGCTTGAATTGAATACCTAAACATTTTAGTAATCAATCCAATTATAATTCATGATTGAAACTCCTATTCTAGGTCAATTCCTATGTTTGTGAACCTATAGGTCCCAAATTATGTTGGTAGTGAATGTCCATAACCAGTTATGACATCACAAGCAATGAGTGGTGCTTAGTTGCACATCAATGCTACCCAAGTAAATGGAAAGTTGGAGAAAAAATTCAACCTACAATTTGTTCTTGGTATTACAATGTTTTTGTAGTTCCTTTGTCACTGATATCCAGATTGAACTCGAAGCATGGAGTACTCATCCTCTTCAACATTCAATCTATGTTCCTTGAACTAGAGAAGAGTGTCTGAGATATATGTATGCTAAATATCACATATTGACTCACATGTGCATGGTCATGCATTTCTCAGTCTCACTTATCAAGAGGCCCTAGAATATCATACTCCTAAAAGAGGGACAAATCCCATCTACATCACTCACAGTCAGTCCCCATGTATCACAATCACCCAATCATCACTGTTTTGGCAACACTGATTTAGGATTATGTTGGATGATGTCAAAGTATATTGAATGACATGTGATTATTGTAGTGACTTCAGGTTTGAGAAATACAATCACCACCAACACTATGAGAGCTTATTATGACTACCATTATAATGGTTTCCATGTGTTAGTGTCATGGTGGGTCTGCCTGATACACTATTCTCTAACATATATTTGTGTGCTTGGTTTGATATCACATATCAAGACTAATGAGATTTTTTCATCAACCAACACACACTCTAGTGTTATGTGTTATTGCTTTCTATATTCCTTTCACAATAAAATCCAACCAGGGACATAATGAGAATTTATATACGCTTAACATCCATATGATTTCATTATTCAAGTCCTGTACTTGAAGACATACGTCATTGCAATTATGTTACATCATTATCTCATAACTGGATAAAATAGAATAAATTGGAAGTTTACCTTTATTATTAATCAAATCAATTAGAAATTATGTCATTACAACCATCATATGATTGCCTCTTAGGGCATACATACCAACACTTAATACCTATGATCGTTCTATCCTCATATTTGGCTATAAGGGATCACACACTATACTTACCAAATTACTATGTGTCCTTACATTTATATGATTGGATCACTCTTAGTAAGAGCACCCTTAATATAGTTAGGCTCAAAATATCTATGAAAGAAATATTATTTAAATATTGAAAAGATGCTCTTATTTGTACCTACACAAACTGATCACCTATGATGAACTCATTTGGATGGTCCTATTCAAATCAAGAGAATCGATCCTTATTTTATTCTTATCATTTGTCTAACTGTTCATCATTTACACCTACCTCCTTCCCTTAATTTTCGACACCTATGTCATGTAATTTTTGTAATAAGTCACTTATATCAGTATATATGTGCATTTGTTCAAAAATATATACATTACTCTCAATTTTTTAACATTTCTAAATTCTTTTATACTAACATGTTGATTAAATACATGGTAAAATTCATATGCAATTACTATTATTAAGGAAAACAAGTTCGATAAATTCTTCAAATTTTCCCAATTACCCATAATGTCCACAAAGAAAAGAAGGGCATCCAAATACATGAAAGCAATTAACATTGGGGACTTTTCATCCACAATTTATATGAGGTTTTCTTTAAAACAATATGAGTGGAAATGCTCTTTTGTACCTAAATTTTTATATTTAAAGCTTTGTCCCGTAACAATTTTAGGTTATTGATCCAATAACATGTCCTAGATGTTTCTTTTGAATAAAAACTATTTCTCTAAATAATACATTTTTTAGCCATCGGGGGGAAGAATATATATATATATATATATATATATATATATATATATATATATATATATATACAAGTCCATAACAAAAAGTAAAGAACTTTTAATAGAAAGGACTCTACAATTAAATTCATTGTCAACTATTTCCAACAAAACATAAATATATTAAGGACATCACATTAGAAATAAAACAAATCCCAACATAATATAGTGTACTTATCAACGATAACCAGTTTAAACTTTATACTCTAAGTGATTGTGTGCACATCGGTAAAAATGAATTAACACAAACGAGCTCAAATTGTCCTTGAGTAATAAGGACTCCCTTAAACTCTAAATAGGATTCAATATGCTTACCATGTGTACAAGGTTTACATTTCTTGTCCTTTTTGAAATCCAACTTGAGGAGACCTCTCACAAATTTCATTTTATAGTTTATTCAATTAATCCATATTTACATGACCTAGTTGTGTATTCCTTATGCTAATGTTAGATTTTAAAATTTCAAGCATTTATTATCAATACAACCAAATGGATTTAGAAAAACTATATATAGCCTACCATTTTTTTGACCTTATATAGATTCAAATTCAAATAATCCAATAGAAAGTGTTTAACTAAAGTATAAATAATACATGATAGACATTTTTGATGGAGATTTGGATATCATGCCAATTCATATTTTGATGATACAAATATTTCCCTTTTATTGAAATAATGCTTCAAGGTGGTTTTATATAATTGCAAACAATTTGGATGATGATAATGTATAGTAGAAATAATATAAATGCATATTCATGATTTTATAAGAGTCATATGAGAAATTATACTAGTTTTTTGTACTAGATAATAGAACATATGTAACATCAATCAAAGAAAAAGTGAATCCAACCCTAAACCTATTTATTCGAATTAGTTATATGAATAGTTGTGAGTTCCAATATGTTGCTTGCGTATATGATGAGTTAATTTAGATCATGTTTTATTCTATGCTAGACATATATAGAGTGATTTATTACAATAATTGATGTAAGTCTTATTTCATATATAATTAGCTAATTTTGTATAGATGATTCTAATATTTTAATTTGGTTAGTTTGGGATTAGATTAGGCGGCCTCCAATAAACTTGTTTAAGTGTAATCATGGGTATCTAGTGCCATAACACATATTTTTCTTATTCAAAGGAATAATGTAGTGTTGGTACAAAAAAGTACGTAAAGATAGCATACACATTGCCAATATTGATGGTAGTCAAATAGATGATTGATAGGAACTATGAAGTCTTCCACTTTTCATACAAAGATATTTTCTAGAATATGTATTTTTGTGAAATATAAGTTGAGAAAAATGGTTCTTAAGAAAGCACACTTTCTATTATTCCATGCACCGATGAAGTCCAAAAATTCATAACATGTTGAATGAACTATATTTATTGATTGGCTAAAAGATGCATATTTTTATGCGTATTTAGATGTTTTATTTTCTAGAGATAAAGGGTTGTGAATGTATATATATATAATATATATAATATATACATTAGGCCTTAACTATTTGTTAATGAAACAAAGATCACGAAACTATTAAAATTGGATTGCTTTTCTTACCTTGCACTTACAGGGGATATTTATATTGGTCAAGAAATATTAACGCAATCTATTTTCTACCTACTTGTCAAAACAACCTAGTTAGGAGAGAGATTGGCATACCATATATTTTAATTTGACCGTTATGTGAAATAACACTCTAAAATCTATATCTCACATTGTTTCTACAATCGTGATCTACATTTTAGGGTAAACTGCATGATGCAATCTAAACCCAGGTAAAATTGGGCAGCTATTTTTTTACCAACAAAATGGATGGTTAGAGAGATCTATCCATACTATGGATGATATGTATAGCACATGTATTTGATACTTCTCGGATACCAATATTATCTTGGTTGAATTTTCATTTGATAATATATATCATGTTTGTTTGGATGACACCAAACATCGCTCTATATTGTAGAAGATGTCAATGTCCTGTTTGGTGGTGTAAATAGGGATAGATAGCTTTGACGACTATATATTCCTCAAAATGACTACAAATTAGATGAGATTAATCAACAAATAGTTTAAGACAACAAACTATAAACAATATAGATAAGATACAAGGATGAATATACCTATAAATTTCCTAGTGGGAGGCATTTTTTTAGAGAAATCACTCCTTGGAAGGATATATTGATATGCAAGAAGAGGGGAAAGTTAGCACGAGTATATATGGGCTCCTACATAGTGATATAGTAAGTTAGAAACATATCTTATCATGTGTATGTCCTTAAAAATTGAATAAGATACATGATACATTCCACGTATTCATGCTTATTCAGTGACATCTAGAAGTAGATTTTATATTACATTCATAATACAAGCCACATACTTAGGAAGTAAAATATGTTGAAGGTCAATTACATATAAGATCAATGCACTAAGACACTAAGATATACACATGATGAAATCATTTTAGCTACATTAAGCAATCAAGGAGGAAACATAGGAATTTTAAGAGGGTAACTGGTGTTGCCAATTATCTCTTTTATATAACATTGAGATGAAATAATTCAAGAGAGGATATTCTGAGACACTATCCCAAAAATTATTTAGTAATTAGAGTCAACTGAAGTACTATTTTTTAAATATTTGTTTATATATTTATATATTTTATGATATTTTAACTTTGTATGTTAAGGGAAGTCAAAATACAAATTAAAAAAAATGAATCCTAGTGTTTGGCCAATGAGTATTTGGTTCGTTCCTTATTGATAATTAAGCATACTAGTAAAATGTAAATAAAATAAGATTTACATTTGATGATCATTTATGACATTATATTTGGCTAGAAACAACCCTATTGTTTAATATGAAGCAGTAGAATTACTTAAAACATGTTTGGTTTATTTTCATAGTTAGTTCACTGATTTTATCCTGATTAGGGACACATATCACTGGATTTATTTAAAGGTCACTTTCTTCTTGGTCAACACCAGCCTAATTTGGTAAATTGATGGTTACAATACATTGGCAACATGTCAACATGATAGGACAAACTAACTTGTCAATTGGGTAAAGGTATATGGTGACACGACTTGTCCTAGGGTTTTGTATGGTCGAGTGACCTTACAATAATCTATTTTAATTCCATCTAGGATCAGTGTTTCTTCATCTGATCAAAATGGATAAACTAAGAGGAGAATATCCTAATAGCTTAAGGATAATGTCAACCTTTCAATAATTCGATTGACTTGTGTCTACTAGATGTAAAAACTTAAAAACTAAGCATATATATAACTTCTAAAGAACATGTAGTTTATTACAAAGGTTCCAAACATTATATATATATATATATATATATCATTTGCTTTGTAATTTTTTATCAACTAAATAAAAATTTGAAGGGGTGATTTAAGATATTTGGGCAAATCAACCATGTTAGGGTAACAACATGACTAGTCATGAATCATGTAGCTTAGTTGAGTAAGTTAACTTGCATATTGATTATTTCTAATTTTCTCCTTAGGTAACTATGACCATCAAACCTATATTCTGATCTGAATATAACCTTTTTAGTGAATCTTCTCTTTTCTATGTGAACAATTGTTATTTGTTCTAAGGAGTAATTCATAATGATATCATGCAAAAACTCTTAGTCTTTGTGAAAAAGTTGGAATTTGGAAATGTTGAAATTTTGATGTCATAATCTTAACCCGAATAGTTATTCAATCTGAAGCTAGTTGTTGTAGAACATTTACGAGAGTGAATACTAAATTCAAAATGAATGTCCTTAATTTAACGATGTCAAGAATTAGAGACCCTAATTTGGTTATATTAGTGAATGATTATAGATTTGAAATATTTTTTTCATGACAAAACAATATGGTTGTATGATACGAACAATTACATGTGTTTTTATGAGTTCTGAAAATGTTCAAATAAGCTTATCTGGCAATATATGTCAATCTCCCAAATCTTTTTAAATATTTAATACATTACTTGTGGAATTAAAATACAATATATTTAATTTATATAACATGGTAATTATAATGAATGGAGATTGATATCATTCAAATTTTAGACTAAGTGATGGGTTTACATTTTATGTATTGATTGAGGAATTACCTAATAGACTCAACATTTTCAGACGGCTTGGAATTAAGTGTTACCTAAATTTTCAATTTTGACACAATATTGTGAAAAAGATAGTAAAATGAATTGTGTACATGTATATAAATGATATTACAAAACCTAAACACACCTATTTAGTATCATAGTTTACACTAAATTGTAGTAATTTCTAATTGTGAAAAATAATATGTGAGACGAATATGCCATTTCTTATTTATAGATGTAATACTCCGCTTATATAGGGAAGGAGGCAAGTACAAGGAAGAAAACTTGACCCTAATGGATCAAGAAAATTAGGCCAATGCACATAATAAATTAATTATTCTATCATTCCCTCTAAAGCAGGAGCATGGGTGAAACACATGTCTATCTTTCCAATTAGAATTCTATTTGATGGGTTTTTACCAAACAAGTATTGTGCCAGAGAGATTGTGCTTTGTATGGAATGGATGAGCATCCATTTTCTGCATTCAAGTACATTGAATTATATGGTTAAATATATTGTAAACTTCATCATATACCACGTCCCATACTTGATTGTATGCATGGCGTATCATGTAGAGTACAAACCTAGTAAATGCAAAATTCATTTTGTTCAAGTTTTTTTATTCAAAGGCATGTGAAAATGGGAAAAATAGATGGTTTTTGGGGACTATTTAAGTAGGCATTGATGGTGAATAGTTAAAAACAAATTTTGTTAAATTTAGTTAGCACGTGAAGACTAATATATAAGTGAAGTATCTCTTGTATTTTTTACTACTTTTTACCACAATTGTTGTTCCCACTCATTGATCCATTCTAGGTGATTGAAGTGTAGTCAATTTTCATTCCAAATAAGGTTTATGTCTCAATTGTTTTATATTCTATACTATAAGAAAAAATGTGAACATCTACTAGCACATACAATGGAGAACTATTTTCTCTAAATAAAGTCATTATGGTCATCTCATTTAGATCAAAGTCTAATTCAATTTTTCTTTGTTTTATATTAATGTTCTTCAGGTTATGTGTTTTCTTTAGGGTATTTGGAAAAACATACATGTTAAATGTCATAATTGGAGAATTTATATTTTTATGCTATATAGTATATCTTTCCATTAAGTTTAGAAAATAATGTGTAGCATCTTTCAACATAGTCGATTCTTCTTTTATTTGAGCTACTGTTGACATGTTTCATGATCTCACTTCAATCATTGGAAACAATAGATGAAGGTCATAACATTGTAAGACTAATTCATGCTTTAAATTTAGGATGTCTCAAACTGTATAAATCAGATCCAAAAATGTCAGATGAGTTAGACGAGTGGCATGTCATGATTGGTTGTGCCAATGTTGTATACACTAAAACTATTGAATATTCTCTTTTCATATGTTATTTCTCTCCCTTCAAAATTACTACAGATCAATGGGAAAGTTTGTATCATATGTATAAATTTAAGACATATGACATGAAAAATGCCCCTTCGCCAATTTTATGAAATCACATATGGTTGAGCTAAGAGTTGCCTTTGCACATAAATGTTTGCTTCTTATTCATGGTTTGTGGAAACTGGCATGCAGCTACTTGAAAAGTTTATGGTTATGTCTATCATTTAAAACTTTCTTAAAATTTTAAAAGGCCTTGTTATAGATCTCAAATATAAGAAGGGAAACATTTATTTACATGATTTAAAGATAAAATCATAAAACTACAAGAACAAGATTAGATGCATGAGTTGAAAATGTCGGTTGACTAACACCTAATGTCAACTTATGTTAATAACAAAGAGAATCCAAGATTATAAGAAAATACAAAAGCTCAATCAGAAGACAAAAGGACATATCCAAAGAAAATCAAAAGCAAACAGTATTGGATATGTTTCCAGGTTGGTCATTGGACTAAGTAATATCCCTTTGAGAAGTCCAACAAACATGAGACCCATAATAGGGGCGTGATCATCTTGGTGACCATCACTTCCACCAATAATGATGAGTCGTCAACAATAAGTTAGTGACCTTGGGGGATCAGTTTAACATTACAGCCACATTCAAAAGTTTCTTGGAGTAAAAAAAATTTAGGAGAGGTTTTAACTATTCATTAGTAAGACATGACCATGATTATAGCAATATCCTTGTTGGACCCATTTTTATTAGTAATAGGTTAAAATAAGAACTAAATGTGTTGAAGTTGTATTGACTTTTCCATCTGATGGTTTGATTTATGTGGAATGTATTTAAGTGATGTAAATTATTTTTCCAAATTCATTTTAACTTGTTTACGCCTCTTTGTTGAATAAGAATTAAAGTTTTATTACTCTAAATCTTGAATAAACAAATATTTGACATGAAAGGTTGGGGTATCTTAATTATTATTATAAAAAAATGATGATAACATTAATCGTATTTATAATATTATCATTTATAGTAAAAATGTATGTGTTGTTTGTGTGCAAGATAAACAACCTAGGAAACCTCTCTTTCCATTGAGACAAAATATCATAGACAAGATTTAGTATACTAACATTTTTATCCAATTGCATAATCATTAGGGATAAAAAAAGATTCTACATAACCTTAATTAAAGACTCTAGTGGATACTTCTATTTTTATATACATCAAGATAAGGATGACATATTTTTTAAAAAATATATCAAACTAATAACAAAAAAGCAGAAACCTATACTAACATGGTACACACTAAAATTTGATTGGAGATGAAAATATAAATCAACATGTTTATTCTTAAAGCCTTTTTTAAGAATAAGAGTAGTGCTCGTATGTTTCAATTATGATACTCTTATATTGTTCAAAATTTAATATATCTTATGAATTGTATTTGGCATGATATTTTGTTTGTTATCTCAAGATAATTTGATAGTCAAAATGTTTTGATGTAACCCATTGGGGAGTTGTAGACTAAGTAATTCGATATCTTAAGGCAACGAATTCCCTTAGGATACATTATGGAAAATTTCTTTTAGTGCTTGATGTATCTAGTAATGCAAGTTGGATAGTTAAGAACATTGGGAGTAATGGGGTATCTAGATATGCACTTATTTTGGTAAGTAATTTTGTCATCTAGACGTATAAGAAAAACATTATCTTGTCTAACTCAATCTTTGAGGCTGATTATTGTTGTTTAAATGAAATTATGAAAGAAATTTAATGGCTAAAGTGACGTATGTAAAATTTTGCTATGGTAAGACATCCATTTCTTGCAAATCTTAATTTGTTGTGATAGAATGAAAATATTTTCTAAATCAATAAGTTTCAAGTACAATGAGACATAAAGGAGACACGCCAAGTCATAGTCAAGTCTATAAGGGAGGTTGTCCATAATGGGGTTGTGATTGTTGATTATGTGGGTACCAAAGACAGTATAACTAATCCTTTCACTAAGGTACTATATATATCCTTAGTCAATTAATCTAAGAAGAGGATGGGAATGAAACCTATGACTTATTTACATATGAATCCAACACAACCTAACTCAGTGGTGATTCTGTAAATTCATTTGAATGTAGTAATGATACCATATAGCAATAATTGATACAATGTAAATCAAATTTGATTCTTATGAATTTGTGTGTTCCCTATAAACTTGCAAGTGCCATAGATGACAAGTACATAAGAGAATATTTCGTAGAATGGGATCAAGTTTAGGAAAAGATATTAGAAATATGTCCTTAGTGATGCTCATCTAAGTAATTTATGTTGTGAGACTATAATAGGAAAATTGGGTTGTTCTATGAGAGCAATCATGATACATGTAAGGATAAATACCATTATTGCCTCAACTGTATAAATATTCCCATAACTTTTCTTATATTGTTACCAATAAACATTACAACCAAGGTTCAGATCTAAGACTTATGTTCACCTAATTCATATTAGGATAATATTTCATAACATTAGTAGTGATTTAATTATAAAGGTGTCATTTTTGGATAACATAATATGATATGTTTTTTTGTGAGAACTTTGTTGTTAGACTTAATGGGAGTATAATTAAGTTTATACCATAAAATAGATCACGATAGCGGCTATGTTGTAGTGGTAGTGGTGTGTACTGTATAAAAGGGAACTCTTTAATCACATATTATCTATCCAATAGTTGGGCCAACCCTTATATATGAGATGGCTAGTAAGTATTTGTTCATAAGGACTAGAGAAATATGTAGACCACACACACAAGTGCCAAGCAAGCAAGGATGGAGACTAGAGGAATGATCTTTATTTTTTAGTTTCTTTTTATACTAATTTTTTTTATAAAACTTTAATATATATTTGGCCAAATACAATTGTATCCAATGAATATAATCTATATAAAAAGAATGAGAGCACTCCTTTTGTAGATGGATACATTAAACTAAATGATCGAATATGTTGTGAACATTGTGGATGACAAGTTCACATACATCCTGATTTGGTTGTACATGGGACATGTACTGATCAAATAGAAAACCAATAAACACCCAAGTAATCTTGTAAATGTTTTTTTTCAAAATGCCAAATGTGTATATGCTTTCTTGCGTGTACATGTGCAAGAGAGATGGGTTCTAGAAGATGTTTAAATATGACTCTATGGTGATTATCTCAAATAAAATTTCCATTACTCTACCCAAACTATTTGGGTGTCAACAATCTGAATGAATCAATATTTTCTACTTGTTCCACTTGATTGTTGATATTGTTCCCACTCATCTATTCATTCCTAGTAGTAGAGGCATGGTAGAAGTTCATTCAAAAATAAGTCATGAACATTCTATCTTCAAAGAGAAAGCACATACATCTACTTCCCTCTATAGTCGGATGATATTTTCTTTGAGTAAAGTACTTATTCATAGCTCATTTATACAAGTTTAGATCTTGTTTGTTTTTGTCTAATCATTCTGAGTTTTAATTAAGTGCTTTTTTATCTTTCTTTGGATATACTTGCATTTAACCTTCATTCTGATAATAATTTTGCACTTATAGGGTATGCATTATCTATTTACAAACATAATTAGGTTGCATACAACAGTACAATATGGACATTTGACATTTCTTACCTTCCATATGGAGTTACGTTGCACACAAAAACAAGGAGTTTACTTATTTAAAAAAATCATTAAGAATTGATTGAGTATTTCTCAATGTGTGCATGTGTGAATGAATAAGATTCTTCTTGCAAATTTACAACAAGTATGTATGTTTCTCTTTTTAGAGAAGTCGGGAGACCATCATCTACATTCCACCCTCCCCTGAAGAGCAAATCTAAACTCGGTGTACAATCACTAATCAAGTTGGGATTTGTCAAAATAGTAGTACTACTACAATTACAAAAGTCTTGATCTATGACATCCCAAATCTCGGTGGGTGGGGAGAATGTACCCCTTATATCTTCCATGATTTTTGAGGTGGTGCTAAGCCAAGCTGTAAGGCAATGTATTACAGTCCCTACTTATAAATGAGATTTGTCAATGTTGTCTTCTCAAGTTTTGGATTCTTCTGATGCTTTTAGGTGGGAGTCAGAATCAATTTGCATAGAGTTCCAATTATTTACGTTAGTGATTTCCATGGCAAGTCTGAGACCTACAAGTTCATCTTCGATTACATCTAAAGAATGTATCTGCTTTGTAGCTCCTCCCACCCATTTACCGGCTTCATCTCAAATGACAATAATACAACTAGCCTCCCCCTTCTTCACGGATGCATCTGAGTTAATTTTGAGCTTCCCATGCTCCTGAGGTGACCACCTATCCTTCCTAACGCCATGAGGTTGTGTAGATTGGTTTCTATACGCCTACTGTTGTACATGAACCTCTCGTTCAATGAATCTTACCTGCTAGAGAGTATGGATCTGTGCATTCTCAAATATATATTTGTTTCTACGATTCCATATATGCTAGCATGTAGTAAGGAATGTAACAGAGCTCTCCTCTTCCCTTGTCAAGTGATCTAGAACCAGTCTTTGAACCCTGGTGTATTTGAAGAAATCATAAGTGATGGTTGTCAGTAAAATCCCCTCTCATACCTCCTTTTCATAAGGACAGCCTCTGAGCGCAAGTAGTGATTTCTCCTCCCCAACTTTACACCTAGGGCATATGTTGTAGTTCGTTATCCTTATCTGGACTCTTCTCTTATTCATTGGAAGGGCTTCGTGTAGTGCTATCTATGCAATGATTTTAATTCTCAGCGAGACTTTCACCTTCCAGATGTGTAAACATTCCCCATCTGTCTATGTTCCTTTTCTTTCTTGCAACTTATTCTATGTGGACTTGGTAGAGAATTGACAATTTGCAGTGTTTGTCCAGACCCTTATGTCTTTGTCATTTGTTTCACTCGGGACTCTGAGTTTCATAATGTCATCAACAACCTGTTGAGGTAGCCACTCTTCTAGGAATTTGTGATCCCACTCGCCATTGAGGTGTACTAGGTTCCTAACTTTAAGATCCAATAACTTATTTTAGTTTTACCATATGTTTTGGACTAACAAGGAGTGGCTCAAGTGGTCAAATATGGTGTCCCCTAACAAAGGGATCCGGATTTGAATCTCAGCTGCCGCCTTGATTTACGACTCATATGTTTTGGCTATCCATGGGAACCATGTACGATTTATCCTTTATAAAGCTTTTTCTTGTCCATAACTGATGTTTTGATTAAGTTTTTGTCACCGTCTTGTTGATCTTTATCATACCGTCGTCGCACACTAACGCACCACCGAGTGTCCCAGTTGCTGCTAAGCTCCTAGGCATGTTTGAGCATAAGGACTTTGGTCCAAACGTGCATCGTTTTCATTCCCAGCCTCTGGTGTATTTATGACAAAGTATGTATGCTTCATTGCTCATGCTCTCCATATTAAGACTTGTGGACATTCATTCTTTCATGTTGACTGAGTATTATGTTGTTATTGGCTATTATATGACAACCACATACAGTGACAAATTAAAATTTTGGGGTTACGAACATTCGAAGGGTGGTCTTCTTCAGTCACAATAAAACCATAAGAAGTTATCAGCTGATAAATCTTAAATACTACTGTCTTAGAGATTACTTTGTACCTTATATGAAGTTATTTAGTTTACAAGCTTTGTACTTCTATTATTCAATCTTATCATAGAAGAAAATACTTAACCAATCCATACTGACAAGTTGGTGATAACCCTTTGCTACCACATGCGTAATATGTTTTATGAACCGATCAGCACAGTATTTAATTTGGAGATTACGTTTTTTAGTCCCAATTGCCTTTTCGGTGGACAAAGAGAAGCCAACTCTCAGATTTTATTTACCTTCATCGGTTCCATACCTTCTTCCTCGTTGCTATCACTTCTGTTGTTGAAAGTGCTTTTAAACAGCGGTGTAAGTGAAATCGGATTGTCATATATGCGAGCACCTAGATGGTGGTCTTACATCGAGAATAGTGTGGCTAAATTGAGTATTGATAGAAAAAAAATTGACAAATACCATTACCATGTTTGGACTTCTCCTAATTCTTCATCTCCATAGAAAACAAACTATTTGATTTCAAAGGTATGAAAACTTTAAAAATGAGAGATAGGTTCTTCTGTTGCTCAAACCTCCTTTCCCAGTCTTCAAAGATATAAATACTGAAATTGCTGCTGGTTCGTACTGCCATGCATTACTTGATGGTTGCAGGAAATACTAAACATTATCACTTTAGTACAAATTGAAAGCTCCGTCATTAAAGTCACCGCTAAATTATAAACTCACCCCAGTTGCTAGCCATTTATATTCTAAATTATAATGTTTATATGATATTAGC
The DNA here is from genome assembly GCA_963693085.1 of Alisma plantago-aquatica. Classification (NCBI taxonomy): domain Eukaryota; kingdom Viridiplantae; phylum Streptophyta; class Magnoliopsida; order Alismatales; family Alismataceae; genus Alisma; species Alisma plantago-aquatica. Next base: position 626,989,602 of record OY856409.1, read on the forward strand.
CGTTTTATATGTTGATTTATTTTGTAGATGTACAGATTGTTTATGATTAAACATTATAAGAGGGTTTTATATGTGGATGGTAAATAACTGAAGATAACTTAGTTGAAACGAAGAAATATCTAGTTTCTCATTGAGTGTGAGCAATGTTTGAGAAAATTAATGGTCGACAAATTTGGGTTTACCAGTAAGTGTCAGATATCAGATATATCGTTGTCAACTTGTCATGCAACAGTAACGTATTGCCACCGCCAACTTAAACCTAAGCTACTATCCACGGAACACGTTTTCAAGCAAAACTGTCGCACACCAATTCGTTTTACGTGATCTATTGTATATATGCCGTACTGGCATAACGTGACCAGAAAACGGCAAAGGAGACATGGTCAACAAATATCACCAGTGTTCTTCCACGTTTTCGTGTCTTTATTTCCACACACCTCTGGCTAGCACCATGACGGTTTAAGTGCAACTGCGCCTGGCTTCTTTACTGGATCCCCTGTGTGCCCTTATCTCTAGCTACTTAAATAGGTTTCGGTTCCGCAGCTTCCACTTGCAATGGCTGATTACAAAGACATGGACAGCAACCCGAATCAGCTGGCCAAGCAAGATGGTCACGCCTTTACATTCCAGAGCAGCTACTACGACCACGGAAGGCCGCCATCGTCTGACCACGGAATCACCATCAACCAGCTTACCGCCAGCCAATCTTGGAACAACGGCGACACCAGCAACCCAACCCCAACACCCGATGGCAGCTCCAACATGGCTGCACGGGTGTCCACCTCTCTATACAGTCTCTTCCAGTTTCCTTCACTCCGAGCTTCGCTCCGAGGTTCCTCCCGAGCTAGACATGTTTATCCTGAGGATCTGGAGATACGGATGGAAGCCGGGTCCATGAGAATGAACAGCCGGCGCCGGAGTTCTGAACGTCCGGCTACTGATCTAACCAATCCGTCACAGCGCACCGCAGACCTTGAGGCGGCGGCAACCAACGTTGAAGGTGTGCGCCTGACGTGGGAGGACCTGTGCGTCACCGTGCCTGCTGGAGGAGATGCCGGTGGATGGCGGGCCATTCTTGAAGGTTGCACTGGTTACGCATTGCCTGGCAGGATCCTCGGACTCATGGGGCCTTCTGGCTGCGGCAAATCCACCCTCCTTGACACTTTGGCAGGTTTGTCATGCATTCACTTGGATCGTCTTTCATTTATTACTAAAATGTGTAGAGTGCCCGCTTCTAGGCATCTCTACTTGAAGAGTTGCGCTTATTCCAAAGGATCCCCTACATAGGTTGTCAGCAGATTCATTGCAGGGTATTTCTTGCAATTCAATGCAAATTCCGTTAGGGGTAGTTTGGAAGGAACCGCATAAACACAAGAATAGATAGTCCGAATCATCTTTTCCTCGGATCGTTCTGAGGATAATAAGTCTTTGAGTCAATACTTTTGCGTGGTGGTTATCTACAGTCTCTGACGAATTGTGCATTTCACTGTACACACAAATATTTAGAACTGGAATTTTTTTATAAATTTTTAATTCTTAAATACTGAAATGTTGTTCAGGACGTTGTGAGAAAAACATACCTAAGCCTTTGTGAAGAATAGACACGGTCTGGGTTTTTCAATCCGTAATAGTTTGTTTGGAATTATTTACAGTATAGTTGGCCCTCTTCTTTTTGATGAAAACGTTATATTATAATGGTAGGTACATCGCCAAAGCCCAACAAGGCAACAAGCCATAGTAGGACAACAAAATAAACAGTTTTAGTGTTCATCATAAGATGACATGTACACGGGGATACATGGTTCAAAAGGGTGAGGGGTCACCCATAACACAAACTCCGAAAAAATGCAAGGGGGTGGACTTCGGATATATTCCCACAAAGAAAAAGCAAAATAAACAACGTATTCCAATAAAATGTCGGTGTGGGTAGCTGCAGAGGTGTTCAGGGAGGGCTGCGTCCGCTGGGCTAGTATAGTAGGTTGTATATAATAGTGGAAATCCTTATGGGGGTCTTAAAAATGTTTCTGAATGTAATCTGGCTTGCAAGTTGATAAAGTGATTCAGGGTAAATGAGTTAGAGTTCAAAAGTTCCCGAGCTGGCACGAATTCAGCTAAAGGCTAAACCCATATGCAACTTTAGATTATTTTCGTACATGTTTGTGTTATGTTTATATCTTTTAGTAGACACGACATCAAAAAATTTGTAATCAAAGTCAATTGTACATATCAAACTTAATCAATTAGAAAGTGTATTAAACTACGAAGACATCCGTCAAAATGTTAGCTTGTCGAAAAAAATTTGAAATAGGCTTTCATATAGGTAGATTTTGAGGATTGATCCCCATTTTGTATGGAATTTTATTGAATTAGAAGGTGATAATAATTATAATTAATCCAACTAACCTAGCCTACTTTGCTTAGTTTAAGTGTGTAAAGCTATAAGATTTTCATTGCCAACCTCAAAAGGTGACCATGTACGGGAGAATCAAAAAAAAATTCTAGATTAACCCAGGCTTCGAGCTTTAGGCCATTATTTAATCAAAATATGTATCTCTTACTTAACGGAAGTATAAACAACCAACATTGACAAAATGGTGGATCATTAAGTTTCTAACATATCCCAAATTGGACGCATTTTGTAAATTTTCCCATTTATATTAATTTTTTATTAATATCTAATACTCAAAAATGTTTTCCATGTCATGGATTTCACTAATTTTCTAGTATATTAATATTCACAAACTTACATGAAAAAGATATTATATTATAGATAGAGTTGTCTTTTCTTTAATTAAATTTTAGTTTTCTGATCATGCTAATTTTAAAATAGAAAAGAATATAGGTCTATCTTAAACCTTATACTTCATGTTGTTGGGTTTACCCGTCGGATTGTAGTAGCACCTAAAGTCCAGTCTAAAACCTTACATAAACACATATAATTGTTATTTTATTTAGATATTAGGGTTTCCAAGATAATGTTAACTTAATATGTCTGAAAATAAGAGCAGATCAATCATAACCTTGAATGTCGCATTGTTCTAGTGTATGTTATCCAATCAACATGTTGCCTCCCAACCTCCCATCTTAATATGCAAGTAAACCAGAAACAACTATCATGGATCGTTCTTTTTCTGATTACCACCTTTAGAAGCCATATACAGACCCTATGGGGCATTGTTTATCTATAAAAATATGAGAGTATGGGAAATTAATTTGTCCTCACCTCATGAAAATTAGTATGCAAAGAAGAACCTACTAATTCATAAGACACCATGTGTTTAACCACTATAGATTTCATTTTATAAATAGCGCAAGTCGGTAAAATTATTTGATTTAGAATTTAGGTAACATTGAAAGGGTGGTGTACATGTAATAGAAATTAGATAATTCTTATGCAACTAGATAGATCACAACTACCATCATGTTATAAGATGATTTTTCTATTTAGTTATTTGGCAAAATTGGTTCAACTTTTACAACAAAAAAGTTTGAATTTAAATTAAAATTTGAAAAATTGATACAGAGTTAATTAATTCAAAAAAATATTGATCTTGATAGAAGGTGCAAAGTAGTTCTATCAAATAATTTATAATTAGTCTTACTATAAGAACGATCATGTTCTTATACATTTTATAAAGACACAAAGTTCTTACAAACTTAAACAAATAAACATCAACTTGTAGTCAACTAACATATTTTGTATTTCTTTTTTAATACGTATTATGTTCTTCATTTGTTAAAAATTTGATTTATATTTATTATAATAAAACCTTTATCTATGTTGGATGTTTCATTTATATAAGCAATTTGCATGTTCTCATAGATTGATATTGCTTCTTTGATCACGGTATACTATAATATATTTTAGTATTTTTTAATACTAAAATAGTAATGGATAGTGATTTGTTTTGTTTTAAACAAATCATATACAAGGGTTGAGGAAAATTGTCAAAAAATAATTCTATAACAAAGTTCTAGGTGAGAAATGACCAAAAAACATGTTAGATAGATAACTGAAAAATTATAATACATGTAAAATGTAATTAATTACAACTTGTGCTCTAATTGTTCTATTCTAGTAGTTAATATAATCAGTTGACAAAATAATGTGTTTCTCTAGGAGAGAGGATGGTTTTAGATCAATCTAGAATAGATATTGTTCCATCTTTGTCTAGATGAATTATATATTAAAATTCTTACAGATACCCACTTTAGGTTTCCAATACACCAAGAAACTTATTAATTCTAATGCATTAATGAAAGCATCCTTTTAGGTTGTGAGCCACCAATGAATCACCATTCACACTCAAAATCTTAGTTCACTAAGAACATATCCACAAAATTGCACGATTTCATTTAGTTGGGATGTATATTTGTTTCAAATGGTGAAATTATTAGTCAAATTTTGCCTATTCATTTTTGGATAAAATCTATCCTACCCATTATAAAAATATTTAACTCTTTATCCTTCACGACATTCTTCATTAGCCTCATGTATCCAATCCTAGAATACATCATACTAGGATATTAGAAGGATGAATTAGTCAAGACACTCCAAGTTGAGTACCCATTTTGACTTTTTTTAATCCTAAAAATGAACTCCCATCAGCACTCCCTAAAATATTGGAACCCACATTCCTATTCATATATATATATATATAGAGAGAGAGAGAGAGAGTCAGGCTAGAATACACTCGAGTATATCCGGAGCAGAATACACCCAAGTAGTTTTAGTTTTCCATGATGCAATATTTTTTTTGAATCTAATCTATTGATCTTCTTAAACATCTTGTGAATAGCTCATATACAAAATTTTAGCCCATGTGGACATTTATAGGTCATGTTATGAAGACCACAAACATTATGCATTTCTAATTAGTATTGTGTTTCGATTTTGTTGCCCTCAGATTAGTGACTTACACTCATCCAAATGGGTTCAAAATTCGTATATAGCCTAATTATAGTATGAAAATGAAGATCAATGGTTTACATTTTATAAAAAAAATAGTCTTCATATGCAAACACAACTTGAGTGTAGTGTGTGATCTGTACACTTGAGTGTATTCCAACCTAACTCTCTCTCTCTCTCTCTCTCTCTCTATATATATATATATATATATATATATATATATATATATATATATATATATATATATATATATATTCCAAATGTTATGAAGATCTAATATTAAATTTTAATTTTAGAGTTGATCTTCCCCAATTGGACTTGCTCCATGGTGTCTTTTGGGAACTCATTTTAATCACTTCTGTATTGCATGAATATTATGTTATTGTCTTGCATGCATATTCTATATGTACCATTTAAAACCATCTGAAAACCTTGGTTCATCAATCAAGAGGGAGGAAAATTTCCCTCGTCCTTCTCCCCTTTTCACATTCATTCTTGAAGGCAAATGGCTTCAAGATTTTTTTTCTTCAATACAATGGAAAATTTTATGGAATGACCTTATTATAGTTGTTTTCCAATTCTTTTCATACTCATTTAATAAATAATTTTTTTGAGAGTTTATTCTCTACTAGTAGGAGGTAATAATATTAGGGCATCCACCTCTACATCTCATCGTCACATTCTTTCAACCATTTTATCTTAACAAATGAATGTGTGTGCTTTGTTAATGATGTGGACTTCTACTGATGGGCTATAAGATCTTTGCTTGAGTTGTTCTTCGAGTATGTCCCATCGAAATTAGTAGCAGTATGACTTACCCATAATTTATTGGTAAATCCATGTATTAGACTTCCTCAAATAATGTTGACATTCTAAGTTTGGGACAACCAGTTGGTTGTTGAATGAGTTGAATTAGTGGAGAATTCAACTTAAATAATAATAAATAAAATAATGATATGCAAGCAAATGATAAAATTAGAGAAGGCTTGGAGATGAATTTTGGGCATAAGTGTAGTCATCATAATCTAGTTGAGAGGCATTAAAGGTCATCCTATAGTGAACATAAGAAATACCAACATATTAGGTCTATGAGTAATCTCTCGAGGGAAGTAAGATACACACAAAACATTCAATGTGATACTAGGAAAATCTAACCAAACACAAGAATTTGGTTCGAACCATGATCCATTATATAGGTGTATGATCTATGATCCATTTGATAACCACTTCAATTGTCACTCCTAATCTTTTGTTATAGCATATCACACAATTTAGACATTGAACTCCCATAACGGGAAGGTTTTTTTACTAGAAGTGGCATCCAATTTTGGATGGTCTGCTACATACTAACTTGCTTGATGTTGTCTCTAAAAGAACCAACCCAAAACATGACCCCATCATCCAAAATGAGCTACCCAATTCAAATCAATGTAGTGCGCCCTTGACTTGCACTTGTTTGTCCATTATCACACATAGACACGTCTTCCACTTAAGGGTGGATGAGGTTAGGTGAGGATCATAATAGGTACATGCCTCAAATTTGAGAGAGTCATACCCACCATGATACTAACAATAATTTGTTCATTTTGAACCTTGAAAGACTTAAAAAGCTTAGTGCACCTTAGGCATGTATCTCAGCTCTTCAAAGACCCTAAACATAGTGGTGATTTAGTTGTTTCTATTATATCAAATCAACCTAACTGGTCGGAGACTCACTGTTTTTCAATTTCTAAAATGCTTTGAAACCTCATTGGTGACTATGATAGGGATCAAAACTAGAATCTCAGGTTGGAACTCCATTTACATTGATGCTCCATTCCACCCAATTTGGTTGTTGAGTGAGTTATATTCATCACAAATGTCAATCAAAATAATTAGTAAATCAAATCAAGATATGTACATGAACTCCAAAATCAAAGTTGGTTCGGTGATGAACTATGGTTCTAACCGTAGTCATCAATAATCTAACTATGAGGAACTAAATGTTAGTATGTTGTGACAGAAAGAAAAACTAACATCTCATGTCTAAAAGTAATGTCCCAAGGGGTGTTAGGATATGTATATGTGACTCATTACAATACTAAATGTGATACTCAACAATTCCATCCAACTATGAAAATACTTATTGGATCACTGGTCTTTTGGGATGTGATTTGATGATCATAGTGATTTACATCCACCAACTTAATTATGAAAAAATGATCCTAGTCTCTCATGATTAGATATCATAACCATACAATTCAAGCAATTCATTCTCAAAATAACAAGGATTCCAACCAGAATGGACATTAAATACATGGATATTATGTTATGTAATATGCATTGTTTGAATGTTGTCTCTAAAAAACCCAACCGAGGTCATTGTCCCCATAACCAAAAATGAGTTGTGCAACTCTAACCAGCGTAGTGCACTAAGTATTGCATCCCATTTGATCCCTAATCACACTCAGACAAGTATGCCACTTCATCCTGGTTGGAATCTCATATAGACTGAGGTCAGGTAGGGCACATGCATTGAACCCTAATCACACTCAAACAAGTATGCCACTTTATCCTGGTTGGAATCTCATATAGACGGAGGTCAGGTAGGGCACATGCATAGAACCCTAATAACACTCAGACAAGTATGCCACTTCATCTTGGTTGGAATTTCATATAGACTGAGGTCAGGTAGGGAACCTACTATGCACGTGCCTTACTTTAGAGAGTAAGATCACACTATGAAATAGTAAATGGTATATCCATTCAAAACCTTGGAAGACAAGGAAACTAGAGTGTGCACCATGCATGCTTATTGTTTTCATCGCAAGAAAATGGCCAACACAACATCATATAAGGTGCTCCCAAAAAACCCAGAAGGTAAACTAGTGAGCCAATCACGTACCATGTCTTCTCTACTTTGACCAATCAACAAGGAATCATTTAAATGTACCCTCAAGCCTCCATAAGACGGGGCACTTCCAAGTCATGCACCCCTGGGCTACAAACCATTCTTAACTTTTTTGGATCCTAAGAAAAAACTATCCTCTACATGAACAAGCTCTTGGTCAGAGCTTATAGATGTCTAGGATTCCATGCATAAATTTAGAGAGGCTAGTCCATAGAGTACCTAGTTGGAGCACATCTACCAAAGTTAAATATAGGGTATTCCCCAAGGAACAAGGTTTGCACATTTATACATATTATAAGTAGACCTCCCAGCATATAGATCATTCATCTCCAACCTTCAAAGCCCCAAAAAGGAGAAACTTTATGGGTTTAATCCACATCTGTAGATTAAACAAGAAGGAACAAAATCTTCTTTCACTTTGTAATATGTCCTAAAAAGGTAGTTTAGGTACATAACAATTTACATATGTTCCCTTTACCATTTCTATGATCAAAGTGATGTGATGATATGACAACCCAAGATTGATTATTGTGTACATTTTTTATCATTTTATATCCCCTATTTGTATTATATTATCTTATTTTCATGTCCCTTCTCTTCTATTTTAGGTTTTGTCTATGAAAGACTAATTTTCATAAATAAAAATCTCATTTTGCTCTCGTCCTAATTGGAAATACCTAGTTTGGGCATCGCAGGGGCTCCCAACACCTTCCATAGTTGTAGCATAATGCCTTACCCTTGTCTTTGGTTTAACCTTCACGCCTGACGTGTCCTCTTTTTGAAGATCACATTTTTACTTCTTCATTTGACCTCTTAAATTTGATGGAGACATTTTGGTTTCTTTTCTTTTTGAATTGACTGACATCCCTCTATCTCCCTATTATTGAAATGCACAAAAACCACTATGGTGACTCTACCAAGGATAAAACCAAAGTTGCTAAAGACCCTATAAAGGTTTCCATTTTGTTTTTTTTGTGGCTTTCCCCATCCTCACATCATATGTACTTTCTACAACTTGATTGAGCATCGTTCTTCTTTTTATCCACATGAGTGTCTTTTGGATGTGCTCCCCCTTTAAATTACATGTATAACCCAGGTCATGGGAGGAAATTACTAATCTAGGATTGTTTAGATCTACTTATGAATATCATTGAAGATCGACACACTTAAGGAGATATCCAACCATTAGACGCACTCCCTATTATGTTTTTAGACAATCATGAGTAGGGTAATGAACTAAAATGATTGGGTATCTGAGAAAGAGAGAAGTGTTTTCTTTAAACACACATACCTAGACGACATTGCAAGCATTCGTATTTTTCATTAGATTTTTAATATGGCATGTCCTATTTTTTGTGTCCCCCTCCATATAGCCTTCAACCATCTTTTTGGCAATTCTCTTGATTTTTAACCTTCTTTTCTATTTTTCAAATGGTTATTATTTTTATTTATTAAAAAAATAATTACAAAGATTTTAAAAAGAGGAAATATATAATTGTGCCCACTTAATACACTTCTTATCTTATCTATTATTGTTTTGAGCATGGACTATTATATAGCAATAATATATATATATATGAGTCATCAAGTAGACTTCCTCTCCCCGACCCCTTATTAACCTATGGAGGCCCGACACAGGAGGAGTATGGTAAACCAAGTGTGCAACCCATTAGTTCTGGCACAAACCATGTTAGACATAAATATCAGTTTATTCGTCCCCGTGAGGATTCGAACCTAAGACCTCTGCCTGCGTTCATGGTCCGATCACCAGTGAGCCACACCCTTGCGGGCAGTATGTATATATATATATATATATATATATATATATATATATATATATATATATATATATATATATATATATATATATATATATACATATATATATACACATATATATATATGAGATGCATTTTGAATAGAAGCCTTATTTAGACATCATCTTTGCATTATGATTACAATTAGAAAATATTAGTTAACAAAAAATGTTGGCTTATATATATATATATATATATATATATATATATATATATATATATATATATATATATATATATATATATATATATTTGTGTGTGTGCGTGAGATTTTGAATAAAAGCCTTATTTAGACATCAGCTTTGCATTATGATTACGACCACATATATTACTTAACAAAAAATGTCGATTTGGAATATATGTTGTTTGGCATTATTCCATTTGGGTTCAATATATTATGATCGTATATACGCTCTCGTGTTGATATTATATTGTAAAATTTACATTATTGGATTGCTAATCCAAACACTTTGCACTTCACACCCTCCAACCTCCACTGGTGACAAGTAGGATGGAGTAACACCCATGCTATTAGTTTGAAAGACACCTAAGCATAAGTAGTGGTAAAAAGTCCATGCAAGAAGGAGCATACAAAATGCCAAACATCCCCATTCCCTTGTATTATTGATTAATTGTGACAAGGAGATATATTAAGGAAAAAACCATCCTATAAACCCATAGACCTATGTGGGACATTTTCATTTTACCCTATTAAAGGTATGTACATCCATTTTACCTATTGCAGGAGCATGTGTGAATAGGTTGAAGTTATATTTTCTATAAATAACAAGGGATAAACATGGGCAGTGCAGTAAAAAACAACACATTAACCTTTTGTACAAACTCAAGAAAGCATCAAAATGCAAAATTTTGTCTCCTTCATAAACATTTTGCAAAAGCCAAGATAGCCTTAAATTTCAATAGAACTTTCGATGCCTTGGTAAAACTATGTTTCACAAAATTAAGATGGATCAAAACACTTTCATAACTTTTGAATCCTTAGTATAAGTTTTACAAAACTAAAGATTGCATGAAAATTCTATTGATCTTTTGACACCTTGAATAACCAAATTTAAAAACAAATCCAAGATAGTATCATAAGTTGTTTTTTACTCTTTGGTGAAGTGTTTTCAAAATCCAAGATAGAGATGAAATGATGTTGAACATTTGACTCCTTGAAAAAATCAACTTTTACAAAACCAAAGATAGCACCGAATTGCTGCCAAAAGTTAGAATCCTCAATAAACCATTTTAAAATTAAAGATGGCATCAAAATGTTGTCAATCTTTGAATTCCTTTGTAAAATCAACATCTATGAAACCAAAGATTGCATCAAAGTTCTACCAAATGTTTGTTCCTTAGTGAAGATGACTTTTCCAAAATCCAAGACAACAAAATTATATGGAAATCTCAACCTTTGAAATCAATCTCCTTTTATGATACTAAATAGGTTTGAGATCATTCCAAACTTTTGGCACAAAACTTTTCTTAAAACCTGAACTACATCAAGACCACATAAGAATTGATATTGGTATAGCTAGATTTGAAGATTCAAAAATGACGTCTAAATGGCACAAAAATGTTCACTTTTGGTATTCATCTATTATTAGACCCACTAGGTTTGAGATCATTTCAACTTTCAGTTAAGTCCTTTTCCCAAACTCTAAACTACAAAAAGACATCATAAGAACTTAACCTATGTAAACTTTAATTTTCAAAACCAAAATGTTGTTGAAAGGGTGTTCAAATTTAAATATTTTCTAACAACCTAATCATCAAAATATAAATAGGTTTGAAAACATTATAACGGCTTGGTTAAGTCATTCCAAAAACCTAAAATTCAAAGGACGCATAAGGACTTAATTTTAAACAAGAAAAACAAAATTAAAAAGACCGAAGTTTTATTGAAATTGCCTCAAATTTCACATTTTTATTGTAATAGCTTTTTGAGAATCCAAGTAGGTTTGGACAAATTTCAACCTTTTAGTTCAGAAATCAGGGAAGATTTGTTCATTCACATTGCTGGCATGGCACAAAAGTAGAATGAAATCGGTTCTTTCAAAGAAAAACTCACCTCTCAACTAGGATGTTCGTGTATGATAATTCACCTAATGAAATTATTCACGTATCCATCATAATGGGATCACTACACTTTGCAATGTTTGTGTAAGGATAAGCATTAGATGTAAAATAAGTCTAATGGAGTAAACCTATAATGAGATATTATTTGATTTGATCATTAGGATCCATATTCTCACCATCCACAAAATAAAATTAAGACCATTTGATGAAAAACAAATCATCTTTACCTATGACCTCGCAATGTAATGGAAAATATCCATATTTATATTTTGTTTCCTTTTGTTGTCATCCACTAAAATCCTTGAGAACAACTAATAATGTTATTGGCATCCCCTTTCCTATCAATAAGCACAATTTATTTTCTTAGATTTGTGCTTTTACCACTCAACATATTGTCCCCTTTCTAATAAAGGATCACTTTTGATTGTTGTAATTTTTTTAGTCTATTTCAAAGCCCCCTTACCACACACGGGAATTTTTTATGTATAAAATGAAACTATTCATGTCACCTATTAGTATGAAACATAACTTCAAGACATAAACTATGACCCCTACCATTGTACATGCACCAACTCACCTTGCAATTGAAAAACTAAAAGGAGAGGTTCAAGCACTAGAGGTTGACCTTAGATAGTTATGATAGTGAAGTAGCCAATGATATTATCAATAATGAACATCTACACAACCCTATCCCTTCTAGTGTGTGGTATTTTAGAATGGCATTGTGTCCCTTGAACCATCCATTTTAGATGTCAATTTGAAACATGTCTGAGCATGTTCAATCATCTCTTCCACCTTGCATGAAACACTTAATATTGTTTTTTCCCGCACCACCAATATTTCAATCGACTGATTGAAGATTCATGATCTAGATACTAGATGATGATCTTTCTAAAAATCTATTTGGTAGGAGAGAGTTGTCCAATAAGAAGATATAGAGAGATCACAAATGCTCACAACTTGTGGAAAGACATGTCACCCCCTCCCTCACCATAAAGTGTCACTTTATACCATACATGCCTTTTTGGTCATACTAGAAACCTTATCTTCAACTTGGGATACTGGTGATAATACCTCCCAGGCTCGAGTTCTCCGGTGTTGATTCCAATTCAAGTGTCGAATAAGAACCAACCAAGATCATGTTGGAGTCACTAATAAAATTAAAATAAATCCAAGGTCATAAAACAATATTCCAATATCTCGGAAATTACCACTACTACCCATAAGCATGACTACTCAAGAAATTTGAGGTCCCCTAGTTTTAAAATAGAAAGACCACAGAGATCTAAATCTTCATATCCACAGACTCTTATTATATGTGGTTGAGGTACAAGACAATAATAAGAGCCTAATTTGGATCTTCTTAATGTCACTCAGAAGCATCTCTAGCTTGGTATTATCAAAAAAACTCGATATGATGAAATATTGGGTCGAGCTAGCCAACTGATGCATTGTACAGTGTGCATGGAACATCAACCAGTTCTTAACTGGATTTGATCTAAAGGCCCTCACACAATATCTAATGAAAATTTCACCAATTTTTTTGGGAGATGGAGGAAGATATCATAATAGAATGACAATAATCTGACTAACATTGAAAGAATACACATGGTCATATAATCACCTTGCTAGCACTGTCCACCATGTTGATTTTTTGACCAAAATATCTATTTCCAATTTCATTCAAGATGTTACAAATATTAAGACCACAAAATCGAAGGGTGATTACAAGAACATAGGGATCGCCCTCAACATTTTTTCTAACTCTAGTGGCAAGACATGCATAAATTAGCAATGACTATCAGCAATGTCATTTCCTTCTCAAGAGCATTCATGAAAGTTGGGAAGGTTCAAGTGACTACAACTATTGTTGTGGCCTCCCCTACACCGATAATATCAACATAGTTGCAACAACAGCTAATTTAAGCCCAGCTAGGGTGGTAGTATCCACTATTGAATAATTATAGAGGATTGAAATATCTCCCCTCCCTTGTTTTACTCACCAGCATAGAATCCCCTTCCCTAATTCCAGTCTTCCAAGCACTAATAGCATCCCTGAGAACTCCTCTAAGAGCGTACTTTGATAGAAAACCCCTAGAAGAGCACTACAAAAGTTCACCCCTTTCAGATGCACATATGCATTCATCTTCCCTGAAATCCAATTGAAACTCAACTTACCAATATAGCACTCTCTCTCTCTCTAGATAGCTTCCCGAGAACATTAATCAAACCACATACAATGAGTATCACCATTCTATAAGACATCGAGCCTTCAGGCACATGGTCCAAGCCACATCAATGATGCCACACTTAAGGTGACTCATGATCCTAAGATGATACACCCCATCATGCTAATTCTAGAGGATACCCCCACCAATCATGCATTCTTCAAGCCCTTGGACAGCCAAAGTATCAAGGGTCAACATGATGAATGAAGAAGGGAAGAGTACTCCTCTTTTAAAGAGACATGTGATACATTGATGGTCAAACTCAACCAATATCATCCAGAGGATCCCTTAAGATCTTAGTTCATCATTTCAAAAGTATGGAAGAGGTTGACCTGGTCTATCTCATAGTTGACATCCAATAACTTTTGTAGATAAAATATGTACAAAAAAATAAAAAGAACATCCACACATTATACTTTGACACCAAATGGCAATCTTCTCTGGTGTTGCGACCATGGGCTCAATACCATCTGAAGGGTCACTTTTCACTCCACGCCATAAAAGTGAAGGCTTCAAAGTCTCCCAAAATGAGCTCATGAAGAATTGTGAAGGAATATCCAATATCCATAACATATTGTCTTTGTACTAGTCTCTTCAAAGAACTACAAACCCCATCTCTTTCTTTTTATTTCACTAATTGGAGGATATGAAACCAATGAATGAAAAAAATTAAAAAAGGATTGATCTGATCTAGGGAAGATAATTGAAGAAGTTCATTCTCTCCCATCAATTTATGTTTATTAGGGCCATCAAAGTACCTAAACAACACAAGATGTCATCCATGCAATTTCAATAAATATTCCCATAGCCCCGTCAACCGCATTAGGCCTAAAATCCCATATCAAGAGCCTAACATCTAGGCCAACTATGCTAACAAAGGATGCCACCACAATTTGCACCCAGATACTCTGTAAAGATTTGGATAAACCACCCTCTACTAAAATATGGTAAACAAAACACATTGGAAAGCAGCGGAATAAAAAAAATTCTGACTATATTCAATTTCATAAAAGATTGTACAAGATACATCAAAAATCTCCATTTTAGGGTTACATCAACATCTCAAACTATGATCTATATAGAGGGAAGTCTAACTACTATAGCCTTGTCTCCCAAAGCATAACTCCATCAGCTAAGTCCAAGCCAAAGCCATGATCTTCAAGTCCTATTCATCACCTTGCTCCACATTTGGGTAGTTGGGAAGGCACCCAGCAAAAGGGAAAGGAAAAACAAGTATGTGTTACAAAAACTATTCTAGGATATCAAGATAAGAAAAATATGTAAAAACATGCAATGGTTCATCATATGATGAAGACAATCAAGAGAATGAGGTCATTTATATAAAAGAATATTTCAATAGATGCTTTCCATAAACAAAGTAAAACAACAACATTGCATGTATGATTAATATTAACTACCTTAACTATGTAGGATTGAGGCACCTACCGGACCTTCAACCAAAGGGTGAGGGGAGAATAACACATTCCCTGTAACACCCGGCCCCACTGCCCAAGGCTCTAGTAGAGTTTCAGGAATGATGATTGTCCCCACAGACCACCATTAACCTTAACTGTGTGATTTGTCCTCACTCATGCGCATGCCAGGATCAACTTCCTGACAGGTCACCCATCCCAATACTACTCCAAGCTGAGCACGCTTAACTATGGAGTTCTTAGTGATGGGCTCCTGGAAAAGGAGGTGCACTTTGGTGATATGGGTAGTCCAATCATTCCTTTTAAGATCATGTTATTTGATGCCTCAAAACTTGGGACGTTACATTCCCAGTCACCTACACATATTTCATGTGTGGGGGAGAGTATCACATTCCCCGAGGTGATTAAATACATGCCCAACTATAGGTGGTTGTACATACAAGTACCACTACATTAGTTAATTAGTCTAATAAAATCAACATGCTAGAAACTATGGCAAGTAATAGCATCATTTAAATAGAACATGGTAAGGGGTACCAAGACCCAAGAACAATATTCCAAACTGATTATGAGGCAAGTATAGCAAAAGAATCAAGAGTATAAGAAATAGGATTCAAGGAAGCCTCATTATTGAAAAGTAAGTCAAGGCACAAATATTCCCAATTGAAGTGTATTAAGCACATACCTTTAATATTGATTCCAATTATCAACTTGCACCACTTAATCAATTCCATGTTCCACTGTTCCTAATATCAACACCATGTTTATGTATTAGAACTATATTCATTCATTAAACGCTTAAAACCCTAAAGTTACTAACGTTTTGTGCAAACCTTTGAATTGGACTCTGAAAACATCACAATTGTCTTATTTATGGTTTTCTTATCGAAATAACATATAATATTATGTATTTTGAAGATATGAACTTTTATATGCATTTTTTGTGATTTTTACTTAATTAATTCATATTCTAGAAAATCATCTTCGACAAAACTTGAAATAAACCTTTGGAAATATTTTTATTAGAAAGAGAACATTTTTTCGAGTTTAGAACATATTTTAGATTTATTTTTAGACTCACCGTTTAGAAGATATGAATTTTTGAAAATGAACCAATAAGAAATTGCCACATAGACACTTCATACCAAAGAGAGGAAGAGAGCGGGGGTAAAATAGTAAAAAGTTAGGGGTTGTCTCCCCCAACCCAGCCCACGCCATGGCTGCGAGCAAGCGGCAGCTTGCTTGGGAAAAGATTGGGTGTTTGTGCTATACTCAACCAAATTCGAAGTGCAAGTATGTGATGGAAAGCTTAGAACATGAGGGATTCGATGGTACCTTTAATTGTGCCAAAGGTGGAGAACATAGGGAGCTACAAGTGCTGCAAGATGGACGTCCTTGGTGGCTCGCAGTAGGGTTAAACGCGGACGAAAATCCAAATTAGCTAGTGTGTCAAGTTGCAAATACGATGGGGGTGCTTCGGGTATAGGTATTTATAGGCAAGGAGGCCTAAGCTAGAGTTTAGCTAGGTGAGGTGAGAGAGGTTGTCGGCTTGCTTAAGGGGTTTCTCAAATTTTCATCAAAACATAAAAATCTTGGTATAAAGTTGTGCGGAATCTCGAGAGGAATTCGTAGAACCAAAAATCATAGAATTTCATCGAGTATATCTCAAGATAATTGAATTTGAATTTTCAAAAAACAAACCACATGTTTCCTAATCGATCTGAGGAAGAAGACAAAACGTTGATCCTCAGATCAAGATCCAATGGCCGATGATCAGTGCAAAATCACAGTTAAATTTTTTATTCCTATTCAAATTCGACTAAAGTGATTTAATGTTTTTCTCTCTCCTTGTCTGAAGGCCCAACCGTTATCCAAAATTAGCCAAAATTTATATTCTGACTGATTTTGATGCGTAGAATGCAAATATAGAATAGTTTTTCTTTTTGGGGACTTTTAATAGGTTAAATAATTCAAATGTCATTTTCTCTTTCCTCCTTCATTAATGACTCTAGAATTCTCCAAAAATTACAAAACTTCACCCATAACTCATATTACGTATGTTAGATACTAATTTGACATTACTTTATTTTTATTAAGAGCTCTATTATTTTATTTAATACAATTAATATTATCATTTATTTTATCCTTTTGATTTATTAGAGGCATCAAGAAACTTCCTAAAATATGAAACTTGGTATACAAGTAATAATAAACGTGAGGAACAGTGTTGTGAGATAAATTAATTTTTATCAACATATATTTAATATTTTTTGCCTTAAAATCATTTCTTCTCTCCTAAATAAAATAAAATAGTAAGCATTGACCAAATTAGATGCCAATTTGCCCAAAGGCTTATTTCCATGCTTAGATTATGAATTTCGAGTTATTTTTCCAATCTGAGGATATTAGATATTTTATTTCTCTTTCTTGTCTTATTTCCCATTATCCTGTAATAAAGGATTTATATATTTATTTATTATCCAAATTAGATGATACTTGGCCATTAAGTTTCTTTTAAGCCAAGAAAACGAGATTGATATCCAAATTATCTTCATGGGTTCCCACTTATGATTTTTTGGGACAATATATTCCTCATTATCTCCTTTTATCCATTATATCTCATATTATTTCCAATTATTACATATATCATCTCCTTTATGTATATTTTGAGATTTCCTTTCTTTTTCATATTCTAAAAAGAACTAGAAAGTTCTAGGATGAATTTATTTATTCTTTTTAGCACTTATGTGGACATTTTATATATTACACCCATCATTAAGCCTTCACTGAGGTATTTGTGCATAAACCCAAATATTGAGAGAAAAGGTGAACAAATGTTCATTAAACCATCATGTTCTCCACAAATTAAACAGAAAAGCCAGAGAGGATAGAAATGAAAGGAAAATATGGGAAAGAGGGTCAAAAGAAAAAATGTCTAAGATTTGGTATGTTACATACTCCCTACAAATCCACCTCAATTTGTGCCATGACTGTCATAGATGGCACCTTAATCTCAACTAGAAACCACAACAAGGATATGTATTCAAGGTGTCACACCAACAGGAAAAACCCCATCAATGGTGAGTTGATACAATCAAATGTTGTTGAAACTTCTCCAAATCTCATAGGACCATGGCCTAACTATCTAGTGAGTCACTACCAACCAAACTAAATATCGACAAGGGTAAGGAAATGTCATTGTATATATAGGGACAACTTCAAATTTAATGTCCATCTCAATCAAAATCCATGGTTGTCGTTCCAACTATGCCCATAAATATACTTAGGTTAACTAGGTGACTCCACCCCTTGAATTCTTATCCTATGAAATAGCATGCAAGGGAGCCTCATTTTTCTAGTCATATAAGCACTTTCCATCACCATTATTGACTTCTCCTACAACATACTTGGAAACTTAGAGAAATCCCAAACAAACTTATCTATGTGGAACATGATCCTATTATCATCAATGCCAAAGTTAGGTATATTGAAGATTCTAGCAGACACATTCATACCAAAGACATCCTTCTTGAGAAGTTGGTTGACAAGATCATGTTGATCACCAAGCCAATGATCATAACTTTTTTATGAGATGAGACACAGTGGGTCTTGATTTGAGATTAACATTATACATCACCATTAAACATAATGACTTGAAGGTTTCACTAGATTTTTTTATAATGGAGAAGGTGTTAATGTTTTCCCATTGATGACTTTTTTCATGATCAGTGTCAAGTCAGTCCATAGACCTTCATAATTATGGAGATCAATACAAAATTCAACTTTCTATTAGAACTGGCATAGATAATTTTAACAAGGTTCTTACTTTTTCCTTCATCAATGCCTAAAGTTTAGGCACATCAGAACTTCCATCACTACTAAAAAAGATCTTCCACCAAAAATACTTGCCCTATTTGATCCACCAATTTAAATTTGTTCTTTCATTCATAGAAAATTGAGACAATTAACATTATACTCTTCTCTTATCTAATATAATCATGGTTTTTATCTCAAAGCATCGAAGCACATGGATACTCACTTAGGTCACTGGTTAACGTGATACCGCCGAACTTAGAAAATAAGGTTCCATCGGATGGAAAATGAATCAACTCATGTATTTTTCCCCATTATGGAATCCTAACACAATATGGCCAACCACGAGTATCTCAATTTATAGAGAAAACAAAGCAACTAAATGTTCACCTAGACGTCATTTGGTTCATGAGGATACCAAAATGGTCATTAATATGCACATTTCCAACATGAGATCTAAGTGAAGGACCACACATGTTGCTCTATGATAGACATTCATATTATGAGAATAAAAAGAGAATGAGACCTTCTATGAGTGTCACGATGAAGACATTTTCATTATTGGAAATATGCCCCAAGCTACCACCACAACTGTCATTACAATGAAGCAGAAAAACATCCTCAACAACTACCACATGGAAGTACAAGATAATGCATGCTCTCAGAAATTGTCAAAAGAACATGCAATGACTGATGAGGATGTCCAACCCTACATTTTATCAGAATTCTCCTCAGGTCACATGACATGTCCGCTACCATCACTGCACTAACTTCCACTTAAATCCCAATACTACCATGATGGTAATATATCATCACATACATATACTTCAACAATAGCTCTTTCAATATATTGTGATTATTACTTTTGATGAGCCTTATAAAGACATGTTCATTCTAAAATACATGATAAAAGCATGCCAGTCATTCCACATTGCAGATGAGACAAAAAATATCAACATTGGCACATGTTTTCTTCTTCCACCTGTGACAATTGGTGCCTCTTTTCCGCAATCAATCAACTCATTGTCAAAGTCTTGTGTCAATACGTTGATACTTTCTCCTAGATGTATGTCGACATGTCATTGATCACGAATCTATTCTTGTGCATTGACTCCCAATGACACTAGGAATGCATCCCATCAAACAAAATGCAAGTCTAATAAGATCTAAGTTAGGATTGAAGAAGCATGGAGAAGTCTAGAAGCATCATGATTCATCATTCACATTCCATATATCGTATCCAAACAAGTTGGCCAATATTGTTGCAATCCAAAATAAATATAGACATGTATACATGTGTATTGACTACATGGACCTCAATAAATCTTGTCAAAAGGGAGATCGTCCTCTACCACATCTCAATATTCTATTGGATAATACATCCAGACATGAACTCCTTAGTTTCATGGATATATTATCTAGATAAAACAACCAAAACCAAAAATGACATTTTTAGAGTTGAGAAAGCCTCTGTCACCATAGAGTGGGGAGTTTTATGCAAATAAGATATGTTGTTTGTACTCAAGAATGTGAGTGAATCCTATTAGTGGGTCATAATGGCCCTTTACCTTATACAGAAAGAAATCAAATCATGTGTAGATGATATGATTACTAGGCCAAAACAAGTTGAATACCATGTAGATTGTTTCAAAAAATATGTTCCAACTATTGCTTTTTTCCCAAATGAATCCAACAAAGTGTTCACAACAAGATTTCTCACAGTAATATCATCACCAAAAATGATATTCTCAACAAAGTATTCTTTGACATTGGTACAAATTTCATCTCCAAATTTGTAAAATAGTGCATTTATTCTTTTAAGTTAAGAACTAGTTCATCAATATCTAGATGAATGGAGTAGTTGAACTATCCAACAAGAATTTCATCAAGATACTCACGAAAACCAGTATGTCCACACAAGTCTAGAACAAATAATTGACTATGGCTTTGTGGCCATGATAGACATATTTTCACAGATCATCATATGGAATGCCTAACTTTGTCATATACAAGACATAAGTTTTCCTACTGGTAGAAATTGAGATCCATTTCTTAGGCATACTTCACAATGCAAATATCCTCAAGGCAGATTGGGTTCAAGATTGCATATAAGCACTCAATGCAAATGTGGAACAAAGGATCCACACCCTACACCATGCACAATGCCACCAAGACCGGATATCTATATCTATTTTTAGGAAGGTTCATATTTACCAATTTGATAAAGTTGATCTTGTGCTATGCATGTTCCCTCAATACAAATATCCAAGATAAAATGGAACTGAAATTGGAAGTGATATACATCATCCATAATCTTTACAATGACAGTGCCACGCAATAATGAGACATGAACTGTGACATCCACCTACTTCATATCAATGTCGATCAACTCAAGAGATATTGCAACTTTCACAGAACCATTTTTACCCCAATTCCACTGCCCAGACAGTGGTAGATGAGTTGAAGTGCCCATCACTGATTGGCCTAATTAATCTGACATAATCATATGCGTTAAAGAAAATAACATATTTTTATATTAAAATGAAGAAAAATGTTTTTTACATGGCTCGTAGGAAAAAAGATAGAAACTTAAACAGATAAAGTCTAACTTTGAGAAAGCATATAACTGCTACAACTTGATTACATATTATGCTTCCATGTGTGTAGATTCATTGGTGTAGTGTCTAATATTCTAACTGAGTGCAGGAGATAAGGAGCATGAGTAGAGCCTTCATTGTCTGCCTAAATCAAAAATCATGGCCCAATGTCAATGCAAAAATATTGAGTGTACTTATGAAAAATATGAAACAAGATATGTGATTTGAAAAGAAATAACCACTTGGAATGTTTATAAGAAACAAAATTAATAAAAAGTCAAAATCAATTCATAATATACTCTGAACAAGAGTTAATCATGTCACATACACAAGAGTGGGTGGAAAGACTAACAAGGTTCAACTTAATCATGAAGGAAAGGCCAAAGTGTCACTTAACCCAAAGGGAAAGGAAAGAATCAACACTATACCCCTAAGAACAAAAAGAGGAAAGGCTCAAATTATTGATAGAAAGGATTTGAGGGGAGTATATTGTAATTTCAATTATCAAATTAAAGATTAT
>OY856409.1:630014390-630236890 GCA_963693085.1 Alisma plantago-aquatica
TATCAGGAAGCAAAAGAAATCACTTGTTTATCCTGCATTAACACACATCCTAGTCCATTCTTAGAGGCATCATAGAAGACTAAATACCCTTTCCCTTGTTCAGGTAACACTAGCACCGGTGCACTTGTCAACTTCTCCTTCAACAACTAAAAAGATTGCTGACACTTATCACTCTAGATAAAAGGAACATCGTTCCTAGTCAACTTAGTCAAGGGTAAGGCTATAGAACTGAAGTTCTTAATGAACCTCCTGTAATAGCCTTCCAGCCCTAAGAAAATGTGAATCTCCGTCGGAGTCTTCGGCTGTTCCAATTGCAAGACATATTCAACCTTTTTAGGATCAACACGTATACCTGAAGCAGATATTACGTGTCCAAGAAAAGAAACTTCTGGTAACCAGAACTCACACTTGCTAAACTTAGCATATAATTTATGCTTTCTTAGCAAAGTTAGAGCCTGACGAAGTTGCTGCTCATGCTGTTGAACATCTCTACTATAGATCAGGATGTCATCTATGAAGATGACTACACACTATTCAAGAAAAGGTCGAAAGATTCTATTCATGAGTTCCATAAATGCAACTGGTGCATTGGTTAGTCCAAACGACATAATTGTGAACTCATAGTGACCATACCTTGTCCTAAAGGCAGACTTAGGTATGTCACCCTTCTTAATACGCAGTTGATGATATCCCGACCTCAAATCTATCTTTGAGAAGACTGTTGCACCACACAACTGGTCAAAGAGATCATCAATCCTCGACAAAGGATACTTATTCTTTATAGTTACTTTATTTAATTGTCTGTAATCAATGCACAACCGCATCGATCCATCCTTCTTTTTAACAAAGAGGACCGGTGCACCCCAAGGTGAAGTACTCGGTCGGATGAAACCCTTCTCAAGCAACTCTTGCAATTGTTTCTTGAATTCTACCATCTCAGCAGGCGCCATTCTATACGGTGTTTGTGCTATTGGTTGCGTTCCCAGAACTAGATTAATCTCAAAATCAATCTCTCAGGGTGGTGGTACACCTGGAAGTTCTTCAGGAAATACATCTTCAAATTCCCTGACTATCGGAACTTCAGTAGGATTAGGACTCTTCATGGTGGTATCCACCACATGGGCCAAGAATGCATAACATCCTTGCCTCATCAGCTTCTCAGCTACCATAGCTGACACAAGATAGGTTGGAAGAATCTTTTTATCTCCTTGAAATATCCATGTGCCACTTTCATCGGTGAACACAGCTTGCTTGGACTCACAATCCAAGACAACCTTATACCTTCCCAAGATTATATCAAACCCATGCATATCAAGTGGTATAAGATCCACTTGAATGCGATGTTCAGAAAAGAAAAGAATGCAGGGAGAACACACCTCCCGCAACACAGCAGATCCCATCAAAGGAGTTTCCAACCTCAAACTCTCTGCCCTATGACTTATAGTCATGTTGCAGTCAAGAATCACTCTTTGAGTGATAAAGGAATGCGTAGCACCTAGATCAATTAAAACAGATACGACGCAAGATGTAGACAAATCAGAATAAAACAACTCCATCTGACCTGTCACAACCCGAGGGTTGATCACTGCATCAGGTGGATTCATCGCATAAAACCTCACCGTTGCTTGTGGTTGATTCGGTGCTCGATGACTGGATGCCGATGATCCAGCTTGGGACTCTTATCCACGTCCTCTAGCTCCACATGGAAACTATCTCCTATGAGAACCTTGCTGACTCTGCCTTTGAGGTTGAGTCACACTCACCTCTCTGGCTCTGCAATCCTTCATCAGATGCCCCACTTTTCCACATATGTAACAAATTCTGATCCCTTGCTGTGGTCTGGATGGTCCTGTAACTGACACGGATGCTGAGCTGCGAGCTCCTTCTAGTGGTAAACTTCTTCCTCTACCCCTATTTGACATCCACTGCGTCTGGGTTCTGTATCTAGGTGGTAGTGTAGGCACAGAAAACCTCGGTTTTGTAACATCCCTGACCTGGGTTATGTACTAACCCTAGGTGTTTTGTTTAGTAAAGATGATTAGATGTTTGCTCTCATGTTTTGATAAGTAATTAAGGACATTGAGGAATTTATATTTCAATCTCAGTCCCTTTTTAATAATGTTGAAACATTGTTTTGTTAATTTTGGACTAAAGTGCAAATTACCCAAGTTGAGGGGTTAACTTGCAAATTCCACATGATAAGATGTTCCACTGATGTTTAGACATCATAAGAATGAATATGATGTAGTGGTATGGTTTCCACAAGCTTGGATTTCAAGATAAAGCTTGTAGAGCAAACCTTGTGCATTAAAACCTAGTTTTGGTGTAATGTGCAATTTACCCAAAATCTAGGGTTCAATATGCAAAATATCACCTCTAGAGGGTCTCTCATGCTTCTTGGCACCAAGTAGAGCAAACAAAATGAGAGGGGCGCCTCATTTGGATTATCATGGAGGAGAGAGAATCTTGACATTAAAATAATCAAGATTTAAGCACAAATGGTTCTTTAATATAATTCAATGCAAAAAGAAATAAATTAATTGAGGAGCCCTTCAACCAAAAGTTGAGGGATGTGTTTGCAATAGTGTTGGACGAGCTTGTGCCTTTCTTGGGCATAAAAGATCTTGGTTGAGTGGAGGCCAACTCACATTATCATAATAAAAAGTAATATCCACTAAAGGTTGGATATTGATATAAAACTCTTTAAGGTGCTTAATTTCTTTTTCCATTAATTCTTGGATAATGGATAGGTTCTGCAAGGAAATAGAGGGTGGCTTCTTGGAAAAGAATGGAGGGGAACTTGGTGGAAATAATTTGGAAATAAAAGGAATTAATCTTCTTTTTCTCTTTCCTTGAAAACCCATATACATACTCTTTATGTATATATTTTTCCATAAGGATCGTTTCCTTAGTCTTTTCCTTATCACTTTGCTTTGGCCGACCAAGAAGGAGCTCAGGAGAAAGGGAAGGACGAACACAACATGTTGGTAAGGTTTTGATCATCTTCTACCTCGGATTCATGGTGGAAACCCTAAAGCAATGCTTGATTCTTGGTTTTCTTCACCCGATTTCCAATTCTAGCCAACTTGTTCATCCAAAAGCTCAAGAACGGACCTTGGGCAGTTGCTGGAACTCCATCCACCATTAGATCCGGGGATCTTGGAGCTTGGAGATCAGATTTGAGGCGGGTTTTATAACTTTACCCTTAAACATTGATATTGCATCAAGTCCTCTATGATTTGTTGGTTATTTTCTTCTATTTCGAACTCTTTTGATGCATTGCTGCAATTTCCATGAAAAATGGTTGTTGTTCTTGGATGCACGCATGAAGATGATGATGACATCATATTGACACATTTCCCGAGAAAATTATTAGGTCAAACGGTCTGCATAAGTTTCTCAAACGGTTTCCCAAACCGTTTGGGAGCAAACAGTTTCAAACCGTTTGAGATGAAACGGTTTCACCAAACCGCATGAGGGCAAACGGTTTCAGACCATTTGGAGGTGTTGACCAAGGTTGACCATTTGGGTATTTTTTGCTAATAATGTTGGTTATTGATCCACTAAATATAATTGATTAGTTCTAATTGGTTCATGAGTTGAAGGTCCAACAATCACCAAAACCCTAATCGGCTAAGTGCTGATTTTGCATTGGAATGAGTTGATGTTTTGGGTTGATTGACCCAAACGGTTTCAAAACCATTTGGGGATCACCCAAACGGTCTCAAGACCATTTGGTGATCACCCAAGACCGTTTGGAGGTCTAGGGTGAAGTATGGTTGAGCAATTGAAGGTCCAAAGACATTGAGTTGAAGAGTAATCAATTACTGATTTGGTGACCAATCCTAGGATTCAAACTTTAATTGAATGACATGGTTGATGATGATTTGATGGGAAAACGGTCTCAAGACCGTTTGGAGGTCATCCAAACGATCCCAAGACCATTTGGGGGTCACCCAAGAGCGTTTGGAGGTCTAGGGTTGACTATGGTTAGGTGTTTGGAGATCTAAAGGTATTGAGTTGAAGAGTAATCAATTGCTGATTTGGTGAGCAATCCAATGAACCAAACCCTAATTGGTTGACTTGGATTTTGATGTGGACATGGGCAAACGGTCTCAAGACCGTTTGGAGGTCATCCAAACGACCTCAAGACCATTTGGGGTCAGGTCATGTTCAATTTGGATGAAGATTCAATGGTTTCAAAGTTACCAATCTCACATTGATTAATGTTGAAGGATCATCGATTCCAAACCCTAATCCAATTGACTCAAACCCTAATTGGTGATCAATTGAGGGTTAATTGAGGGTCAAATTAGTTGAAGGTTGACCTATTCAACTCAATTGAAGCATGGTGATAGGCCCAATTGATAATTGGTTACATGAATTCAATGGTTGAAGGAACCAACATTGGAAACCCTAATTCAATTTGACTTGTTGAGACTATTTTTGGTCCTTGCGGTTTTGAGGAGGTTTGGACCAAACGGTCTCAAGACCGTTTGGGACCAAACAATCTCAAGACCATTTGGGACCAAACAATCCCAAATCGTTTAGGTTCATGCGGTTTCCAAACCAATTGAGTTAATGTGGTTTCAAAAGTCAACTTTGGGCAAACGGTCTTCACCACCTACTTTACTAAATGGTTTCAAGGTGGTACTTTAGTAAACGGTTTCATAGGTTGCTCAAGACCATTTGAGTTCTGATTTGGTCAAGACCATTTAGGGTCTATAAGGCCAAAACCGTTTGGTGGATAATTAACCAAAACCGCATGGGTACTTAAAAGTGGTTAAAGGACAAAGTGATTAGTTGACTAATACATGATGTAATCAAAGATGATTATAGTAATTACATCTTAATGGGATGAGGTGATTAGTACCTGTGAATAATTAAGACTTAATGGTCATGGTGACAATGACATAACCCATGATGTCAATTCTTCCTCAAGAGTGAGTTGACTTAACCTAATCAAGACTGAAGCATACATCATCTTTCGAAGATGAAAGAGAAGATTACCTACATGGATGGTAATTAAGTAATGGACTTCTAATATGAATGAATGTCTAATTAGGGTATGATCCTTCATAGTGGGATCATGAAACCCTAATTATGATGGGTGATGAATTATAACCCTAACTGAGGGCATTAATAGGTGAAATCCTAATACATGATGATGATATGACCTTAATGCATAATGATGACATGATAAACCTTAATTCAAGGTACTTTGATGATCACTCCTACTTGGGGTGAATAGTAAACCCTAATAAAGGGTGATATGATGTGAATAGTAAACCCTAATTGTAAGTTATTGAATTTAACCCTAATCAAGGGTGATGCAATGTGAATAGTAAACCCTAATTCCTAATAAGGCAAATGGAAGTGTGAAACCCTAATTTTGGGTTATATTATATAGAATGAGAGCTCTAAGGTTGGATAATGAAGTGATGAGTCATTTATCCTAATTGAGTTGAGGGGATGATCAACCCTAATCGAAATGAAAAGGGAAACCCTAACTCTAGCAAGGGTATAGTGGTGTAACCCTTGAATAATGATGTCATAATTGTTTTGCATTATGCTGGTATGAAATTTATATATCTTTTATCATCTGTACTAATCATGCAAGTTTTATGAGGTATTGAATATAGCCAGGTATGAGCTATGATGCTTTGCTTATTGAAAGTATTTTATGAGCTTTGTAAACAATGATATGCTATGTTTCCTAGTGAAAGGTAACAAAAGAGATTGATAGGATGTAAGAGCCATGTGAAATACCAGTATTGCAATTATCATGTTTACATTAACAGATGACTTGATGGCAATAAGTTACCTGTTAAAGTTGTAACAAGTATTTTGATAATCTCAGGGTTTGAACACCCATATTCTTAAATCATGATGATGGGATGATAAGGGATTGAGATCCCAATGATTAATAAAGCTGCAAAATGAACTTGATAGAAATAGTACTCATTCTTTATAGAAATTGTTATAATGTTTAATGTTTGAAACATTCCTGATGCTAAAAGAATGCTGTAATGTACTTAATTAATCAAGTGAAATGATATCATGTAGAACCCTGTCTATAGATCCATCATCGTCAGCAATTAGTTGATGGTGAAATAGGTTTTCCTAAGGGAACTCCTGTAGAGCATACTTTTGAGTATGTGGGGGTAATGGGCGTGAATATCCTTACACCCTAATGAAGGAATTGATGTGAGATAAACATTAAAACTCTCAATCCTTCATTATATGTATATGTCGGGATGATGTATCACTAATCTCCCGATGATGATGTTAATGCCGAATCGATGTGAGATAAATAAGAAATCTCTCGATTGCGAAGAGAGTACAACATGCAACTGTAACTCTAATAGCGAAGTACCCAGTATACCCTGGAAAGCTATTTTGGCAGAGACACGAGATGTCATGCATGTTGTTCCTCACACTGACTGAGGAAGATGAGGTCATGGGAATCCTGCTCTTCTATTGACCTATGTATGGTACCGATTTTTATTTCGCAATGGTCGGTTGGAGTATGAGCGGTATACCTCATCTCCTCAGGGCATAAGTATGATTGTAAAACGTAATCAGTCGTGTAGCATATTTGCTTAGGGTTGAATTACAAGAATCAATGGTTGATGATACATGGTCTATTATATCATAGTTGGATAAATGATATACATGTTCTTCATTATCCTTATTAAATGAATGACTTGCTGCTTAATCAAGTTATAATTGAAATGATTGCATAGAGAATACTGCTCTGCATATCTTATTCAATGATTTACCTGCTGTTGAATAATTATAATTCTACTGCTCAGTGTTATTCTATTATCAGTAATAACAATGTTTCTAGCAGAGAGTTATATCTCTTGCTGGGACAATTTTCAATTGTCTCACCCCCGTGGGATTCAACTTTTTAGGTAGACGCCGAGGAAGAAGAAACCCTTTAGTGGGTGAGCAGCAACAGCATTCACAACAACATCAACAGCAAGGACAACAGTGATCCTCAGGTGGAGACACTGTTTGTCAAGTCTTGTATATAGAGAGAGTTCTATGTGTAGTCTCTGTACTCTCAGGTCCTAGGAGTCAGTAGAAAGTTTGATTTAAATCTGAGATTTTTGGTTTGATGCCTCGAGATTTTGTATACTGCTCATGTACAGTTTAACTGGGAAGCCAATGTTATGACTCTCGAGATGAGATGATACAGAGATGTACTGATGAATCAGAATATAAATAACTTACTTTAGTCCTTTATGATAGAGTTTTACCGTTTGTGGATTTCTTTACAAAAAGTTTTAAATTTTTAGTGATTTTCAGTAATTCCGCTGCTAATAATTCACTTCCGCATTAATTAATCCTATTTTCATAAGTTGGATGCCACATGTTTCTTGAAGCCTTTGGATGAGGATCCTTGGAACTGGGGGTACATCTTCTTGTTCTTGGTCTGTCACTTCTCCGTCACAGACCTCTCTATCCTCCTAACTGACTCCACAAAGGTAGCAAATCTTTCCCTGTTCTCCAGAGCAGACACAGGGGTGGTCAACTCAGCATTTAATCCCTTCTCAAAATGCCGAATCCACTGTTCATCTATGGTTGCCATATGTAGACAGAACCACAGCAACTCCATGAACTTAGCCTCATACTCGCTAATGTTCATTGGTCCTTGTCTTAACCTCTCAAACTGAGAGATTTTCTCATCCAGGAACGTCTTAGGGAAATATTTTTTGACAAATTCCCATCGGAAGACTTCCCATTCGATCTCCACACCATGCCTTTTCCCTTCTTCTATGGTCTACCAGTGACCAACACTCCCCTTAAGAAGGTACACCGTATGTCTAACCTTCTCAGCTTCTGGGATGTTAAGGATTCTAAAGGCTTTCTCTAACTCAGTTAGCCACATGTCAGCATCTGCTGGGTCAGCTGTTCCAGCATATTTCGTGGATCCAACCTGGCATAGTCGTTCAAACGTCTTGCCGAATCCCAGTATTTCATCATGGGTAGGTGCCCTATGTGCAGGCGTAGGCATCCTATCAGTCATATGTGTCATGGCAGTCATAAACTACCCAAACATAGCTTGGAAGGCTGGGTTCCCCATGTCAGCTGGATTGAACTGGGGTGGTTCAAGCACATGTTCCTCTTTTTCTTGGTTTCTTGCACCTCCTCCGGGTGCAGTGACACTACTCTCAGCAACATGTTCCTCGTGTGATCTAGACATCTTTAGTTTTCTCTTCTCCTACTATATGAGCAGAAGACACTATCAGATATACTGGAAGACACTAGAACAAACTCAACAACCCTAGTCCTATGTCTCTGTAGACTCAGCAAACCTAGAGCTCTGATACCATTAAATTATGACAACCAACTCATGAAAACAAAATTAACTAATTTAAACTAATGCGGAAGCGATTCGTTAGTAGCAGAATTACTGAAAAACACTAAAAATTAAAACTTTTTGCACTCAGATCCACAAACTGTAAAATTCTTTTATCAAGAACCAAAGTAAGTTATTTACATTCTGATACATCAGTACATCTCTGTGTCATCTCATCTCGAGAGTCATAAACATTGACTGCCTTGTTAAACTGTACATGAGCAGTATACAAAAATCTCGTGGCATCAAGCCAAAAATCTCAGATCTATATCAAACCATCTACTGACTCCTAGGACTTGAGAGTACAAAGATGACACATAGGACTCTCTATATAGATAACTTGACAGACAATGACTCCACCTATGGATCACTATTGTCCCTGTTGATGCTGCTGCTGTGGCTGCTGTTGCTGCTCTCCCACTGAAGGGTTTCTTCTTCCTCGGCGTCTACCTAAAAATTTAATCCCACGGGGGTGAGACAATTGAAAATTGTCCCAGCGAGAGTTATAACTCTCCGCCAGAAGCATTGTTATTGCAGATAGAAGAATAATAATGAGTAGTAGAATTATAAATATCCAACAGCAGGTTATTCATTGAATAAACTAAGTAGAGCAGAATTCTCTATGCAATCATTTCAATTATAACTTGAATAAGCAGCAAGTCATTCATTTAAGAAGGAATATAAAGAACATGTATATCATCTATCCAACTAGGACATACTAAACAATGTATCATCAATCATTGATTCTCGTAGTTCAACTGTAAGCAAATATGCTACAAGGCTGATTACATTTTACAAACAGACTTATGCCCTGAGGAGATGAGGTATACCGCTCATACTCCAACCAACCATTGCGAAATCGAAATCGGTACCATACATAGGTCATCAGAAGAGACGGATTCCTATGACCTAATCTTCCTCAGTCAGTGTGAGGAATAACATGCAGGACATCTCGTGTCTCTGCTAAAATAGCTTTCCAGGGTATTCTGGCAACTTCTCTATTAGAGTTAAAGTGGCATGTTGTACTCTCTTCGAAATCAAGGAATTTCACGTTATCTCACATCGATTCGGCATTAACATCATCATCGGGAGATTAGTGATACATCATCCCGACATGTACATAAAATGAAGGATTGAGAGATTCAATATTTATCTCTATCAATTCCTCCATTAGGGCGTAAGGATATTCGCGCCCATTACCCCCACATACTCAAGAGTATGATCTCCAGGAGTTCCCTTAGGAAAACCTGTTTCAGCATCACCTAACTTCTGACGATGATGGATCTATGGTCAGGGCTCTACATGATATCATTTCACTTGATTATTTAAGTACATTACATCATTCTTTTAGCCGCAGGCATGTTTTCAAACATAAACCTTTATAACCATTACTATAAAGAATGAGTACCATTCCTATCAAGTTCATTTCATAGCTTTAAAAGCATTGGGAACTCAATCCCTTATCATCTCATCATTATGATTCAAGAACATGGGTATTCAACCCTTAGATCATCAATAAGTACTTGTTACCACTTTAACAGGCGACATAATGCCATCAAGTCCTTTGACAGTGTAAGCATATTAATTGCAATGCAGGTATATCACATGGCTCTTAAAGCCTATAAACCTTCTTTTGTCACCTTTCACTAGGCAACATAACATATCATTGCTTATAAGCTCATATAGTACTTTCAATAATAGAGTATCATAGCTCATACCTGGCTATGTTCAATATCTCATAAAACCTGCATGATTAGTACAGATGATAACAGATACATCAATTTCATACCAGCACAATGAAAAAAAACTATATCATCTTTAATCAAGGCATTCACCACTATGCCCTTTCTGTGGTTAGGGTTTCCCTTTTCAAATCAAATAGGGTTAATCATTCCCTTAGCTCAATTAGGATTAATGACTTATCATTGTATTATCAAATCTTAAAGCTTCACGCTAAAAAGCATAACCCAAAATTAGGGTTTACTATTCATATCACATCACATTACCCTAGATTAGGGTTTACTATTCACCCCAAAAAGGAGTGATCATCAAAGTACCTTGAATTAAGGTTGATCATATCATCACTATGGATTCAGATCATACCATCATTATATATTAGGATTACTTCCATTAATACCCTCAATTAGGGTTATGATTCATTAGTCTTCATAATTAGGGTTTCATGATCTCACTAACATGGATCATACCCTAATTAGACATTCATTGATATTGGAAGTCCATTACATAATTAACAATTATGTAGGTAATCCTTTCTCTCTCATCCTTTATAGGATGATGTTTACTTCAGCCTTGATTAGGCTAAGTCAACTTCAACAAGAAAGAGAATTGACTTCATGGTTTATATCATTACCATTGTAATTATTAGAGCTTACTTACTTCATGGGTTTCAATCACACTATCCCATTAAGAATCAAGTACCATGATCACCTTTGATTACATCATGTATTAATTAACTAATTACTTTGTCCTTTAACCACTTTAAGTACCCATGCAGTTTAGGTTAATCAACCACCAAACGATCTTGGCCACTAAGGCCCCAAACGATCTTGACTAACTCAGACCTCAAACGGTCTTGCATACTAAACCTCCAAACAGTCTAAGACCGTTTGGACCTCCATGCGGTCTTGGACTATCTTTGAGACAATTTGGTAAAGTTGCACACTCAAGACCATTTGCTAAAGTGGACCTCCAAGACCGTTTGCTAAAGTGGGTGGTGAAGACTATTTGCCCAAGTTTGACTTTTGAAACCGTTTACTAAAGTAGCTTTTGAAAACACATGGACTCAAACGGTTTGGGATCGTTTGGTCTCAAATGGTCTTGAGACCGTTTGGTCCCAAATGGTCTTGAGACCGTTTGGTCCCAAACGGTCTTGAGACCGTTTGGTCCAAACCCCCTCAAAACTGCAAGGACCCATTATGGTCTCCACCCATCAAATTGAATTAGGGTTTCCATTGTTGATCCTCTCAACGATTAAGTACATGTAATCCCTCACCAATTAGACCTATCACCATCATTCAATTGAGTTAATTAGGTCAACCCTCAACTGATTTTACCCTCAATTGACCCTCCATTGGTCATAAGTTAGGGCTTGAATCAATTGGATTAGGGTTTGGAATTGATGACCCTTCAACATTAATCGATATGAATCTAATTGATTTGAACCAATTGAACCATCATCCAATTTGGTCATGACTTGACCCCAAACGGTCTTGGGATCGTTTGGATGACCTCCAAACAGCCTTGAGACTGCTTGCTCAAGTCAACATAAAAAACCAAGTCAACCAATTAGAGTTTGACCCATTGGTTTGATCATCACATCAACATTTGATTGTACTTCCACTTAATACCATTAGATCTTCAAACACTTAACCATAGTCAACCCTAGACCTCCAAACGGTCTTGGGTTACCCCCAAACGGTCTTGGGATTGTCTGGATATTGTCCAAACGATCTTGAGACCGTTTTCCCATCATATCATCAATAACCATGTCATTTATCTAGGGTTTGGATCCTAGGGTTGGTTACCAAAATCAGCAATTAATATACATCGACTTGATACCTTTGGATCTTCAATTGGTCAACCATGCTTAACCCTAGACCTCCAAAACGGTCTTGGGTGATCACCAAATGGTCTTGAGACCATTTGGGTGATCCCCAAACGGTTTTGAAACCATTTGGGTCACTCAACCCAAGTTTCAACCTTATTCAATTATCAAATCAGCAATTAACTCGATTAGGGTTTAGATGATTGTTGGACCTTTAATTGGTGAACCAATTGGAATTAATCAACAATTATTGATAGGTTATTAACCTACATTATTCCCAACAAACCACCAAACGGTCAACGCTTGTTCAATGCCACCAAACGGTCTTGGACCATTTTCTTCTATGCGTTTTGAATAAAACCGATTGCATTCAAATGGTTTGAAACCGTTTGCTCCCAAACGGTTTGGGAAACCGTTTGCTCCCAAACGGTTTGGGAAACCGTTTGAGCACAAAGGAAAACCATTTGGTAAAGTAGTTCTTTGGATAATAATCTATGATGATGTCAACATTGTCCCCCTTATAACAACTAAGAATAATTGCTGTTCTTCATGGGAGTTTTTGCAAGAACTCAAAAGAGTACCACAAAGACAAGAATTAACCAACGATTATTGGAGAAAGAGATGCATTAGAAATGCTTAAGGGTTAGAGTTATAAAACCCGCCTCTAGAATTGATCCAGAGATCCAAGCTCCACGGCTTTAATGGTGGATTGAGCTCCAACAGTTGTCCGAGGTTCGTTCTTCAACTTTTTGATGAACAACTTGGCTAGAAATGGAAATCGTGTGAAGAAAATCAAGAATCAACCATTGGTTTAGGGTTTCCACCATGAATTCAAAGTAGAAGATGACCAAAACCTTACCAACAGGTTGTGTCATACTTCCTCTAATCCAGAGCTCTTTCTTGGTCGGCCAAAGCAAGGTGAAAAGAGAAAGACTAAAGAAACGAGCCTTGGGTATTATTGGAAAAAGAAGATATACTTAAGGGATTTCAAGGAAAGAGAAAAAGGATTGTTTTCCTTTAATACCAAAATAATTTCCATCAAATACCCCTCCATTTCTTGGACATGAAACCATATTCATTTCCTTGCGAAACCTCTCCATTATCCAAGAATTAATGGAAAAGGAATTAAGCACCTTAAAGGGTTTTATATTAATATCCAACCTTTTAGTGGATATTACTTTTTATTATGATAATGTGAGTTGGCTTCCACTCAACCAAGATCTTTTTGTGTCCAAGCAAAGCACAAGCTAGTCCAACTTATTGCAACCACATCCTTCAACTTTTGTTTGAAGGGCTCTTTAATTAATTTATTTCTTTTTGCATTAAATTAAATTAAAGTTCCATTTATGCTTAAATCTTGATTATTTTAATGTCAAGATTCTCTCTCCTCCATGATAATTCAAATGAGGCGCCCCTCTCATTTTCTTTGCTCTACTTGATGCCAAGAAACATGAGAGACCCTCTAGAGGTGATATTTTGCATATTGAACCCTAGGTTTTGGGTAATTTGCACATTACACCAAAACTAGGTTTTAATGCACAAGGATTGTTCTGCAAGCTTTATCTTGGTGCCCAAGCTTGTGGAAACCATACCACTGCATCATATTCATTCTTATGATGTCTCAAAATCAGAGGAACATCTTATCATGTGCAATTTGCAAGTTAACCCCTCAACTTGGGTTATTTGCACTTTAGTCCAAAAGTAACAAAACAATGTTTCAACATTATTCAAAAAGGACTAAAATTGAAATATAAGTTCCTCAAAAGCCTTAATTACTTTTCAAAATATAAGAGCAAGCATCTAATCAACAACTAGTGATAGACTCATTTAAGGTCCATTAGAATATGGCACAGATGTAGTTGAGCTCAAACAAGTTGGCTCATGATTCTTTCCCCCATTGACCAAGATTTCTCTCCTAAATATCTAGAGTGGCTTGTATTGACACCTCCGATAATATTGGTTTGTGTCTCTTCTGGAGAACCACAATGATATTTATCTTAGTTTATTTTCTTATATGTTTTTATTTTGTGTTTGTTGGCTTAAGGAGCCAACATTTTTGTAAAAAATCATTTTTGATAAAAATGACTGTCATTCATGGCAAGCAATGGTGACTATGGGTATTTCCTCCATGATGTTTAGAAATGTGCATTCGACTTAGGTTTCCTAAGTTGCATATCACTACAAGTTCCTTTCTGGAAAATCAATTGATCATGATCAATATCGACCTCTTATATATGCATTTTAGGGCACCAGGGATGGTTATATATTTTCTTAGCATATTTCCAGATCACCTCTTTCTTGTCCATCTCTTTTAACAAAGAAGTTTGAAACCCCAAGATTCTTTAGGATTATACTTGCCTCAATTTCCTAGTTCTAGGTGTTTCTTCCATCCAAACATATGTTTCCCGTTCAGTCATGGGTGGGGATCCTTCATTCTAGGGGAGGAGATGGAATAAGATCTTTTCTGAGCCTAGGTATCATTCTATGTCATAAAGTCATGTCATGTAGTGGGTGGACCAGTGGAAACTCCCTACCTAGTTGGGATAAGGTGCCAGGTGTCAAAGACACCTGGTAGCTTTGATCTAGACATTCTTTAATGTAGAGATCAACCACAAGCATGTGCCTACCTAATCAAAGGGCTTTTGTATCTTTTCCAGTGAGGAGACCACTAGCCATGGGTCTTTTCACTAAAGCTTTTGATTGAATGTTGATTCTGAGGGCCTTAGTATGAAATAATAAGATTCCATGGAGAATGAATAAGGTTTTCCTAGTAAAGGTTTCCCACATTACCGATCCCAAGTTGGTCTATAAACAATTTATTCTTACCTCTTTTCAAGTGATGAGATGACGATAGTTGCAAGGAGTTTCAACTTGTGCCTTCTCCCTATGCTCCTTTTCTTATGGGTTAACCCCAATAAATGATAGCCTTTGCACATATACTTGAGTATTGATCTCAGGATGTTGATTATGAGGAGCAGATCTAACTTGTCTCTAGGGACTCATAGCTTCTTCCATCCTCTTATGATATTGATAATGGGGATTCCCCTATGCTTTCCCCAATCATAAACATTTTTGGTGTATTTTGTTGAAGTTGGCCTTTTTTTAGGAGTTGTTTTCAGGTTGGCAAACTGTTGGGACCTCAGGATAAAGGTCATTCCCCTCCCATCCTCAGATCTAGGTTCTACTTTTATCTTTCCACTTTAGGTCACATGGGGGAATTCAGTATAATACTGAAATAGATTTAGGTGTTTTTTTAATAGGGGCAAGGGCTTTTTGCTCCCTTAAAAGTGTAACATCCCTGACCTTGGTTATGAACTAAACCTAGGTATTTTGCTTAAATATGTGATTATATGCTTGTAGTTATCTTGTGTAATATAATTAAAGCTTTTGAGGAACCTACATTTCAATTTCAGTCCTTTTTGAACAATGTTGTAACTTTGTTTTGTTAATAATGGACTAATGTGCAAATTACCCAAGTATAGGGGTTAACTTGCAAATTGCACATGTTAAGATGTTTCTCTAATAATGAGACATCATAAGAATGAATATGATGTGGTGGTATGGATTCCACAAGTTTGAGCACCAAGATATAGCCTGTAGAGCAATCCTTGTGCTTTAAAACCTAGTTTTGGTGTAAAGTGCAATTTACCCAAAACTTAGGATGTAACATGTAAAATATACCCTCTAGAGTATCTCTCATGGTTCTTGGCATCAAGTAGAGCAGAGAAAATGAGAGGGGCGCCTCATTTGAATAATCAAATAAGAAAAATAACCTTAATAATTAAATAAGCAAGTTTTATGCAAAATGGCCCTTATATACATGTATAACTTAGTAAGGTGTTTGGTTTCTTTTCCTTTAACCTTGGATAAGAGAGAGATTTTTGCATGAGAAAAGGAGGAAGAAACGTGGCCAAGGGTGTAGTGAGCATGAGTGGATGGGTTTAAGAAGTAAAAGAAATGATTATCTTTTCTTGCCTTGAAACTACCCATAAAATATATAAGCATCCTTTTTACACAAAGCAAAGGATCGTTACTTTAGTTTCTTTTCTCATCTTATTGCTTTGGCCGACTAAGGAGAAGCTCAGGAGTAGAGGAGGATGACCAAGTTGGTTTGGGTAAGCTTTGATCATCTCCTAGCTCGAATTCATGGTGGAAACTCTAAATACAAGGTTGGTTTAGTAGTTTTCTTTACACAACTCTTCTTTCTAGCCATCTTCTCCATCCAAATTTTGAAGAACGGACCTTGGGCAACCATTGGAGCTTCATCCACCATTAAAGGCACGGAGCTTGGAGCTCTAGATCAGACCAAAGGTGGGTTTTATAACTCTAACCCTTAAGCTTTGCTCTTTGCATCTTCTTCTCCTAGAATCGTTGCTTGTTCTTCTTCTTTAGACACTTTGGTGTATTCTTACTAGAAATTCCGTGAAGAACAGTCCCTGTTCTTGAGGTAGAAGATGATGAAATTAATTCCAAAGTTTATCCACAAATTTTCTTTCGCAAATAGTCTCCCTAGCTTGCTCAAACGGTTTGCCAAACCATTTGAAAGCAAATGGTTTCAAAAGAACATTTGGGAGCAACCGGTCCAAGACCATTTGGAAGGGTTGACCATGCATTGACCATTTGGAGACCTGTTGAGATTAATGTAGACTAATCACCCACCAAATATCATCAAGTAATTCCAAGTAAATCACCAATTGAAGGCCCATTAGTCACCTAAACCCTAATCGGGTCTATTGCTGATTTCAATAATACAATCATGTTGAAGTTTGGGTTGAGAGGCCCAAACGGTTTCAAAACCGTTTGGGGATCACCCAAATAGTCTCAAGACCGTTTGGTGATCACCCAAGACCATTTGGAGGTCTAGGGTTAAGTGGGGTTGACCAATTGAGGATCCAATGATATCAAGTTGTTGAATGATTAAGTGCTAATTTGGTGACAAATCTAGGGTTCAACCCTTAAGAGAATGACTTGGTTTTTGATGAAATAATGGGAAAACGGTCTCAAGACCGTTTGGAGGATGTCCAAGCGATCCCAAGACCGTTTGGGGGTCACCCAAGACCGTTTGGAGGTCTAGGGTTGACTATGGTGAAATGGTTGGAAATCTAAGGATAGCAAGTTGAAGTATAATGGATTAGTGACTTAATGATCAAATCAATGAGTCAAACCTTAATAGGTTGAGTTATATTTTGGTGATGACTTGAGAAAACTATATCAAGACCGTTTGGAGGATGTACAAATGATCCCAAGACCGTTTGGGGTCAGGTCATGACCAAATTGACTGATGGTTCAATGGTTTCAATGTCAATTAAACTCATGTTGATACATGTTGAAGGGTGATCGATTCCAAACCCTAATTCAATTGATCCAAGACCTAATTGATGATCAATTGAGGGTCAATTGAGTGTCAAATAAGTTAAGGGTTGACCTAATTGACTCAATTGATGAGTGGCTAACAAGTGCATGATCGATTGAGGGGTTCAACATTGGAAACCCTAACTCAATTGAAGTGGTGGAGACACTTTTTGGTCCATGAAATTTTGAGGTGGTTTGGACCAAACGGTCTCAAGACTATTTGGTTCCAAATGGTCTCAAGACCGTTTGAGTCCAAATGGTCTCAAGACCGTTTGAGTCCAAACGGTCTCAAGACCGTTTGCGTCCAAACAGTCTCAAGACCGTTTGGGACCAAACGATCCCAAACCGTTTGGTGCTCATGTGGTTTCAAGGTAGGTTATGTTCAAATGGTTTCAAAGTCAACTTGACCAAACGGTCAACAAGACCAAACAATCTTCACCTCAACTTGGCCAAACGGTCTTCATGACCAAACGGTTTTGAATGTGCACTTTACCAAACGGTTTCAAAGTCAACTTGACCAAACGGTCAACACCACCAAACGGTTTCAAGGTTGGTTCAAGACCGTTTGGGGGTTTAGTGTGCAAGACTGTTTGAGGTCTATGAAGGTCAAGATCGTTTGATGCCTTAGTGGTCAAGATAGTTTAGTAGTTGATTAACCTAAACCTTATATACCTAAAGTGATTAAGGGACCAAGTAATTAGTTGCTTAATGTAAGTCATGATCAGTGGTGAACATTACAAAGGTACCTTGATGAGATAGAATGACTAATACCCTTTGATCAAGTGAACCTTAATGACCACAATAGTAATAATGACAAGAACCATGAAGTCAAGGTTGATTTGACTTAGCCTTATCATGGGTAATGTAAACATCATCTTATAGAAAGAGGAGAGAAAAGTCTCCCTATATGAATGAGTATCAAGTAATAAACTTCCAATATGTATGAATACACCTAATTAGGGTATGATCCTTCATAGTGAGATCATGGAAACCCTAATTTTTATGGTTAATGAATCTTAACCTAATTTGAGGGCATTAATGGAAGTAATCCTCATACATGATGATGGTATGATCTTAATTCATTAAAATGTGAATAGTAAACCCTAATTTAGGGTAATGTGATGATATGAATAGTAAACCCTAGTTCTGGGTTATGCTTTTAAACATGAAACTCTATGATTAAGTCATGAAAAGAGGAATCACTATTACTAATTAGAGCTAAGGAGTTGAATAACTCTAATTGAATTGAATATGAAACCCTAACCCTAGAAACATACCGTGGTGATGTAACACGGTTGTGGTATATCTACTGTAGCACGACCGTGCAAGATAACACAGCCGTGGTGTTTTATATTTAATTTGAAAAGAACTTATATTGTGCTGATACATATACAATGTACATGTTATCAATTGTGTTAGTCATGTAGGTATTTATAAAGAAGTAATCATAGCCAGGTAAGGGTTATGATGTCATATTCATTGAATGCACTTTATAAGTTTTGAAAGCAATAACATGCTATGTTGCCTAGTAAGAGGTAACATATGAGATTGATAGTCTGTATGAGCCATGAGAAATATCTCTATTGCCATCAAGTCATCAATATGTTACTTGGTAACAAGTGTTTTGATAATCTGAGGGTTTGAACACCCATATTCTTGAATCACAATGGTGAGATTGTTATGGATTGATATCCCAATGTTAACAATAAGTGACATGAACTTGATACAATTAGTACTCTTTTCTTTATGGCAATTGTCTTATTGGTTTGTGTTTGAAAACATGCATGATGCTAAAAGAATGCCATAATGTACTTAAATAATCAAGTATAATGATATCATGTAGAGCCTTGACCATAGATCCATCATTGTCAGAAGTTAAATGATGGTGAAACAGGTTTTCCTAAGGGAAATCCTGGAGAGCATACTTTTAAGTATGTGGGGGTTATTGACGCGAATATCCTTACGTCCTAATGTAGGAATTGATGTGAGATGTATATTTAATCTCTCATTCTTTCATTATATGTTTATGCCGGGATGATGTATCACTAATCTCCCGATGATGTTGTTAATGTCGCATCGATGTGAGATAAACAAGAAATCCCTCGATGGCGAAGAGAGTACATCACACCACTATAACTCTAATAGCGAAGTTGCCAGAATACCCTGGAAAGCTATTATAGCAGAGACACAAGATGTCCTGCATGTTGTTCCTCACACTGACAGAGGATGATGAGGTCACAGGAATCCGACTCTTCTGATGACCTATGTATAGTACTGATTGCGATTTCGTAATGGTCGGTTGGAGTATGAGAGGTGTAACTCATCTCCTCAGGGCATACAAATGTTTGTAATTGCAATTAGCCGTGTAGCATATTTGCTTAGGTTGAACTATGAGAAACAATGACTGATGTTACATTGTTTATAGTGCTCTAGTTAAATAGCTAGTATACATGTTTTTCATATTCCTTAATGTTATTTGTCTTGTCATTCAATTAAGTTATAATTGAAATGATTTCTTAAGAGAAGGTTGCTTCACTTAGTCTATACAATGTTAAACCTGCTGTTGAATGTTTGTAATTCTACTGCTTAATGTTATTCCATTATTGCGATAACAATGCTTATGGCGGAGAGTTATATCTCTCATTGGGACAATTATTCATTTGTCTCACCCCGTGGGATTAAATTTTAGGTAATCGCTGAAGAAGAGGAAGAAACCCTTCAGTGGGTGAACAACAGCAGCAACAACATCCGGGGCAACAGTGAATCTCAGGTGGATACACTGTCTATCAAGTCTTGTATATAGAATGTCCTATGTGTCGTCTCTGTACTCTTAGGTCCTAGGAGTCAGTAGATGTTTAATATAGATATGAGATTTTGGCACAATGCCTCGAGATTTTTTGTATCTTACCTTGTATAGCTAACAAGGTAGTTGATGTTTGTAATACTCGAGATGTGATATTATAGAGATGTAATGATGAATTAGTCTGTAAAAAACTTATCAGGTTTCCTTATAAAAGAGTTTTATCATTTAAAGATCTCTTTACGAAAAGTTTTAATTTTTAGTGATTTTCAGTAATTCCGCTACTAATTAATCGCTTCCGCATTAGTTTAAATTAGTAAATCCTATTTTTGTGAGACTGTCGCCACAGTTTAGTGGTATCAGAGCTCTAGGTTCGCTGAGTCTACAGAGACATATGACTTAGGTTGTTGAGTCTGTTCAAGTGTCTTCCAGTATATCTGATAGTGTCTTCTGCTCATACAACAGGAGAAGATAGAACTAAAGATGTCTGGGTCACACGAGGAACATGTTGCTGAGAGTAGTGTCGCTGCACCCAGAGGAGGTGCAAGAAACCAAGAGAGGGAAGAACCAATACCTGAACCACCCCAGTTCAATCCAACTGACATGGGGAACCCAACCGTCCAAGCCATGTTTGGGCACTTCATGACTGCCATGACACACATGACTGATAGGATGCCTATACCTACACCTAGGGCACCTACTCACCCTGAAGGACAAGGAGCCGGCAAGACGTTTGAACAACTTCGCCGAGTTGGAACCACAGAGTACGCTGGTACAGCTGACCCAGCAGATGTTGACTTGCGGTTAACTGAACTAGAGAAGGCCTTTAGAATCCTAAACATCCCAGAAGCTGAGAAGGTTAGACATGCTGTGTATCTTCTCAATGGGATTGCTGGTCACTGGTGGACCATGGAGGAACAAAAAAGGCCAGGTGTGGAGATTGAATGGGAAGCTTTCCGATGGGAATTTATCAATAGATATTTCCCTAAGACGTTTCTGGATGAGAAAATCTCTTAGTTTGAGAGGTTAAGAAAGGTTTAATGAACATTAGCGAGTACGAGGCTAACTTCATGGAACTTTTGTGGTTCTGTCTGTACATGGCAACTATAGACGAAGAAAGGATTAGGCATTTTGAGAAAGAATTAAACGCTGAGTTGACCACCCCTGTGTCTGATCTGGAGAACAGAGAAAGGTTTGCTACCTTTGTGGAGTCTGTTAGAAGGGTAGAAAGGTCTGTGGCAGAGAAAAGACAGACCAAGAACAAGAAGATGTATCCCCAGTTCCAAGGATCCTCATCCAAGGGTTTCAAGAAACCGAGGTTTTCTGTGCCTACACCGCCACCTAGATTCAGTA
Source organism: Alisma plantago-aquatica (assembly GCA_963693085.1). Taxonomy (NCBI): domain Eukaryota; kingdom Viridiplantae; phylum Streptophyta; class Magnoliopsida; order Alismatales; family Alismataceae; genus Alisma; species Alisma plantago-aquatica. Next base: position 630,035,829 of record OY856409.1, read on the forward strand.
ACCAGACACAGTGGACGTCAAATAGAGGTAGAGGACAAAGTTTACCACCAGGAAGAGCCATAGCTCAGTATCTGAGTCGGTTACAGGACCACTCAGACCACAACAACTGATCAGATACTGTTACATATGTGGAAAGATGGGACATCTAATGAAGGATTGCAGATCTAGAGAAGTGAGTGTGACTCAACCTCAAAGGTAGAATCAACAAGGTTCTCAAAGGATGCTAGAGGACGTGGACAAGCGTCCCAAGCTGGATCATCGGCACTGGGAAATCGAGCACCGAATCAAACACAAGCAATGACAAGATTCTACGCGATAAATCCACCAGATGCAGTGGTCAACCCTAGGGTTGTGGCAGGTCAGATGGAATTGTTATTTTCTGATATGTCTACATCTTGTGTTGTATCTATTTTAATTGATCCGGGTGCTACACACTCCTTTATCACTCGAAGAGTGATTTTTGACTGCAATCTGACTACAAGTCATAGAGTAGATAGTTTGTTGTTAGAAACTTTGTTGATGGGATCTGCTGTGTTGTAGGAAGTATGTTCTCCCTGCATTCTCTTCTTTTCTGAACATCACATTCAAGTGGATCTTATACCACTTCAGATGCATGGATTTGATATAATCCTTGGGATGGATACCTTAGAAAGGTATAAGGTTGTCTTGGATTGTGAGTCCAAGCAAGCTGTGTTCAAAGATAAAAGTGACACATGGATCTTTCAAGGAGATAGAAAGATTCTACCCACATGTCTTGTGTCAGCTATGGTTGCTGAGAAGCTGATGAGGCAAGGATGTTATGCATTCTTTGCCCATGTGGCAGATACTACCATGGAGAGTCCTAATCTTGTTGAAGTTCTTGTAGTCAGGGAATTTGAAGTTGTATTTCCTAAAGAACTTCTAGGAATACCATCGCCCCGGGAAATTGATTTTGAAATAAATTTAATTCCAAACACGCAACCTATAGCACAAACACCGTATAGGATGGCACCTGCTGAGATGGTAGAACTCAAGAAACAGCTGCAAGAGTTACTTTAGAAGGGTTTCATTCGACCGAGTATTTCACCATGGGGTGCTTCGGTCCTTTTTGTTAAAAAGAAAGATGGGTCAATGCGGTTGTGCATTGATTACAGACAATTAAATAAAGTAACAATAAAGAATAAGTATCCTTTGCCGAGGATTGATGATCTCTTTGATCAGTTGTGTGGTGCAACCGTCTTCTCAAAGATATACTTGAGGTCGGGATATCATCAACTCTGTGTTAAGGATAGTGACATACCCAAGTCTACCTTTAGGACAAGGTATGGTCACTATGAGTTCACGGTTATGTCGTTTGGAGTGACTAATGCACCAGCTGCATTTATGGAACTCATGAATAGAATCTTGGTGGAGGGAGTCGGCCACGGTCGTGGAAGATGGCCATAGTCATGGAGAGGGATTGCGGTCGTGGTGAAGACCACAATCACTATTATTGTCCACAGTCGTGGCGGACGACCACGGTCATGGTGGTGGGAGTCGACCACAGTTGTGGCTAAAGGACACAACCGTGGTGAGGAATCGCGATCGCGGTTATGGAAGGAAAGATCGTGGTCGCAGTTATTGGGAACCATGGTCGCGGTTATTGGCCACGGTCGTGACCTTTTCTTGATCAGTGTGTCGTTATCTTCATAGATGACATTCTGATCTATAGTAGAGATGCTCAGCAACATGAACAACATCTTCGTCAAACTCTAACTTTCCTAAGAGAGCATAAGTTATATGCTAAATTTAACAAGTGTGAGTTCTGGTTACCAGAAGTATCTTTTCTTGGACACGCAATATCTGCTTCAGGTATACGTGTTGATCCTAAAAAGGTAGAATCTGTCCTACAGTGGGAGCAGCCGAAGACACCGACAGAGATTCGAAGTTTCTTAGGGTTCGCAGGCTATTATCGGAGGTTCATTAAGACTTCAGTTCTATAGATTTACCTTTGACTAAGTTGACTAGGAAGGATGTTCTCTTTACCTGGAGTGATAAGTGTCAGCAATCTTTCCAGCTGCTGAAGGAGAGATTGGCAAGTGCACCTCTGCTTGTGTTACCTGAACAAGGAAAAGGATATATAGTTTTCTGTGATGCTTCGAAGAGTGGACTTGGATGTGTGTTGATGCAGAATAAACAAGTGATTTCTTTTGCTTCTCGATAGCTTAAGAAACACGAGGAGAATTATCTGACACACGATCTAGAACTAGCTGCTGTAGTTCATGCCTTGAAGATCTGGAGACATTATCTTTATGGAGAGACATTCCAGATTTTCACAGACCATAAAAACCTTAAGTATATCATTTCTCAGCATGAACTTAACATGAGGCAACGTCGCTGGATGGAGTTAATGAAGGACTACGATTGTACAATTGATTACCATCCAGGAAAGGCCAATTTGGTTGCAGATGCTTTGAGTAGGAAATTAGCAACACCAGCCTTAGATAGAGCACAATGAAATTCCTTGGTATGCTCTAGGAGGGATATGCTTATCTCTTTAAGACAAAACAATATACAGTTAAGAGTATCGTTGTTAACCGGGTTTCTAGCTGAGATGCATATAAAACCTACTTTGAGACAGTAGATTAAAGAGGCACAACAAGTTGATGTTGCAGTTCAGCAGATTAGATCAGAGTATGGTAGTGAGAAATGAGATGGTTTCTATGACTCAGATGATCAGGTAGCATGTTATCTTGGTAGGATGATAGTACCGGATGTGGATAACTTGAGGAAGTTAGTCCTAGAAGAAGCTCATTCTTCGATGTATGCTATGCATCCAGGAAGCACCAAGATTTATCAAAACTTGAAAGATATGTATTGGTGGCCTGGTTTGAAGAAAGACGTTGTTGAGTTTGTTTTGCGGTGTCCTGTGTGTCAGCAAGTTAAAGCTGAACACCAGAAGCCTGTAGGAACAATGCAACCTTTACCCATACCATAGTGGAAGTGGGATCATGTAACCATGGACTTTGTGGTTGGTCTACCCAGGACAGCCAAAGGACATGATTCCATCTGGGTAATAGTTGATAGGTTGACGAAGACAACACATTTCTTACCTGTCAATACAGCCTATTCTGCTGAAAAGCTGACACAGTTGTATGTAGATGAGATAGTATGACTGCACGGAGTTCCAGTTACCATTGTGTCTGATAGAGGTCCCCAGTTTATGAGTCGTTTTTGGGAGCGACTTCATAAAGCCTTAGGCACACAATTAAGGTTTAGTATAGCCTTTCATCCCCAGACTGATGGACAATCAGAATGGACTATACAAACTTTAGAAGAATTGCTCAGAGCATGTGTTCTTCAGTATACAGGGAGTTGGGATCTGCACCTAAGCTTGACAGAGTTTGCCTACAACAATAGCTATCAACATAGCATTGATATGGAACCTTATGAAGCTCTGTATGGTAGACGTTGTAGATCATTCCTATGTTGGTATGAAACTGGTGAATATAAACTTTTAGGTCCCGATCTTGTGTAGCAAACCACCGAGAAGATTAAAGTTATACAACAACAGTTAAAGACTACACAGGATAGGCAGAAATCTTACACTGATAAGCGTCGTAGACCTCTAGAATTCCAGGTTAGAGACAGAGTGTACCTCAAAGTCTCACCTTGGAAAGGAGTTCTGAGATTTGGAAAGAAAGGAAAGTTAGCTCCTAGGTTTATGGGGCCTTATCCAATCATTGAACTGATTGGGAAAGTAGCCTATAAGTTAGAGTTACCACCAGAGTTACAGAAGTTACACCCTGTGTTCCACATTTCCATGTTAAGGAAATGTCATCCCGATACAGAATCAGTTCTGCAACCTATGGAAGTAGAACTGAATGATGATGTGTCTTATGAGGAAGGACCTGTGTCAATCCTTGATAAAAGAATTAAAAAGCTGAAAAAGAAAGACATAAGTCTTGTGAAAGTCCTCTGGAATCACCGTGGTGTTGAAGAAGCCACATGGGAACTAGAGGAAGAGATAAGAAGGAAATACCGTGCTCTTTTCTCTTAATATGTTTTGTCGATTTCGGGGACGAAATCCTTGTAAGGGGTGGATAATTTGTAACATCCCTGACCTGGGTTATGAACTAACCCTAGGTATTTTGCTTAAATATGTGATTATATGCTTGTAGTTATCTTGTGTAATATAATTAAAGCTTTTGAGGAACCTACATTTCAATTTCAGTCCTTTTTGAACAATGTTGTAACTTTGTTTTGTTAATAATGGACTAATGAGCAAATTACCCAAGTATAGGGGTTAACTTGCAAATTGCACATGTTAAGATGTTCCTATGATAATTAGACATCATACGAATGAATATGATGTGGTGGTATGGATTCCACAAGTTTGAGCACCAAGATATAGCCTGTAGAGCAATCCTTGTGCTTTAAAACCTAGTTTTGGTGTAAAGTGCAATTTACCCAAAACATAGGGTGTAACATGTAAAATATACCCTCTAGAGTATCTCTCATGTTTCTTGGCATCAAGTAGAGCAGAGAAAATGAGATGGGCGCCTCATTTGAATAATCAAATAAGAAAAATAACCTTAATAATTAAATAACCAAGTTTTATGCAAAATGGCCCTTTTATACATGTATAACTTAGTAAGGTGTTTGGTTTCTTTTCCTTTAACCTTGGATAAGAGAGATATTTTTGCATGAGAAAAGGAGGAAGAAACGTGGCCATGGGTGTAGTGAGCATGAGTGGATGGGTTTAAGAAGTAAAAGAAATGATTATCTTTTTCTTGCCTTGAAAATACCCATAAAATATATAAGCATCCTTTTTACACAAAGCAAAGGATCGTTCCTTTAGTTTCTTTTCTCATCTTCTTGCTTTGGCTGACTAAGGAGAAGATCAGGAGTAGAGGAGGATGAACAAGTTGGTTTGGGTAAGCTTTGATCATCTCCTAGCTCGAATTCATGGTGGAAACTCTAAATACAAGGTTGGTTTAGTAGTTTTCTTTACACAACTCTTCTTTCTAGCCATCTTTGCCATCCAAATTTTGAAGAACGGACCTTGGGCGACCTTTGGAGCTTCATCCACCATTAAAGGCACAGAGCTTGGAGCTCTGGATCAGACCAAAGGCGGGTTTTATAACTCTAACCCTTAAGCTTTGCTCTTTGCATCTTCTTCTCCTAGAATCTGAAAACCTCTAGAGGGGGGGTGAATAGAGTTTTATAGATATTTTAATATTAATTTAAACTCAAGCAACCACAGAGAAAGATTGGACAAGGAGACACAAGGGTTTAGAGTGGTTCCTAGCCTTAGCAAATACTAAGGTAGTCAGTCCACTACCCGGTTGCTTACCCAACCGGGATTTGAAAAGAAATTATTTTATTACCTCGCAAGGACTTTACATAAAATACATTTCTTTTCCCTAAACCCTTCAAGCAGCCTTCACCTAGAAGTAATCGCCCAACTCGAAGCAGCCTTCCCTTGAAGTAGATGCACCAACTCCCGTTGCACCAGCCTTCTGAAGTAGCTTCCCGTGCGATAGCCTTCTTGAAGTAGCTTGAAGTCCCCTTCTCCACCTGAGAAGTCAACCCTCTCCAATCTGCAGCCTCCAACCCTAGGAGTAGCAAGGAGAGTACAAAAGATAAACAGGAACAAGAAAGGAAAACAGAAATTACAACTTATCCTTTTAAGCACAAGGCTTGATTTGCCTATATCAAGCGTATAAATCTCCTAACCAATGTGTATGACAATGTGATTGTAGTGGATAGGAGATACTAGCCTATAGGGCACGAAATGGGAGCAATAGGAATGAATGGCAAGTGTAGGAATTGCTCTATTGCTCTAAAACAGATTGCAAGTGTGTATTCAAGCTCAAGTATAGCACAAGTATATCTTGGATGTATTTTGGTGACCTAAGGCATGTCCTATTTATAGGAATGACCTATGTATGCTTAAGGACGTTCTAGACAACTTCTAGGGGGTTCCTAGTGCTTAACTAGCCGTTAGGAATAAGTTAGGCGCATTAGCAACGGCTAGTTAATTAATTCTGCAGTTGCTGTCAGAGACCATCTCGGTCGAGGACTCGTCGACCGAGATGCCCAGTCGGTCGAGGATTCGTCGACCGACAGGCTCTCTGGATTAACGTTTATTTGCAACTGTCAACTGCTGTGTCTAACGGCTACTTTTGGTCAATCTCGGTCGAGAAGTTTGTCGACCGAGAGTGTCTCGGTCGAGGAGTGTGGTCGACCGAGATTGACTCTGTTTCAATCTTTTAATTAAACCACTAAGTGTGTTTATGAGTGTGCATAATGTGATCCTTTTGGAAGGGATGACTTGTCTAACTATGGTGTGTAGCTAGGGAAGATCTAACGCTTGATTTACATGCAATCTAAGTACTTGTACATTATATAACTGTACAAGTTTTTACAATAGTGATTACATTGCATGAAAGTAAATATGTAAGCTCGTGATTTCCCTAGTTGCTTTGTCATCCACCATAATCCTGCACACTCAAGTAGCTCGTTAGAATAATAAGAATGAAATGTTTGTCATCATCGAAACAAAGGGAAATGTCCAATTTATCCAACAATCTCCCCCTTTTTGAAGATGACAAACATTTCCTAAAATATGAAATAAGGAAATATAAAGCATGTGAGTTTCATACCTGAAGATTACCTTTTGTAGCCATTCTTGTTTTACAAGTGTGAGTGCTGGCAATCAGGATGAAACTCATATATATTTTTGATTTTATATTCTTTCTCCCCCTTTGTCATTTCAAAAAGATATCCAATTTGAATATTTTATTTTCTTTTCCCCTTGAATTTTATATTTTGCTCCCCCTTAAATAGATATCCTTTTAGAAACATGGATTTATGTCTAATTTATCCACTATTTGTTTCTCAATCATTTGCAAAGGTTATTAAGCCTTGAAATGATATGAGATTCCCTTAAGCTTATGATGAATGTATATTGATCTCTCATCTATCAAAGGATGTTAAGCCCTAAATTAAATGAGAATCCTTTAATATTAGAGTACATTAAAATGTCTCCAACCAAATGCAAGGGATGTTAAGACCTGATTTGTCTAGAGATTTCCTTTAAGAGCAAAATATCAATTTTGAGAAATTCATAACTTTCTTGAAAATATTCAGTTATACATAGTGATTGCTCTTCTTTTAAACAATTATCAAAGTTTTAATGATCTCCCCCTTTTTCTTATGCTTTGCTCCCCCTTCGATAGATATCTCAAATGAAAGTTTGAATACTCAGTGAATGCATAAAATGTCCAAGATTTGAAAGATGTATGCAATTTTGTCAATCTGGAAAAATAGAAACCCAGTCGGTCGACAGTTGCTCGACCGACAATGTTCTCGGTCGACCAGTTGCTCGACCGAGAATGTTTCTGGAGAACTATTTTGTTATTTGAAAATTTAATTTTAATTTGTAATAGTTTCTGAGTTCAATTTTTGGCTGAATCTTAATGCAAATCATAGAACATTTTTGTAGAGCATATGTATATTCCAAAGGAGTAATAATATTTAAGGCTTCTAACTACCACAAATAATTTGACGTTTTGATTTAAAAATATGCTAAGATAAAGTTCAATAAAATAATGTTCAAATAAACAATTTTTATCAAAGTTTATTTTAGGTCGCCCTTGATTACGACCATAGCGCCCCTTGGTCAAATATTATTTTAACCAAGAGGCATATTTTGCAGGTTTCCAGTATAAATCATTCATATGCGAAGTATGAGTTCTGCAGATAGCTTGCAAATATCAATTTGAGACACATTAAAGTGTACTAATTATGAGAGTTTAATAAGGACATCAAATATGGTGAAGCATATTCAAGAATAATATCCATTCATGAATTTAAGATTACTTTGGATAGACTAAAATATAAAAGCATACGCAAAAATTTATTTGAAACATTTTATTTATTGCAAGTATTTCTGAAAAAGAATAATTAAATAGAATCTTTCAAGAATAATTTTCACGTACAATGTAAAGATTTTGTTATCCCTAAATGTTAAGTTGAGATAGACATAAGGATATACAAATTAAGGTCTATGGTCATATCTCAACTTAGTCGAACCTATTTAATTTGGGGTTTTTGGAACCCATACCATTTCGACATGCTTTTTCTTGTATGGGCATGAAAAAGAATAATGTCCAAGGCGTGAGCAATAATGACAACAAATTGAATCAACCTCAAGCCTTTTTCTATAGTTTTGATCTAGGTTATTCTTGGGTATATACATTTTTGTGCCTCTAGGTATATAAGTGGATTGACTCGCTTGTGTTCTTCTAGGTTGTTTATGGGATTTCTCATTAGGCTTATAACCTAGTCCTCTTCTCCCTATTTGATGATAGGAATTTTCTAATATTCTATCAAGGATTCCATTGTTGCTTAACTTACTAACTTCTTGTTGTAACTTAACGATCTCATCCATTCTTTTCTTGATATCTAATTTTTCTTGGTCTAGATTGGATGATAGCATATTTCTTTCTTTCACTATATTGTCATAATCTACATGGTTGCACAATATAGGTTGTTTTTGAAAATCATTTAATTTTGTAAGCAATTCAGCTTTTTCTTGACATAGAAGATCATAGTTTGTTTCTAGAGTAAAGATCTTTACTTCACTGTTACTTAGAGATGATTTCAAGGTACGATTATCAGACATAATGCTATCTTTTTCAAAACCAAGAGTATTCAATTTAGCATATAAATCGTCATTTTCGGATGTAAGATCAAGAAGTCTAGCATTTAGATCATCATTTTCTTTACTGGATTTCTTTAACTTCTTTTTGCATTCAACATATTTATTATATGTTTCTTCTATAATAGCAACTAACTCCTCCTTGGGTAAATCAAGCAAGCTTACCTCTTCTTCTTCTTCCTCACTTATTGTAGCAACGAAACACTCTTTATGTGCATCTCCTTTCTTTGACCTCCATGGACATTTAGACGTAGAGTGCTTTGTTCCTAAGCACCAATTGCAACTTGTCGAACTTTGGTCCATGCTCCTTTTCTTGTGGTTGTAGTTACCTCCTCCCTTTATCTCTTCAAGACCTTGTTAGGGCTCCTTGAAGCCTGCTCTGATACCAATTGAAAACCTCTAGAGGGGGGGTGAATAGAGTTTTATAGATATTTTAATATTAATTTAAACTCAAGCAACCACAGAGAAAGATTGGACAAGGAGACACAAGGGTTTAGAGTGGTTCCTAGCCTTAGCAAATACTAAGGTAGTCAGTCCACTACCCGGTTGCTTACCCAACCGGGATTTGAAAAGAAATTATTTTATTACCTCGCAAGGACTTTACATAAAATACATTTCTTTTCCCTAAACCCTTCAAGCAGCCTTCACCTAGAAGTAATCGCCCAACTCGAAGCAGCCTTCCCTTGAAGTAGATGCACCAACTCCCGTTGCACCAGCCTTCTGAAGTAGCTTCCCGTGCGATAGCCTTCTTGAAGTAGCTTGAAGTCCCCTTCTCCACCTGAGAAGTCAACCCTCTCCAATCTGCAGCCTCCAACCCTAGGAGTAGCAAGGAGAGTACAAAAGATAAACAGGAACAAGAAAGGAAAACAGAAATTACAACTTATCCTTTTAAGCACAAGGCTTGATTTGCCTATATCAAGCGTATAAATCTCCTAACCAATGTGTATGACAATGTGATTGTAGTGGATAGGAGATACTAGCCTATAGGGCACGAAATGGGAGCAATAGGAATGAATGGCAAGTGTAGGAATTGCTCTATTGCTCTAAAACAGATTGCAAGTGTGTATTCAAGCTCAAGTATAGCACAAGTATATCTTGGATGTATTTTGGTGACCTAAGGCATGTCCTATTTATAGGAATGACCTATGTATGCTTAAGGACGTTCTAGACAACTTCTAGGGGGTTCCTAGTGCTTAACTAGCCGTTAGGAATAAGTTAGGCGCATTAGCAACGGCTAGTTAATTAATTCTGCAGTTGCTGTCAGAGACCATCTCGGTCGAGGACTCGTCGACCGAGATGCCCAGTCGGTCGAGGATTCGTCGACCGACAGGCTCTCTGGATTAACGTTTATTTGCAACTGTCAACTGCTGTGTCTAACGGCTACTTTTGGTCAATCTCGGTCGAGAAGTTTGTCGACCGAGAGTGTCTCGGTCGAGGAGTGTGGTCGACCGAGATTGACTCTGTTTCAATCTTTTAATTAAACCACTAAGTGTGTTTATGAGTGTGCATAATGTGATCCTTTTGGAAGGGATGACTTGTCTAACTATGGTGTGTAGCTAGGGAAGATCTAACGCTTGATTTACATGCAATCTAAGTACTTGTACATTATATAACTGTACAAGTTTTTACAATAGTGATTACATTGCATGAAAGTAAATATGTAAGCTCGTGATTTCCCTAGTTGCTTTGTCATCCACCATAATCCTGCACACTCAAGTAGCTCGTTAGAATAATAAGAATGAAATGTTTGTCATCATCGAAACAAAGGGAAATGTCCAATTTATCCAACAGAATCGTTGCTTGTTCTTCTTCTTTAGACACTTTGGTGTATTCTTGCTAGCAATTCCGTGAAGAACAGTCCCTGTTCTTGAGGTAGAAGATGATGACGTTAATTCCAAAGTTTATCCACAAATTTTCTTTAGCAAACGGTCTCCCTAGCTTGCTCAAACGGTTTGCCAAACCGTTTGGAACAAACGGTTTCAAACCGTTTGAAAGCAAACATTTTCAAAAGAACATTTGGGAGCAACCGGTCCAAGACCGTTTGGAAGGGTTGACCATGCATTGACCATTTGGAAACCTGTTGAGCTTAATGTAGACTAATCGCCCACCAAAAATCATCCAGTAATTCCAAGTAAATCACCAATTGAAGGCCCATTAGTCACCTAAACCCTAATCGGGTCTATTGCTGATTTCAAAAATACAATCATGTTGAAGTTTGGGTTGAGAGGCCCAAACGGTTTCAAAACCATTTGGGGATCACCCAAACGGTCTCAAGACTGTTTGGTGATCACCCAAGACCGTTTGGAGGTCTAGGGTTAAGTGGGGTTGACCAATTGAGGATCCAATGATATCAAGTTGTTGAATGATTAAGTGCTGATTTGGTGACAAATGTAGGGTTCATCCCTTAAGAGAATGACTTGGTTTTTGATGATATAATGGGCAAACAGTCTCAAGACCATTTGGAGGATGTCTAAATGATCCCAAGACCGTTTGGGGGTCACCCAAGACCATTTGGAGGTCTAGGGTTGACTATGGTCAAATGGTTGGAAATCTAAGGATAGCAAGTTGAAGTATAATGGATTAGTGACTTAATGATAAAATCAATGAGTCAAACCTTAATAGGTTGAGTTAGATTTTGGCGATGACTTGAGAAAACGGTCTCAAGACCATTTGGAGGATGTCCAAATGATCCCAAGACCGTTTGGGGTCAGGTCATGATCAAATTGACTGATGGTTCAATGGTTTCAATGTCAATTAAACTCATGTTGATACATGTTGAAGGGTGATCGATTCCAAACCCTAATTCAATTGATCCAAGCCCTAATTGATGATCAATTAAGGGTCAATTGAGTGTCAAATCAGTGAAGGGTTGACCTAATTGACTCAATTGATGAGTGGCTAACAAGTGCATGATCGATTGAGGGGTTCAACATTGGAAACCCTAACTCAATTGAAGTGGTGGAAACACTTTTTGGTCCATGCGGTTTTGAGGTGGTTTGGACCAAACGGTCTCAAGACCGTTTGGGTCCAAACGATCCCAAACCATTTGGTGCGCATGCGGTTTCAAGGTAGGTTATGTTCAAACAGTTTCAAAGTCAACTTGACCAAACGGTCAACAAGGCCAAACAGTCTTCACCTCAACTTGGCCAAACGGTCTTCATGACCAAACGGTTTTGAATGTGCACTTTACCAAACGGTTTCAAAGTCAACTTGACCAAACGGTCAACACCACCAAACGGTTTCAAGGTTGGTTCAAGACCGTTTGGGGGTTTAGTGTGCAAGACCGTTTGAGGTCTATGAAGGTCAAGATCGTTTGATGCCTTAGTGGTCAAGATAGTTTAGTAGTTGATTAACCTAAACCTTGTAGCTACCTAAAGTGATTAAGGGACCAAGTAATTAGTTTCTTAATGTAAGTCATGATCAGTGGTGAGCATTACAAAGGTACCTTGATGAGATAGAATGACTAATACCCTTTGATCAAGTGAACCTTAATGACCACAATAGTAATAATGACAAGAACCATAAAGTCAAGGTTGATTTGACTTAGCCTAATCACGGGTAATGTAAACATCATCTTATAGAAAGAGGAGAGAGAAGACTCCCTATATGAATGAGTATCAAGTAATAAACTTCCAATATGTATGAATACACCTAATTAGGGTATGATCCTTCATAGTGAGATCATGGAAACCCTATTTTTATGGTTAATGAATCTTAACCTAATTTGAGGGCATTAATGGAAGTAATCCTCATACATGATGATGGTATGATCTGAATTCATTAAAATGTGAATAGTAAACCCTAATTTAGGGTAATGTGATGATATGAACAGTAAACCCTAATTCTGGGTTATGCTTTTAAACATGAAACTCTATGATTAAGTCATGAAAATAGGAATCACTATTACTAATTAGAGCTAAGGAGTTGAATAACTCTAATTGAATTGAATATGAAACCCTAACCCCAGCCATGGTGATGTAACACGGTTGTGGTATATCTTCTGTAGCACGACCGTGCAAGATAGCACGGCCGTGGTGTTTTATATTTAATTTGAAAAGAACTTATATTGTGTTGATACAGATACAATGTACATGTTATCAATTGTGTTAGTCATGCATGTATTTATAAAGAAGTAATCATAGCCAGGTAAGGGTTATGATGTCATATTCATTGAAAGCACTTTATAAGTTTTGAAAGCAATAACATGCTATGTTGCCTAGTAAGAGGTAACATATGAGATTGGTAGGCTGTATGAGCCTTGAGAAATATTTGTATTGCCATCAAGTCATCAATATGTTACTTGGTAACAAGTGTTTCGATAATCTAAGGGTTTGAACACCCACGTTCTTGAATCACAATGGTGAGATGGTTAGGGATTGATATCCCACTGTTAACAATAAGTGACATGAACTTGATACAATTAGTACTCTTTTCTTTATAGCAATTGTCTTATTGGTTTGTGTTTGAAAACATGCATGATGCTAAAAGAATGCCATAATGTACTTAAATAATCAAGTATAATGATATCATGTAGAGCCCTGACTATAGATCCATCATTGTCAGAAGTTAAATGATGGTGAAACAGGTTTTCCTAAGGGAATTCCTGGAGAGCATACTTTTGAGTTTGTGGGGGTTATGGACGTGAATATCCTTACTTCCTAATGTAGGAATTGATGTGAGATGTATCTTTAATCTCTCATTCTTTCATTATATGTTTATGCCAGGATGATGTATCACTAATCTCCCGATGATGTTGTTAATGCCGCATCGATGTGAGATAAACAAGAAATCACTCGATGGCGAAGAGAGTACAGCACACCACTGTAACTCTAATAGCAAAGTTGCCAGAATACCCTGGAAAGCTATTATAGCAGAGACACAAGATGTCCTGCATGTTGTTCCTCACACTGACTGAGGATGATGAGGTCATAGGAATTCAACTCTTCTGATGACCTATGTATGGTACCGATTGCGATTTCGGAATGGTCGGTTGGAGTATGAGAGGTGTAACTCATCTCCTCAGGGCATAAAAATGTTTGTAATTGTAATCAGCCGTGTAGCATATCTGCTTAGGTTGAACTATGAGAAACAATGACTGATGTTACATTGTTTATAGTTCTCTAGTTAAATATCTAGTATACATGTTTTTCATATTCCTTAATGTTATATGTCTTGTCATTAAATTAAGTTATAGTTGAAATGATTGCTTAAGAGAAGGTTGCTTCACTTAGTCTATACAATGTTAAACCTGCTGTTGAATGTTTGTAATTCTACTTCTTAATGTTATTCCATTATTGTGATTACAATGCTTCTGGTGGAGAGTTATAACTCTCGCAGGGACAATTATTCAATTGTCTCACCCCGTGGGATTAAAGTTTTAGGTAATCTCCGAAGAAGAGGAAGAAACCCTTCAGTGGGTGAACAACAACAGCAGCAACAACATCCGGGACAACAGTGAATCTCAGGTGGAGACACTGTCTGTCAAGTCTTGTATATAGAATGTCCTATGTGTCGTCTCTGTACTCTCAGGTCCTAGGAGTCAGTAGATGTTTAGTATAGATATGAGATTTTGGCACAATGCCTCGAGATTTTTTGTAACTTACCTTGTACAGCTAACAAGGTAGTTGATGTTTGTAATACTCGAGATGTGATATTACAGAGATGTAATGATGAATCAGTCTGTAAACAACTTATCAAGTTTCCTTATAAAAGAGTTTTATCATTTAAAGATCTCTTTACGAAAAGTTTTAATTTTTAGTGATTTTCAGTAATTCCCCTGCTAATTAATCGCTTCCGCATTAGTTTAAATTAGTAAATCCTATTTTTGCGAGACGGTCGCCACAAAAAGGCTCCATGCTAGATGCTTCTTTGTTGTTGAAGCTTGATCATTAGCATTAGCACTTGATGAGGATGGCATTCGTGGGATGAAGATGGATATCTCCATCCATGTACTTAAGTCACAAGACAACCCGGTCATATATGTTATGGATGATAGAAGAACCTTTCCATTTAGGGTTGAACTTGCTCCAAGAATCAACATTCTAGTCGAAACGTAGTATAAGACACTTTTTATGAAAATTGTGGGGTCAGACCCTGTTTTGAATGCTCGAGCTGATTCTGATTATGTTGTGCACTATGCAGAGCTCTTGTCCACCATTCTTCAAGGGTGTTGATACAGTAGATTCAACCTTTAAGCCATTCTATTTCTAAAATATCTGCTTCTCACAATATAAAAAGTGAAGGAATCTAAATCTTGACTAGTAAGACCTCTTCCATTCCATACACTAGATAATATGGTGCGTCTCCTATGGAAGTCATGATGGAATTGTGGTATGCCCATAGGGCATTAGGAGATGTTCATGCCAATTAGCATGAGAGCTAATTATCTTTTTCAGAATCTTTATCAAGTTCTTGTTGGCAACATATACAACTCCATTCATCTAGAGCCAGTAGGGCGAAGTTCAGTGACGCTTGATAGATAAAGAACTCATATACTCTTTAACGGTCTTGGCGATGAAATTTGTACTATTTTTGGAGACAATATCCTTTGGTATCTCCTCCCATCTTATAATTTTTTTCTTAAGGAACTTGATGAATTGATGTGTTGATGCATTGGTAATGGACACTGCCTCTACCCATTTGATGAAGTAATCAATTGTGACCAGAATGAAGCAATTCCCATTTGACAATTTTTGATTGATTTTCCCCATCATGTCATCTCCTCAAGCTGAGAAAGGCCAAGGCATGGTCATACAATATAGTTGATTGGTGGGTGAATGAATATATTTTGCAAGGATTTCGTAGGCTAGACACTTATAGATGCATTGGCATTAGTCTACTTTCATGGTGTTCCATTAGTACTCTAAGAGTTGTATTTTCTTGTCTAGCATGGCTCTATTCATGTGTGTGCCGCATGACCCTATATGGACCTCCTTTATTAGAGTTTTTTCTTTTGTCTTCTTAACACATTAAAGAAGAGTCTAGATGTAGGATCTATAATATAGTTGTTCTTCTCATAGGACATATTCCATTTCCTGTCATTTGCATGTTCACTTCTCTCTCAAGGACAAGCTTACAAGGATGGATTTATTTGAGAGATACACCTTCATGTCATTGAACCAAGCCTTTTATTCACTACTAGGTGCATTTTCGATGACCTTGTGCCTCAAAAGAGAAGGCTTTCCCTCTTGGATGTCAACCCAAGATGCAAGGGTTGCCATAGTGTTGGAAAATGCATTGTGCTCTCTTGTGATGTAGTGAAAGGAAATGTGCTCATAGTCTCGAGCCATACAACACATGAGTTCTTGATATGAACTAGGTTCTGATTCCATGTCTTCCAATTGTTCTAGACTTGAGATATCACTAGAAGGGAGTCATTGTAGACCTCCATGTGACGTTCCCCTTGCTGTCTGGTGATCTAGGGTCATAGGATGCAAGCTTCATATTTGGCCATATTGTTATTGACGTTGAACTCCAATCATCTTGCTATTGGCAGCTTTTATTCCTTGGGTTTTGAAGGACTACATGTATTCTGACTCATTTTTTATTAACAAATCCATCTAGTAAGATTGTCCACTTGTTTGGGAATGAAAGAACCTCCACGTCTAGTGAACATATTATCCCTATGTTTTGTCTGGGAACTCATATTCATTGATTTCTTCTTCTAGGAGTGGGGAGTCCACTAGTTGATTGATCTGATCTTGTGCTTTTAGTGCCTTCATTGGTAGATAGGTGATGTCAAACTTTGACAACATTGCTTTCCATTTAGCACATTATCTAGTTATGGTGGAGCGATTGCAAAAATAGAGGAGGACATCATGCTTGATGATTAGCTATAGAGGGTACCACTAGTACAGAAATAACCTTTGGCGTCGTTTATTTAAGGCCTAAGGCGTCGGTTTCCAAGCGACACCCAAGTGGGCGCCGCTTAAAAGTCGACACCTTCAGCTTCGGTCCCCCAACCGACGCCATAAACCTTTCCGCCACGAAAAATGCACCAGCAAGGGGAGTATTAACGTTAGTTCTTAAAGAAAACCGACATGATAGCCTTATTAAAAACGTCAGTTATTACGTAACAACCAACGCCATACCCCTTCCCACCACCAAAAAGGTGCCAGCAAGGGCATCATCAACGTCAAATTTATATAGGTAACCGACGCCATATCCACAGCCACAACGGCCGTGCTGCCCAGCACGGCCGTGGTACCTGGCCAGAATCTACTAATAACCGACACCATCGACGTCAGTTTTTATATTAATAACCGACGCCATATCGCCGCCACCATGGCCGTGCGTCGGTTTCACGGATAACCGACACCAGAAGAGGATAAAGACGTCAGGTTTACACTAACAACCGACACCTATGTATTTTGTTGTCAGTTTTACACAAATAACCGACGCATATGTTCTGATTTTTTTTTCTTATCAGTTTGCAGGCCTGCTGTATGGCTGGTCAGCAGGATGAAGAACCTGCAGTTTAGTTCTAAACTACAGGTTTACAACATCCATTGATATCAGCCAACAACAGGCCACAAACATACAAAATTAACAAGATAGACAATATTATATATTTATCATGTGATTCACACACATGTATAAGCACATTTAATTCAAATTATTTTTCATCACACAC
The DNA here is from genome assembly GCA_963693085.1 of Alisma plantago-aquatica. Taxonomy (NCBI): domain Eukaryota; kingdom Viridiplantae; phylum Streptophyta; class Magnoliopsida; order Alismatales; family Alismataceae; genus Alisma; species Alisma plantago-aquatica. The sequence continues at coordinate 630,053,147 of OY856409.1, forward strand.
ATGTAGAAACTAGTAGTTGTTGGGTTTTAGGGGAGACAGAGAAGGCAGCGGAAATAAAAATTTTCTTCTCCCAAACCCAGAACAAAGGAATCACGTCAACATCTATACAATAGGAAGGATGGTTTGTAGAGGCATACCTTGTCCCGAGGCTTGCTCGGTGACGTTACCTCACAGCTTGCGTGGTCTTCACCTCTGGTCTTGGATGTGTCTGTACAGCTCCTGGTCTCACTCAAACTGTCGGGATGGACAACTATCCTCCGAGCGACAGAAGTCTCCCGCCTCTAAAGTAGTCCACATGGACCACCTAGAACTCCGATCTCCTTGTCCCACAAGGAATCAGAAGGAGTCGCACCCTCCTGTCAGCGTACTAGCCACCAACACATTCTCCTGCCACCAGTCGCTTTCTATAGTTGTCTTTCCCTTGTTGTGCCTCCCTTATCGGGTAGCACTTGCTCGGGCTCTCTCGGTTACCACAACTAGAGAGAACGACAACTTTGCAGAGCAACTAGTGTTCTGAGTTGTTGTTGTTGAGAAGCCCCCAATACCCCTATATATAGGAGGGTCATGGGATAGGGTTCTCTACCCCGGGCAATGCGGGATTAAAATAGGAGTAGAAGGGTTCGAGATTTTCCACAAAACAACCAACTGCGCCACCTGAATCGATCATTTCAAGCATGAAACGGTCAGTTGGGGACCTGAACCGATCGTTTGACACCTCAACTGATCGGTTGGGACACCTCAGCCGATCGGTTCATTCTAAGCCAATCAGTTTGTGGTCCTGGTCCAACTCAAACTGACTTTCTTATTTTTTCCCACTAATCAAATATTAATGCTTGTCCAAATCGAATTTATACAAGTGAAACAAATTTTATTTGCAAAATAGTCTTCTGACTTTCCAAATGATCTCGGTTGGTCCATGAATCGACTAGTTCAACAATTGAGTCGATCATTTTACTGACACATGATCCGATCGACTCACAACTTGAGCCGACCGGTTCAACAACCTGAGCCGATCAGTTCATCTCATGAGCCGATCGGTTCATCTCATGAGCCGATTGGTTAGGGCAGCAGACTGTGCAAATTAGTCAATCGCAGTTTCAATCAATCTGATACTCTAATCAATCGGTCCAACACCTTGAACACTATGATACTGAGCTATCAATTGATTGAGTGTTTAATTGAACTACTAAACTTCTTTAGTAATCAATCTAAACATCGTTTGTGGATAAACTCCTCTTCCAGGTTAAATCCTATGTGTGTGACCCTACAGGTCCATTTCACGTTGGCAGTGAAAGTCCATAACACTTATGACTTCACAAGCAAAGAACGGTGCCTAGTCACACATCAGTGCTACCCAAGTGAAAGGAATGTTGGAGAACAACTTTCAATCCTACAATCCGTGAATGGTGTTACAGTGAATGTATAATTCCTTTGTCATTGAAATCCCAAATGAACTCAAGGCATGGAACATTCATTCTGTCAACGTTCATTCACTTTCTTGATCTCAGAGTAGATTGGAGGAGATATGTATGACATCAATATCACATATTGATTCACACATGCATGCACACCTATCTCAATCCTACTCATCAAGTGGCCACAGATATCAAACTCCCTCAGGAGGGACAAATCCCATATCTATCACTCACCCCTCAAAAGCCCCATGTGTCAAAGCCACCCAATCATCACCTTTATAACAACCCGTGTTTCAGGACTTTGTTTGATGATGTCAAAGTGTACCCAACGACATGTGTTGAGTGTAGTGATTTCAGGTCAAAGAATCACACTCACCACCATCATTGTGAGAACTGACTGTGACTACCATGTCATGGTTCCATGTGTCAAACTCACGGTGGGACTGTCCGATACGCTTGTTCTCTAACAAGTACCTATGTGTTTGGTTCGATATCTCCATATCATGACTAATGAGATTCTTTCATCAACCAACACCACATTCTAGTCTTGTGTGTCATTGTTGTCTATCTACCTTCCATAATGACATCTGACTAGGGACATAACAAGAATGTACAAACTCTTAGCATCCGTATGATCTCACCGTTCAAGTCCTCAACCTGAAAGCATACGTTATTGAGTACTGTCATTCTCTAGACATTCAATCTGTTCTATCATTATCTCATATGAATGAACCAGAAAGAATTGGAAGCTTGCCTTTGATCTTTATCAAATCAATCTTAATGTATCCCACCAATCATCCCATGATTGGCTCTCAGGGCATACATACCAACAAACTCCCACTTGCACTGCGAGACAATCACCCTTGAATCATATTCAAAGTGATCTTCAAACATGTCCCACATGTTACTGTGATCTAGTGCTAACATAGTGAGTTATGGCAACACTTTGCCAAAGTCGGTATTAACTGCATGTCTCTCATCTCTTCGCTGTACGTCACACGTATGAGATGGAGCTGTCATAATATGCAATCTAGTATTCCTTTGCTAACCTTTAGCCACATTGCATGACCAAGCACTCCTAACTTGTCATCATTGATTGGAATATCTATAAGTTCATCTCTATGAACTCCTAGATCCATATAGTATCCACTGCTGTTCTATAACACACAGATACTCAACATTTCCTTTTAAAACAATTTTATTGGAACACTTCCATTTATCAAAAAACATTCACTTTTATATATCCCATATATATTTTGCGATTAATTTTATGTCCTTTTCAGAAGTTCGCATCAGTGTAACTCTTTACAGTGAACCCCTCCTAATTTCCATAGAACTAGTACTTCTCACGTACTTATCATGTTCTCATGGTATTCCAGTAACCCTTACTGGAACTAGACAGACATCCACTCGTCATGTCTCACATACGAGTTATCAGGATGAGCATATCATATTGTCATGTCCTACATACAAGATGATAAATGCACTTTGTTCTTGCCATGTCCATACATGTAAGATGATGGGATAATTACATACATGATAGATCCTTATCTATTCTTAGTGTTCCCATTCTTCATAAGAATTGGACACTTGGCCTTGGGATACTAACTCCATATACCATGGATACATTTTCTCCCACTGAATCTATGTATATTGAACCCTTCAATATAGATTGCCAATGTATGCTCTCTCTTTTTCAGATCAAGAGGTTTTTCAAGAACTATTTATGTAGATCTCTATTCCTATCACATAGGAAACGTCTCTATCTTCCTTAAAGATAATTTGCACTTTGGATTTCCATTCTAGAACATTTCCATTTCACATCAATATGTGGAATGTGAATACGCTCCCACTAAATCACAGATCTCTCTTTATCTTTAACATATCAGTCAAACCCTTTGACTATACCATCAAAGTAAAGACCACAGTTTTGAGTTCCTTGTACTCAATCAATCACATTGATTAGTCCATTGTAACTTATAGACTTCATTTGCATTAATGGATTCATAAACCTTATAGGTTGTGTCACGCACACATCCTTGTTTTATTCCTCATAGGAATGTGGTTTTAGTATCCTTATGCCAAATCTCTTAGTCATTAAGTTGCAATAAAGCATCATCCTTCTTAAATGTTATCCATGTGTCTTAACACTTATGACTCATTCACACTTATGGATTTCATCCCAATGGGTGCTACCATCAAGGTCATAACTTATGGTTCACATGGAAGTCATTTAGGATGTAATGGTCATAAACCATAACTCAAAATCCGGTTCCTCATATTCATCTAGATAGTTGATTCATCACATGACCAACTCATCACATAGATAATTGAGGTGTATCTATCAAGGATATAAGAACTCACAACTCCTTATGATTCTTAATGTCCTTTATTAGTGTGGGGTATTCTTTATTTAAGAAGAAATTAGTTATTTGATAATCATCCTCTAACTCCTTAGAGTATGACTCCTTGTTGATTTAGACATCACCATGTCTTAATCAAGAGCTCACTATGATACACTATCATAATCACTCACAAGGTTCTCAAACATTTGGTTCAAGTATTTCATTCATTGATCTCATCAGGAATTAACACTACACCAAATTCGTACGTCATCTATGATATTCTTGAACACTTAAAGATATTCATATTGGTATTTCTCTAAACACTGTTTGAAGCATTAGCATTAACTCTAATAGGTATGTAAATACATCACATGTATTATACCTAATAGGATAATCATTCTCCCACTACCACTAGTGAAGATTGGTTAATCATGTTCAAGAGATTCATGTCTCTTACTGGTTCTCTAATCAAAAGAGTCTAGATTTATCCATCATATGGAAACTAGAAATGAATTTCTCATGATTTATGCTAATTTGATTGTTTGAGTTATCAATAACTTTTCGGTATCATTTTATCTTATGCATACCAAGTACCACAAGATAAACAAGGCATTGCCATAAGGAAACATCAACTTTAGTAATTTCCATTATTGTCATACAATATGCAAAAAATAATGTGTTTCTATCTATTGGAAAATATGAAATAGCAGTTCATAACTCTATTACATGCCTTTAAGGCTGAAAATAAAATAAAGTACTCCCATCTATGGCGGCAACACTTGCCGCATTTATTGAGTGGTTTACATTTTATATCTTGGTATCATATACCTCAAAAATGTTACAAGTTTATTTCATGACACTTTTAGGTGGAGACGTATGTTGCCACCTTCTTCTTTAGTTCTTCCAGATAGAGTGGACAATTTCTTTTCCAATGTCCTGGCTTTTGACAATGGTGGCAATTGCCTCTCTTGGTCACGCCTCCCTTGGCCTTGAGAGTTGAAGACGACTTCTGCTGCTGGCTAGCTTCAGAACCTTTCTTAGATTTGCCCTTGCCCTTGCGCTTGGAGTTGCCTTTCTTGCTGTTGATCATCATCACAGACTTAGGCTTGTATTCTTCATCTGTGCCTCGACTGTCCTCAACATGCCCAACAACTCTGTCAATGGCTTGTCAAAGTTGTTCATGTTGTAGTTCATCACAAACTGACTGTAGGATTCTGGGAACGATTGCAGTATCACGTCAGTAGCCAACTCTTGGCTCAGGGGAAATCCCAGTCTTGTCAGGTTCTCCACATACCCAATCATTTTGAGCATGTGAGGACCAACTGGATCGCCTTCTGTCATGACACACTTGAACAGTGCCCTGGAGACATCATATCTCTCGTACCGTGCTTGATCTTCATACATGTTCTTGAGATGCTGAATCATCTCAATGACACCCATGTTCTCATGATGTCTATGCAACTCGTGGTTCATTGAGCACAACATCAAGCACTTTGCATCAGTGGCATCATCAGAATGCTTCTTGTAAGTGTCCCTTTCTACCTTTGGTGAGGTAGGAGCAAGTTCCTCTGGAACTAGAATATCCAAGACATAGAGCTTTCGCTCCTGAGTGAGAACAATTCTCAATGTCCTAAACCAGTCGTGGAAGTTAGTCCCATTCAACTTGTCCTTTTCAAGGACCGATCACAATGAAAAGTGATTGTTGTTCGTTGTCATTTGTACTACAAAAGGAAATATTTGCAATTTAGTCCAAAACTCAATTTTGACTTATTTGATTGATTTGAAAGGTTGACAATATAATTAGGACTTTAATTAATTATCGCTCCCACTATTTTTTGTTCAAATTGATAGCCCTCACCATCAATTTGGAAGATTACAGTGTACAATCTTCTAGTGGGTCAAGATCCTGAAATCCTCTGAGCCATGGACCATCTAGGGATGTCACCCACAACTTAGATCTTCCAGGTAGGAAACTTTTGCCAATTGCATCATATGCAACTCTTCAAAGATGTCATGCGCAACTCCTTGCCATGATCACTTCCATGCCTCAAGGTTGTAGATCCTATCTAGGTCACCTTGTTAAGTCTGACCCAAAGCCAACACGATGAATATGCACCCTGCTAGGGCATACCCACATATTCATCCTTCATGCTTCCACGAGATAGACGGTGCACCACGCTAGGGCGTGCCCACACTTGGCCGATCAAGATTTTCATGCGTGTCACATTTGGAAGGCATCTAAAACTTTAATATTTAATGAGGGATTTGGTTTTATAGGTACATATACATAATACATAGTACATATCATATACATGCTATATCCCACAGACAACATGAGAAATGATAAAAGAGATGATTATGGCCATCCTAATTTGATTCCTCGAGCCAAGAGGAATCACGGTCATCTAGGTCTACATCACATGCAACCTGTCCATGATGAAGTGCTATAGCCATCCGAGTTGATCAACTCATCACATGAGTGACCTTCTCGCCCTGGCCGGTCGTCTGGGTGCCACCATCCGATCAGTTGGCTCCTCCAACTGATCGGTCCACCTAGTCGTCGTGCATCTCCTCATGGCCCCCACCTGATCGTCTCGCTCCTCAAAGATGGTCGTCTGGAATGCCAACCGATCGGTTCACGCCTTGAACCGATCGTCTCAGTTGTCGTTAGGTTGTCCGCTGTTCTTTGACATAACAGGAAATAAAAGATCTATCCTATTTTACATTTAAATTGGAAAACCCCGAGTTACATTCAAGGGGAGAAAAGGTAGGAAAGAAATCTCGAGTTATCTCGAGTTACATCAGGAATAAGATATAGGGAATCAGTGCGCAGACTGAGATGCAAGTAACCACATACAACCAAACACACATACATAGGGTTTATTGGCCATAACCACACTATACATCCACCACAAAACTCATTTAAGGGTGACGCGTATTGAGTGCATTTATATTACATATCATATATGTATATTGGGATTTGTGGATTTAGGATTGGACATGCATAAAGCCAATTTTATTCACATCGTATGCAATAAATATAGGCGAAAAACCAAAACCGATCATATCGATAATCCTAAAGTATAGAGCAGTTGACGTGGCTCTGATACCACTGTTGGGATTTAGGGGAGACAGAGAAGGCAGCGGAAACAACAATTTTCTTCTCCCAAACCCAGAATAAAGGAATCGCGTCAATGTCTATACAATAGGAAGGATGGTTTGTAGAGGCATACCTTGTCCCGAGGCTTGCTCGGCGACGTTACCTCACGGCTTGCGTGGTCTTCACCTCCAGTCTTGAACGGTGTCTGTGCAACTCCTGGTCTCACTGGTACTGTCAGGATTGATATCTGTCCTCCGAGTGGAAGAAGTCTCCTGCCTCTGAAGTAGTCCACACAGACCACCTGGAACTCCGATCTCCTTATCCCACAAGGAATCAGAAGGAGTCACATCCTCCTGTCGGCGTACTAGCCACCAACACACTATCCTGCCACCAGTCGCTTTCTGCAGTTGTCTTTCCCTTGTTGTGCCTCTCTTATCGGGTAGCACTTTCTCGGGCTCTCTTGGTTACCACAACCAGAGAGAATGACAACTTTGCAGAGCAACTGGTGTTCTGAGTTGTTGTTGTTGAGAAGCCCCCAATACCCCTATATATATAGGAGGGTCATGGGACAGGGTTCTCTACCCCGGGCAATGAGGGATTAAAATAGGAGTAGAAGAGTTCGAGATTTTCCACAAAACAACCAACTGCGCCATCTGAATCGATCATTTCAAGCATCAAACGGTCGGTTGGGGACCTGAACTGATCGTTTGACACCTCAACCGATCGGTTGGGACACCTGAGCCGATCAGTTCATGGTCCTGGTCCAACTCAAATTGACTTTGGTATTTGTTTCCAACTAATCAAATATTAATCCTTGTATAAATTGAATTTGTATAAGTGAAACAAATTGTATTTGCAAAATAGTCTTCTGACTTTCCAAACGATCTCGGTTGGTCCACGAATTGACCTGTTCAATAATTGAGCCGATCATTTTACTGACACATGAGTTGATCGACTCACAATTTGAGCCGACCAGTTCAACAACCTGAGTCGATCGGTTCATCTCACGAGCCGATCGGTTGGGGCAGCAGACTGTGCAAATCAGTCAATTGCAGTTTCAATCAATCTGATACTCTAATCAATCGGTTCAACACCTAGAACACTATGATACTGAGCTATCAATTGATTAAGTGTTTAATTGAACTACTAAACTCCTTTAGTAATCAATCTAAACATCATTTGTGGATAAACTCCTCTTCCAGGTTAAATCCTATGTGTGTGACCCTGCAGGTCCATTTCACGTTGGCAGTGAAAGTCCATAACACTTATGACTTCACAAGCAAAGAGCGGTGCCTAGTCACACATCAGTGCTACCCAAGTGAAAAGGAAAGTTGGAGAACAACTTTCAATCCTACAATCCGTGAATGGTGTTATAGTGAATGTATAATTCCTTTGTCACTGATATCCCGAATGAACTCAAGGCATGGAACAGTCATCCTGTCAATGTTCATTCACTTTCTTGATCTCATAGTAGATTGGAGGAGATATGTATGACATCAATATCACATACTGATTCACACATGCGTGCACGCCTATCTCAATCCTACTCATCAAGTGGCCACATATATCAAACTCCCGCAGGAGGGACAAATCCCATATCTATCACTCACCCCTCAAAAGCCCCATGTGTCAAAGCCACCCAATCATCACCTTTATAACAACCCATGTTTCATGACCGCGTTTTATGATGTCAAAGTGTACCCAACGACATGTGTTGAGTGTAGTGATTTCAGGTCAAAGAATCACACTCACCACCATCATTGTGAGAACTGACTGTGACTACCATGTCATGGTTCCATGTGTCAAACTCACGGTGGGTCTGGCCAGTACGCTTGTTCTCTAACAAGTACCTATGTGTTTGGTTCGATATCTCCATATCATGACTAATGAGATTCTATCATCAACCAACACCACAATCTAGTCTTGTGTGTCATTGTTGTCTATCTACCTTCCACAATGACATCCGACTAGGGACATAACAAGAATGTACAAACTCTTAGCATCCGTATGATCTCACCGTTCAGGTCCTCAACCTGAAAGCATACATTATTGAGTACTGTCATTCTCTAGACATTCAATCTGTTCTATCATTATCTCATATGACTGAACCAGAAATAATTGGAAGCTTGCCTTCGATCTTTATCAAATAAATCTTAATGTATCCCACCAATCATCCCATGATTGGCTCTCAAGGCATACATACCAACAGTAGTTCCATTTCAATTTTCCTCCATTTTCACACACATTTAGCAACCTGCAGTTCCATTCATTTCATCTCTTTTCACATTCAGACACATGTAGAAACATTCATGTATTGATCATCTTCACATTCACACATATGGCAATTCATAAAAAGTCATTCACATTCACACAAAAATAATTATGAGAATAACGTTTAGAAATATCATTCTTTATTCATCATCATCATTATCCCAATTATATTTAAAAATTCCCACTACTTGTAGGGCTTTTGCCCATTGTTCTCTTACATCATTTAACTCATCCATCGAATAGGGAGTATGTACATCTAATAACATTTCACCTGTAGTGAAGTCAGTTTTAAACACCTGCAAATAGAATGATGTATATATATAATTAATAATATATAATAAGATTGATATATTTCATATTATCTAATAAGACTACATATAATACTTGATGTATGATATCGATTTCCATTGTGGCTTGTTCGATAATTATGCTCATAAATCACATCACATAGTATCCACATGCCCAACCGTTGTCTTGTGTAGCACACTATAAATTGAAACATACAAAATATTCAAAAATACAAATAAGCACAGTTCACATAAATAATATACACATTGGAGTTGGGAAATTACTTTCACATTCTGCCAAGTTAGTGGCTGGTTCTTTTTCTTGGGGACCTTTCCTCCAGCTTTGGCGTACTCTTGTAAATCCCTACATGTTAATGTAACACATTAAATTGCATAATTAAATAGTAATGTAATAACAGATGTTAACAGATATAAAAATATGAAATATTTCTCATGGGAATAATGGCCTTTTCATTGCGTGTGCATATATATTCAATTCCTTCCCCGCAGGATCTAGATAATAGACAGTGAACATCTCAGGGACAATAACTAGTAACTCCCAATGCTTACCACTAGAGGTAAGAAAGTTATAAATTAATAACTCAAAAGTCACAATAAAAATGTAATTTTCTTAAGTCCAAATTATAAGCAAAGGAAACTTACCCGACATTGAATGGAGCTATTATCACCGTCTTCTTATTTTTACCAAAATATTTAAAAACATCACAGTAGTATGAAGTAACTGACCTAGGGTTTTTAACTACAAGACTAATCAAAGATGGAACTAAAAATCCCACATGGAGAAATGAAAAATCTGTAAATATCGTGTGTAAGTGGCTGCAAAACATGTATTATGTATGCATTAATATATAAGAATCCAGATCACCGTATATAAAAAAAGGTATATGGATGTATAAACAAGATCTCACCATATCCATAGCTCTATCATAGATGTGTTCAGCCAATCATAACGAAACGACTCCAAAATATCTTGTATAAATATCTTGTTATCGTATGATTGACCTGCATTAATATGTATGCATTAATACATATGCAAAACTTATATTACGTATGCAAAACTTGTATAAATAGATTGTTATCATATGATTGACCTGTAGCTTCCTCCGGAATAGTAACATTTATAGGGCAATTTGGATCATGTTCGCCTATCCAATATGCCATACCCCTACAATTAGGACCTAACTAGGCGTGTAGGTCCCTTGGAAGCCAACTTGGTACTTTAGGAGGTGGAGGAGGAGGCTGAGATGTAGCATGTGTCTTCCTTTTGACCTGTATATATAATTTCATATCAATTGACTCATATATATGTACACGCTAATAAATTAACGTAATGTAAATTTAGCATACAATATTAGTATAGATGACATCCGCTTTGGGCCACAATATCACTCACCAAGCGTTTCAGAATCTGGGTGGGCATATGGCAATGTAAGATCCCTCCATTTGGGGACTACACTTATCGGGCTCACACGAACCACACCATATGGTACCGGAGTCCCATGAAACCTTTCCCCTGGAAGGGGTGGGTAAGCCGACGCCTCTGCAACAACATATTCTTGACTTTTTATACAGCATGGCTTCAACCCCTACAAATTTACGTAAAGAATGTTATATGCATATATACACAAACTCCCAACCTCTGTAAAGACTAGCTACTATGTCATAAAAATACTTATAGAGGATGTGCTAGGTGGTGGGTCTACATGATTACTCCCAACCTCTACAGTAGGAGTAATAGAAGCACGACATGTCATAGGTACCGTCTGAGTGGCCATTTGAGACGCATGCCACTTCACCATTGCTTCTTGGACTTTCCTCTCAATCAATTCATCTACCTATACATGGATAAAAGAAACGCTAGCTATCAATTATTGAATTCCCTTTTGCAATAACATTCTAAAAAAAGAATAGGTTACCTCAACTTGTGAAAGTCCCGCTTTTGGGACAGGTTTGCGCTGGGATGGCCCAAAGAACGCTTTGATGCCCACACCAGCGTCTGCACCCCTAACACATCCAGGATGCTCTGGGTTACCCAGAGCAACTGTCAATTCATCCCTTGTGCCCTCAGGGGTGAACTTTCCTTCCTTCCTCTTCTCGTGCAGCTCCCACTAATCACCATCAACATAAATTGGTAAGTAAACATAACAATAATCAATATCGATCGATTGCTCTAAGAGTTGAATTTTACCATTTTTTAGCTGCCTCAACAGTTGTGGGCTCCATTATATCTCCCTTCTTGTTTTGCCTCCCAGCTATCCACATAGCATGGTGAGGCAAATGTGCGGGACCAATAGTAGAGGACTCCTGAGTAGCAGCAGACTGATCAATAGACTGAGCAGTATACTCAACCTGTAGTCTTTGGCGAACACCTGCATAGCCTCTTGGACCCATTGTGTGGTCATGCACATTCAGTGCATGCCTTGCTCTTTGAGCATCGCTGATAGCCTTGTTAGTAAGCACATTGATTTGGTTAGTAACACTAAAGGTTAATCTTGAATAGGTGAATACATAAGAACATATATTAATTAAATTGGGAGTGGCACTTAATAACGTGAATTCATCCATTTTTCTTTGGGTAACAAACTCCTCACAGTCTTTGGGGTCCAGGTAGTTCCATTGATCAGGGGCTGCCTTCTTCCTAAATTTATTTTTTAAAGAGAATACAAACAAAAATCATTAGTGTAGAGTTAGTCAAAAAGTGATCAATGTCTAGAATTGGAAATCAATCAAGAACCTCTTCTCAGCATCGCGTATGTAATCTCGGGTGAGATTTGTCCTGTAGTTCCTTAGGACCCTCCCACAGCATTGCATCATGCATTTACGATGCAACTTTTCATCCAAATCAAATATACTCTACAAAATAAAATTGCTATTAACTAGTATCCTAAAAATTAATAGTCTACAAGAATAGAATTGCAAATAATGATAACTCACACATAGTTCCCTCCAGATTAAGTCTTTCTTCCCCTTAGGAACTCTATGCCAAGATTCAAAAATAGGACTACAATGGCTACGAGTAAGAACCCCAAGATATGAACGAAATGAGTTGCGGTTCACTCCAACATGATTTCCTACATGATCGAAATCCACAGCCAGTTTGGGTCTATTGCCCCTTTGTTGTAGTAACTTGTTCATCATTGTGATGCCCCTCACTTTCTCAATTTTTTTTGCTGCTCATCAAGTGCCCCAATTTCTTCAGGGGGTACATCACCAACCTAAAATATGACAAAAAAACACACTTACATGATATAACTATAAATGTGAGACGGGATATATTTTTAAAACTTACATTGTGAGGCGGCGCATTGATGTCCTCACCCTCACGGTAATCATCAGCATGGTCATCATATGAATGCTCAGCCATCTGAAAGTTCACATTCAGATTGTAAAGTTCACATTGTAAAGTAATTCACATTGTAAAGTTCACATTGTAAAGTTCACATTCACATTGTATAGTAATTCACATTGTAAAGTTCACATTCACATTGTAAAGTTCACATTCAGAATAATAAAACATATAAAATAATATAAACATGCATGCCTCTAATATTGTGATCTTTTATCAATTAACAATCCTTCATTGTGATCTCCGCACACATACAAGTCATCATTAGCTTCAATATTTGGTGGTGTTGGCAACCCAACTGAGAATGGACTAGAGTCATCATACTTATCATAATATTGTTCTTCATCTATAGGATCTTCAATGAACTGTCTTTTACCATGAAGAACAACCGACCATTTATCATTTGCAGGATCATCGATATAAAATACTTGTTTCGCCTGTGATGCCAATATGAATAGTTCACCCTTCTCTCCAATCTTTTCAAAGTTCACTAATGCAAAACCCAATTCAGCCACTATAACTCCTTTGGTGTTATCAACCCAATTACATTTAAAGAGTGGAATTCTAAAATCTACGTAGTCAAACTCCCATATGTCTTCAATGACACCGTAATATGATATTTTAGCTTCACGTGGACTCTTATCCTTTGCACTTGCAAAAAACAATGAAGACACTTGAAGGGTGACCCCACTGTTTTGGACGACACTCTTATCATCTTGAAGCTTTGTGTAATACTAGAATACATTTATGTCAAACCCTTCATAAGACATAACATTCAATTTTGGTTTAAAGGTGAGGCATTTGATAGTTTCAGTAAGATTATCTGGTGTTTGAGATAGTTGATGTAAGACTTTAACTTCAAACCACTTAATAAATGTCTTGTTATGCTCTCTAGCAAGCCACATTGAATTGGCTCGAGGATATTGTCTCTTGATGAAATTGGTATGTTCCTCGATATAAACACTCACTTCATCGATGTTGTGTAAATTATACAAGTGACCTTGTTCCAACTACTCACGGCTGATTACTTTCATTCGTGATCCCAAAATTCCTTTGCCAAAATGCTCCTCAATATTCTTGTCATTAACATGAGCATCATTAGCACTCAGAAAGTCATTGCAAAAACCCATAACCTCTCTCGCCACATAACCCTCAATAATACTCCCTTCAGGCCGATAACGGTTTCAAACATCACCTTTAAAAATGCTCATGTATTGTTTAAAGGGATACATCCAATGCAAAAAAACTAGTCCCAACATTTTCACTTCCCTAGTCAAGTGGACAAAAAGATGTACCATAATATCAAAGAACAAGGGAGGAAAATACATCTCAAGCTGACATAGGGTAACAACCACTTCTCTTTGCAATTTATCGAGAGTATCAAGGTCAATAACTTTACTGCACAGACCGTTGAAAAAGAAACAAAGTCTGGTGATTGCAAACCTTACATGCTTTAGCAATATAGATCGAATTACCACGGACAATATTTTTTGCATTAGAGTGTGACAATCTTAAGATTTAAGACCTATCAACTTCAGATCTTTCATTGACACCAATCTACGGATGTTGGATGATTAACCCTGTGGCACCTTAACATTTACCAAGCATTCACAAAAAGCTTTCTTCTCCTTTCTAGACAACGTGTAACAAGCGGGAGGTAAGTATGTTCTCTGATCGCCACTAACTACTTCTGTTAATTCTGTCCTTATTCCCATTTCACATAGGTCCATTCTGTATTTTATCCCATCTTTAGTCTTACCTTCTATATTCAACAGAGTACCGATGATGCTATCACACACATTTTTCTCAACGTGCATGACATCGATACAATGCCTGACTGCCAAAGAACTCCAATAAGGAAGATCCCAAAATATTGACTTCTTCTTGAATAAAGATTTGTCACTCCGTGTGGCCATCGTACATTGTGATCTCTTACCAAATTCATTGGCAATGTCTTTTACTCTTTCATAAACATCCTCCCCTGGTATAGGTTTAGGTGCACTCCATTCCTCATTCCGTCCATTAAATGCTTTGCGCAACCTACGATACAGATGGAATTTTGGAAGAAACCTTCGATGACCAAGATATACAGTCTTGCCGCCATGTTTTATTCATATTGAATCAGTGTTCTCTTCACATATAGGACATGCTTTAGATCCTTTGACACTATATCCAGACAAATTTCCATATGTTGGAAAGTCATTCACAGTGCAAAACAACATAGCGTGCAAATGAAATGTCTCTCTTCGTGAAGCATCATAGGTCATCACACCTTCACCC
This sequence comes from Alisma plantago-aquatica, assembly GCA_963693085.1. Taxonomy (NCBI): domain Eukaryota; kingdom Viridiplantae; phylum Streptophyta; class Magnoliopsida; order Alismatales; family Alismataceae; genus Alisma; species Alisma plantago-aquatica. The sequence continues at coordinate 630,068,212 of OY856409.1, forward strand.
CATATTTCTTCAAGTCATCAATTAGAGGTTCAAGATAAACGTTGATATCATTTCCAGGTTGTTTAGGGCCCGATATCAACAACAACAACATAACATACTTATTTTTCATACAAATCCAGGAGGGAAGATTGTATATAACAAGCATAACTGGCCAAGTGCTATGTTGGCTGCTCAATGTCCTGTATGGATTCATCCCATCTATACAAAGCCCAAGTCTTAGATTCTTGACTTCTTCACCGAATTCAGGGTACAATAAATCAATCCTCTTCCATTGTGGGGAATCAGACGCATGTTGTAGGATCCCATCATTATTTTTCTTAACATCTGCATGCCACCTCAAATTCTTTGCATCTATCGGATTGGCAAACAAGCGTTGAAACCGTGGTATTATAGGTAGATACCACATCACCTTAGTAGGAGAACCAATTTTGGACTCCCCCAAAGTCGTCAATTTATACCTTGATGCACCACATTTCAGACAATCTTTCAAATCCACATAGTCCTTTTGAAATAATACACAATCATTCAGACATGTGTGTATCTTCTTGGCCTCCATTCCCATTGGGCACAATAATTTCTTTAACTGGTATTTTGATATTGACAGCTCATTTCCTTCAGGAAGAATTTCTTTCAACAAAGACAACAATGACGTGAAGCTTTTGTCGCTCCATCTATTGTTAGCTTTCAGCTTATACAATCTCAACACAGCGCTAAGCTTCATAAACTTACAACCTATGTATAACGGTATCTCAGCATCATGCACAATGTTTCTAAACATGGGAGGTTGATCGGTGTGCTCTACGCCACAACTATGCAGCATCACATCAACAATGTCTACTGAAACTGGTTCATTCACATCTACTCATCGGAGGCAATTTCTTCTTCCACACAAGCACTGCTATTGACATCCACTGATTTCAAGTTTGAATTCTCTCCATGCTAGTGCCATTCTGTATAGCCTTGTACAATCCTGTTGCACATGACATGACTTTTGATTTCGTCACAAGTGCTGACTTTCAAGTTGTTACCGCAGTGCCTACATGGACAATAGAACCTATCTCCAGGTTATTTCCTATGTTCCTCGGCAAATCTAATAAACTAATCAAGACCAGAAATAAACTCTGGGGTGCAGTGATTTGGAATGGGCATCCATGATCTATCCATTCTATGATCAAAGAGAAAACAAATATATATTAGAACAATATTAGGGTCTAGGGTTAACAGATTAGAGTTTATGGTTAAAACTTTAGGGTTTAAGGTCTTATATATAATTAATGGTGAAAACATCCTAAGTGAGATTAGCTGTTCAAGAACAGTCCCAAACTGGGGACTATCCAAAATTTACTCCTAATGAGTAAATCTTGGACGGGTTTCTAGGCCAACAAATACATGTGCTGTCATTCTTATATATAATAAATGTGTACCACCTATCCCATTCTTGAACACCTAATCTCACTAGTAAGTGTATAATGTGTATTGGGTTTTCAAGAAAATTTCGGCAGCATTTCCCCACTGTTCTCCAAGTACATATGTACTTAGAGAGCAAACGGGGAAATGCTACCGAAATTTTCTTGAAAACCCAATACACATTATACACTTACATCCTAAGTGAGATTAGGTGTTCAAAAATAGTCCCATATCGGGGACTATCTAAGATTTACTCCTAATGAGTAAATCTTGGATGGGTTTCTAGGCCAACAAAATATAACACCAGTCCCTTGTTCACAACCCCATTCAACACACAATTTTCTTATAAAAACACTTGTGGACAGCCATAACAACATATCGATGCTTCCTAAATTAATCAATGTATTATTTTATATATAACACAAATTTTGTGGGTATAACATAGAAAAAAACTCAACATGTCACAATAGAAACATGTCCTTGACCTAATATCAATGCTTCCTAAATTAATCAATGTATTATTTTATATATAACACAAATTTGGTGGGTATAACATAGCAAAAAACTCAACATGTCACAACAGAAACATGTCCTTAACCATGCATTGATTTGAAGTTTTCTTTCCCATCTAAGGTTATTTGCATTTCATGCTTGTTTCATTATCTTTCTTTCTAGTATTTCTACTTGAATTGCATATATAATCAATTTCATATAGATAAACACCACATTATATTACTAATCATTACTTCATATTATGTCCTATGTAATTTTTACTTAAATAGGAATATGTCCATTTCTCTCCAAGTGACACATTAATAGCTTATGAATGTTTAGATGCATTTACACTATAAATTCCTAGGGTTTACTTTTTTACAATAGCAAAATATAATAGGGGTTATTTTGATCATTTTGTTACTAAAAATTGCATGTCTCTATGTAACTTCCATAAATAAAATATTATATATGAATATGATGCTTTAATTGGTTGTGTTCATAGAGTCCACTTTAGGATCTGTACAAAGGTCGACAGTTCTACCAAATAGATCTTCTATTTTAGAGGCAATACATATAGTATAAAGGTGAAAAAAAACAGATTGAAGATATAAACATTTTAGAAATAGAAGACCTACATGTGAGTTAAGTTTGAGACATCAATGTATCTTTAATATGCATGTTTCAAGGTTCAAAGCACATAATCAAATCAAATGAGGATGCTAGAATGGAAAAGTTTGAATCTTATTTCAACATGCATCAAAATTTACTGAATTAGGTCAAGCATGAGGATTAGAAGCACAAATATATGCAAGCACAAGATTTTGTTCATATCCTAGGTTGATTTACAATAGCAACATCTAAATAAGTAAACTCAAAGCATTAGGAGCAGGTGGAGAGCAGGGAGCAGGGGGGATGACCTTGGGCGGCGGAGGACAGGGAGTAGGCAGAGGAGGACGAGAAGGTCATAGCTGGGAGCCAGCGGCGGCGAGCAGGGAGCCGGTGGCGGCGAGCAAGGAGAAGGGCAGCGGAGAGTAGGGAGCCGATGAGCAAGGAGAAGGGCGGCAGTGAGTAGGGAGTCGACGAGCATAGCGTTGGCGGCGGTGAGCAGGGAGAAGGGTGGCGGCGGGCAAGGAGAAGGAGCGGCGGTGGCGGCAAGCATGGAGCAGCAGGGAGCGGTGGGTGGTGGCACACAAGGAATGGCCAGACCTATTCTCGCGGGGATGAAACAGAGGAAGGGGAAGAGTCAGATTCGCACGGGTACTATTAATTTAACCATCAACGTCGGTTATTAAAAACACTGACGCTTATAACAATAGGCGTTGGTTACCAAAAAAACCCGACATCTCTTCTCAATGATAGTCGTCGGTTTCAAAATAAAAAACCGACGTCTAAATACATATGATGATAAAAAAATGTTCTCGGATTTGGACCATAGTCGTCGGTTGCCGTAGAAAACCGACGTCAAAGGGGGTAAAAATTTTCACGGGGACAACGTGCGAAAACACATAGGCGTCGGTTATTGCAAGAAAAATGTGCGAAAACACATAGGTGTGAGCTTGGTGATGAAGTTGTTGATATATTCCAGACAACCAAGCATGCCTTGTACCTCCTTATTTATTCTAGATGAAGGCATTTCTCAGACCGCCTAAGCTTCCCGTGGTTGACTTTGAATCCACTCTAACTGATGATGCATCCAAGTAAGTTACCATATGTAACCCTAAAGGTGAAGTTAGCTAGATTCAGGCACATGGAGAATCATCATTGTCGTTGAAACAACTTCTCAAGATTAGTGACATGGTTTTTGGACTTTTAGATTTGGTGATCATATCATTCTTGTAAACCTCAACCTCCTTATGCATCATTTCATGAAAGAGGGCGACCATTACCCTTTGATACGTAGCACCGATGTTCTTAAGACCATACAGAATGACATGATAGAATGATACTCCCCATTCTGTGATGAAGGGTGTCTTCTCTTTATCCTCCTTAACCATCTTGATTTGGTTGTAGCTCGTGAAACCATCTCTAAACTGTGCATGCAATTACAAAAATTACCTTTGTTTGAAAAAAACAATAAGCAAATAAGAATTCAACTATAAACAATTAAATCAACCTTATAAGTGAGTACTAATTATATACTTGTGAGCACTAAATATTTATAACTAACTGAATCTAATTTTTGGAGTCATAATCGATACTACATTAATTTTTTAGGTATTCACTAAATAGTTTGAAATGAAAAATTTACGAATAGACACCACAAACAAAAATATTTTCTCTACAATAAATAAACAATTATACCAACCTATTAACAATATTCTATGTACAATCCTCTAAAAGAGAACACTTGATTAGCTACCAATTGTCGACATATTCCCTGCAATTAAAATAAAAAAAGTAATATTCTAAAATAAAAATAAAAATATATAAATAAAAATAAACAATTGTATTAAAAGAGAACAACTTGATCAACTGTTGACTGACATCCAACACCCTACAATGTTGAATTATCAAAACGATCTCTATTGTAAAAGAAGATAAGCAAGTAAATACACAAACGGATCGTACTATCAAGCTTACATATAGATAGACCTGTCAAATTGGATCAACATCCGTAGGCGCCCACAGGTCGACCCGTTCAAGTTAGAATTTGGGTGACAAAATTTGTCACTAGCTGAAAATCACCCATACCCATACCCACCCATTTATATAGCGGGTTTCATAGCTGACCCATGGGCATATGCGTGTGACCCAATTAACTGAAGCAAATATATTTGTACACATAATATACACATATATCTATAAAATGTTACTTGTTTTACACAAGTTAACTCTTTGCCTTTACAGATATAAACTATATTCTGTTTATTTTGTACTTGCAATAGGCAACTCAAGGTAATTTCCATTCTAACGAAATGTCTAATGTTACACGAAAAAATTATGTATTTTTTTGTGATATTTATCTATGAAAACGACATTGATTTTCCTATTTTACATCGACATAAAACAACAAGTTGTTATTTTTTCTATAAGTTTGTATAAATATATGTCGGCAACTAATCAAATGGTTTGACATCAAACATAGTAGTTGGTTGGTTCTCTGCTCTGTAATTAACATTAATAATACAATTACAAGTTGTTTTAAATGTTATTTTTAGTGTTAAGGAAAGTAACTTGCAATTTATTGTTAAATGGACACATTTAATATGAGCACTCGCGGGCAACCGGTAACCCCCTGCTGGGTCGGATTCGGGTGTTCTTTTCTTCCACCCGCTTAGAAGTGCATTTTTTAACCCGGACCCGCCAGATCTACACCCGCAATGACCCAACCCCATTCCGACCCACCCACCCATTTGATAGTGTTATGTGTAGAGTGTTGAAGTACATAACCAGACCGGTAAAATACATAGACGTGTTGCTAAACTATACAGACACAACTCGCACAAACTCACATGAAACATACAAACATTCTATTAAGAAGTCTGTGTTTAAATAAACGGAAAAAATTATTTTAAATTAAAATAAAAAATAATGTCTAAAATAAAAGTAAATAAAAATAAGTGGAGGCAACCAATCTAGTAGGTTGAAAAGCATGTCACCTCCGGTTATTTATAGGGTTATATTATAGTAGATATAGACGCCCACATAAAGTAAATCACGAAAACCCTTCCTCTCCAGCCAGCATTATTGAGCTGAGCTGTCCAATTGCATGTCGCCCTACGATATCCATGGGCCTAAGTTACTTGCGCCCTCCCGCAGTCACTGCCTGCATCGGGACGCAGTATCGAATTTGTCTCTTAATCCTTCGTGTACAGCCAGCTGCACGTGCGACAGTTTCTCTATGGATACCGTGTTTTGATTGTATTGTTGACTTCCTTGGATCCGATCGCATGTGCAAGCGCACGCATGCCTAGTGAGTAACATTATCTCATCATGGCTTTTTGAGAAGCTTAATCGTAGAATAGAGTCAACCAAGATAAAGTATGTGAATCGTAGAACAGAGTCAACCAAGACAAAATTATGCCTTGCGGTCCGTGAATACTCCTTCCTTTTCACGTTTTATGTATGGTGGATAATGACTATGAATATGTAGTCATGATATTGGATATCAACTAAGATGCGTGTGTACTTGTCAGAGAGAAAGTTGTACTAGATAGACCCACCTTGAGCTTGACACATAGAAGTCATGTGATGGCATGTTAGAGTCATATCTCGATGTGAAAGTGATGACTATGATAGCTAGACCTGAATCCACTATAGTAACACATTTCATTTTGTGTACACATGGGGCATAGTATGAGTGATCTAGACAGAATTTGTCTCTCCTTTGAACTGATATCCATGACCACTTGATAAAGAGACTGTGAAATGTATGGTCATACTTATGTGTGTCAATATATGATATTAAGCTTATGTTATCTAGAATAGTCTGATCTAGTTCAAGGAACATAGATTGAATTTTAAGAGGGTACATTCCATGCCTTGAGTTCAATCAAGATATCTATTACAAAGGGATTATACAGTCATGGAAACACTGATCACCTTGTAGGTTGCAGTTGTTCTCCATCTCATTCCTTTTACTTGGATGACAATGATGTTTGTCTATACCCCAACTATATTCTTGTGTTTTTTTGAACCATTCTACCAATGAAATCAGGAACCTACCGGGTGAGACACATAAGGATGATTAAGGGAATTGATGTACAAAATGAAACATAAGATTAGAACCGTTCTAAATCATAAGTAAACTGATCAACTCTTAGATCGGGCGATCAGAATGTCTCATTGGCCAATCAATTTGTTGGGTCAATGTAACAAACAATTGCCAATTGATCAACTGAGTTTTCCACTAGACTTCCAAGATCATGCAATCTGCTTCTAAGATCCAACAATAATAGTTTAACATGTAATGTCTTAGATTTCAAATCTAGATTTGAACCGCCATGATTGGTGATCTACTTCTCAGAACGGGTGATCTGCAAATGAGATTAGGTGACATGAAATCCGGCCTGAGTTCTCAACATAGAATTATTTGTTGGGGTTGTGACTAGGAAGGGTATCAGAGTTAGTTTTTTTCAAACCCATGACTCTCCTATAAAAAGTGGGCATATTCCACAGGGTGAGACACAACTTTGAGACAAGTTGTGAGACAAGTTGGCTGTCAAAATTCTCTCTCTTAGAGAGGACGTATCCCTAAGGATTGTTGCCCAATATAGGAGAAGAAAGGAAGTTTTGAGATGCCTAGCATGTCAAGAACTCATGTTCCTCTTTGACTTGTTGATCAAGATGGTGTACCATGTTCTCCCTCATCTATGTGGATGAAGTAGAGACTGAGGCATACATGTAGAGGCTAGAAGAGCTCATTCTACCAGATGACAACAAGGTGTTTCTTGGTGGACAATCCAAATCTATGTGTTCTATAAGAATTTCTTGGTGGCCATTGCAGATCTAGATGTGGATGATCCAGATCTTCACTGAGATAAGACGCGTCTACTATTTGGAAAAGTGGTGTGCGCAACGGTATCACCTTTATCCCCTTTTATATCTTTCTTCACTGACATTTTATAGCTACGACGGATCCAACGGTTGAGTAGAAAGGGGAGAAATTTTGTTATTTTGTTGCACCCCTTTCACTAACACCCTACAAAAATAGCTTCACTAAGGGAGTCTAAATATTCCTCAATCAATGGATCAACATATGTGATATCTAAATCCATCCTTTGCCATACATAACAATTTGAGATAGCTAAACCTCAATTGTTTGCAATGTCTTCTTTGTCATAGGATGACCCTTCCTCACCAAGGAAACATATTTTACATTGGCCAATTTACTCATTCAGGCTGCAAGTTTAACATATTGTTCAGTCATCCAACACGCTCTATGATTGGATAAGGCTCCATATACCTTGAGGCAAGCATACCTTCTTTCCAAACCTCAAAACTCCCTTCTAAGGTGAAGCCTTAATATAAAAAATGTCCCTAAACTTAAACTCAAGCCGTCTCCCACAATTGTTATCATAAGACTTCTATTTATCATCTACTATTTTCAAATTTTTTTGGATGTTGAAACAATTGGTTTAACTTTAGGTTCAACTATAATTTTTCTATTTTCTGACTCTAGCCATAGCCCGGATAACTGGCAGCCTTTTTCCAGCCATAGCCCGGATAACTGGCAGGTGATAAATACAATGTTTAACAAGGGGCTCGAACCCGGGATCCCCCCGGAGGGGGACTCCAGCCTTCTTTATAAGATTGTATATAGTAATCATTCAACTTCAGCTACATGCATAACTGTAATAGTTAGCACCCTAGGATATTGGAATGTCCCAATCTGATGCCTCACATCCATAGCTAATAGGGATTTGTTCTTATTGCATGTTACAATTCCATTGTACTTCATATTTCCTTGAAGGGGGTGCTTTAGGTATGAGTACTATCCTCAAATTCTTTAGCTAATCACTTCACATTATATATTAATATTTCTAGAAACAATCAAGTTCTCATATTTATGTTTATTTCTTGATGAGAATTTGGAATGAATTTTCTCCCATTTTCCCACAAGTTTTGATTCTTCCATCTCAACACCAAATAATAGGGAATGACGAGATCCAATATACCTTCTAGCTTTATGTTCTCATCCATTATGACCTTATGTTACATACCACAACACATTACAAGAGTAAGAGGAAAGATTCCAAGCTATGCACAAGTCTTCCTAGCTATATAAAATCTAGGGTTTCTAACCCAAACGACTAGTCTTCTAGTGACAAAATCTATAAGGATACAATAAATGTTGGTGTTCAGGTTTTCTTTATTTCTATGTTATGAGTAAGTCTTAAGTTTCACTATTTCTTCATGGTATTATGTCAAATCTCATGACGTGAGTTTTTCCTCTCCACATGCAAGTGATGAAGAGTGAAAAAACTGAATGTTTACTTAAATGACATCATTTACCTAGTACAAGAAATTATATTCATGAAAAGGCACAATACACAAAATCTATCTCTAGAAATATAAGCATATAAATTGATTAATTTTTTACACCATTTATTTATAATTTTAATGCAAAAAATGAAGATGAATATTTAACATATAAACAATATGTGAAAAAACATGTTGCTACCCAGAAATTACACACTTCAATTATTCCACGCACCTTTGATTGCTAAAATAATGCATTTGGGTGTATTAACACAAGTATTTTGACTACATGGGAACAAAGGCATAACATGATATATGATTCTTACCATATAAGAAAAGAGACATGTAAAGTAGACAACTATTTTCTTATTATATGGCTGATTAATTGTTATACAATTTCCAATTCATTTTTCTCTAGATTATGACATTTTTCCGTCCTCATATCTAGTTTGCCCTCCTCTAGACTCTATATATCTGTAGTCTAACTTCATTTATCTTATTGTACATCATATCTAAAAAAATAAGTTAGTTTTCATTATATTTAACATTTGTCTAAATAAAAAGAATGTTTTATGATTTTTTCACTTAAAACATGCTAAGGAAATTTGATGGAATTTGGGTGTTGCATATATTTTGTTTTTAGTTGCTTTTAGAGTATTTTCCTCCAAGTGTTAATAAAGTGATTTAACTTTTTTGAAAATAGCTCAATATCATTAAAAGTAAGCCATACAGCATCTACAAGATAGACATCTCAAAACAAATAACCAAGCAACAATTCCTATTGTAGAAAGACATAACACAAGGCTCAGATTGGGATGCGAAAGGTACACTTCTGCTCCGTCCACCTCTTGTAGTGGCTGTCTCAAACAACTATCTGGGATGGAATTCGTCAATCTATAAGAGCCTATGAGTACATCGGGATAGGAGTTTGCATAGCCTTTGGAAGAGATTACCATCATGAAGACAACGAATGGTCACCTGAAAAAGAGCTTGACCACCAAGAACCAACACAAACACAACACCCCACAAACTGGATAAGAGACACAACTACCGACTAAGAAAACAAAAGGAAAAATAAGCACAGGACAAACGTCGAGCACTAGGAGTGCACCAACCAGGAGACCCAAAAAGGAGGCCAAAGCCCAACTGTGCATATACAAAGGAAGGATGGCTCATGCGGGTACAACGATGGGGGGTAGAGGGTGCCGGGAACCCCACCACCACTCCCGACAACCACTGCGAGCAGGGACCGGAAGACCCGCACGAAGCACAAAACCCAGCTTCCTCCTCCTCTACCTAAAGCACTAAGGGGCTCCCGCTCCCCGTCCGCCCACGAAGGAACCCGAGGCATGACGACACAGGACACCAACAACCTAGACAGGTGAAGACCGAAAGAAAAACAACACAAAAGCAAACGCAAAGACCCCCAAACCTACGACTACAACCAAATCGAACAGACCCACAAACAGAAAGCAAGAAGGGGAAGAAACAAAACCCACACCCACATAGAACAACATTCCAGAAAACCAGACAAATCTACCTCCTCGCACCGAAGAACGATGCCGACGCCAGGAAACGAAGCCACGCTCTGGGACACCTCCTCTCACCCAAGAGACCACGAACCAGATCTGGATCTGGGACACCGTCCAACAAGGAGAAGGGAAGGTGTGAAGGAGAGGAAGCGGCGACAAACTAGATCCGAGGACAGAGACCAACAGGAGTAAGGTTGAAGATGGAAGCCCAGGGGGAGCGAGGTATCCGCACGCTGGCCGCCGGCCTCCTCCCCCGAGCTTGAAGGGAGCAGAAGCCCTAGCCGTACGCAGATGCTCCTTCGGCCGGGACTCTTGTTCCGCAGAAAGTGATTTAACTAAAAACCAATGATGCACCATTATTTTAGTTATCTATTGACATGTTATGGTGCATAACCATATTTTCATATATTGCTATAATAGTCCAAAACAACATGAAATATGAAAGGAATGCCAACCATTTGTAACTAATCAATCATCAAGCCTTGCAGTTATGAAGTGTTGGGAAATAAAACTTAATTAATGTATAACATGGACTTTTCACCATTGGGATCACGCATAAGAGATATAACATTGTACCTAATGTTTTAGATATCAAGCCATATTTAAGCTGTCCCTTATATGATGAGTAACAAAAATAAAAAAAATATTATGTATGATTGCATGAAGGTCATACTCATTCTAGAGACTAGGACCAAGTAAGTGTTTATAAGGTTTATTTAAATTAATTCGATCCTGAACTATTTTTCAAGATGATATTATCATGATGTCAATATAATAAGTGTAACAAACCCCAATTAGCCTAACAATATCACTTAACCTCAAATAGGGTTTTATAAAAGGATTTACGAAGAAAATTTACATATAATCTTAAGAAAGGAACTATAATCATCAACTTTAGAAGTGTAAAGTTCTTTTCACGTTACATATTTATTTAAACGTTTATCATGCATCTCTAGATATTTATTAGTCTATAAAGTAATTATCATAGTGAAATTATTATTGCTAACCCTTATATTGGTTTCACAGCTAGAAGGATTTTCATGCATACAAAGTTTGATCAATATTATTCTCTAGCTATGAAAATATGATCAAATTATATCCAAATTTCATAATTCTTTTACTATGTATATAATTCTCTATAATTTTCTAAGTTTAAAGAAAGTATAATTTCTCAAAGAAATTTAGCTCCTTGCATGATATTCAGGTATGATTCCATTAGGTTGTTATAGGCTTTATGAGAAGTACAAGTTTTCCTAACTCAATCCATTAAGATAATTATAATCATTTAGGATCTCCACCAATACTAATATATTAGATCAATACATGAATATCAAAAGTGTTATGTCATTATTTCATGAGGTAAACCCCATTTTATAACAAATTATACTCATTTGATTACGTTCTATGAACAATAGATACCGTTTATCCAGTTTGCACATTTTTATTTTAAGTAGAACAAATAATAGGATTTATCTTATTCAATTCATCTTCTCCATTAATCAAACCATGTGTCATTCAGGACAGGACCATGGGGACAAGAGGTTGCACACATCCTCCTTTTCCGGTTCACACTTGTAAAGAACCTGACCTAGCTTATTCCTAATCATGTAACTATCTTGGTTTTGGATCTATGTAATATTTTTTTAGAAATATTGATAGATATATTATAAGCTTTTTATTTAAATCTATAGAGCTTTTGTGTAATTATACCTTTTTAGGGTAATTTAGTAATATGATATGGTGTGCATACATTTTTTCCTTCTCTTTCAAGTTTGGGTTTGGTTTGATGGGTGTTGTATGTATTAGGTCACATCCAGTCTTGTCATCAGTATAGGATGATTGTTAAACACCCATTGATGAAAGTCTATGGATGAATATCAATGTAATTGGTATCATAATAGTATACATAATTTCCATTAGAGGAGGGGAGATTTCCCATTGATAGAAAGATGAATCTCATCAATGATGGGAGATCTAAAGTGTGGCTATCAATGGTCAGACTAGGATTATACCGACGAGCGATTATTCCATGGGAACTGATGGAAATAGATAGAAAGTTGGTTAAGCCCCCATTTAAGAAGGGACTAATAATTGGTCAAACCACTTATAATTAAGGGACTAATGATCTTTCACACACTCAAAGAAGAAGGGACCAATGATCGATCAGACCCTCAATGAATAAGGGACTGACAATCAGTCATACCCCTATTGGAATGAGCCCGACAAAAGGCTAGTTTTATCCACCGACGAGAGGGATTAACAAAGATCATCTAAGACCACTGGCAAGAGAGACTCAACATAAAACACCAATGGAGTTGACTGATGAAGAGTCATACTACAATCATTGATAGAAAACTACAACTTAAAGTAGACCAATGGAACCCTCAACATTTTCCTATACTATATATACCTCACCCTTTTCCCTTGAGTTGTCATGTTACTCATTAGTAGAAAAGGTGAGATGTTTCTTGGAGCCTTGATGATTTTCGATCAATAGAGATTCATGATATTTCAGTGGTCTTTCGTGAGGAACCTACATATTTTCTCTTGTTCTTCTCCAACTTCCAATACGTGTATGAATCATTGTTCTTTTACTTTTCTTTTTCGGATCTGGGATCTTATTTAGGGTTTTCTTGGAGGATAAGCTAGTTCTTCCTTTTAGTGCTTCTTGTTTTAATCAATGTCATTTTTATAATCCCAATCTGATTCATGTTATTCAGGTTATGTGAGAATATACACATATGGTAAATGATATTGAATCTTCTTTGAGATGTATTAAAATGATTAATAACAAATGGAATGATGACACATCTAGTTATGTGCCCTGAACACTGTGAATTTCCCCCAAGTGCCACACTGGGAAAATGAAACGGATGTCCTTATAGTAATCATAGAATTATGAGAAGGATTTTTGGAGTGGGGATAGAGACCTTAATGGTTAGACCACCAGGTTTAAGGAGTGAGTCATATGGGGTGGCTCTGGCCCTAAATCCTTGATGTGAAATTCTATGACCATGCGGAATAGACTCCGATGAAATGAAATATGTGAAATATGAAAATATGAGAAATGTTCTGATATATGATATATTGTTTTGTTGTTTCCTATATCATGTGCCCAAGATGAGAATGTGAGCCTCTTTAGGAAAACTTGTGATATACTGGGGTCTGTTGTTGATATCTTAGGGTGGATGGATGAATCCTAAGATAGTGACAATGGTCGTTGACATGAGAATCGAGTGTGGTGACTTCTACTTGTTGAGGTACAAACCAACTAGTTTTGAGGAAAATGAATTAAATATGACAAGTCATGCAGGACATGAGTGGTATGTTAGTTACTTTCCTATTACTATTAATTGATAAATATACTATTTTCTATTATGTTTCTTATTGTGAAACATATTTATTCTTTTATAAATATAATCAGTTGCCTCATTCTTATATGAAAAATACATAATGTGATCTATAATGTTGACAATTAGCTGATAATGGGATTTAACATCCACTATAAATATGATTTGGATTTACTTGTCATTTGGATAGTCATGTTTGGTAGACATATCTTGTGTGTGCTTCAGCTTTAGGACTTCAGGATATGTTCCTGGTTAGGCTGGCGGGGTGTCACAAGGATTATGTTATTGTTATTTTTTGATTCTAAATGTTTGGATCTTTACTTGTCACTACTACAGGATTGTTAGACTGAACTAAGTAGCATATACTGATTTGTCCATAATCATGTTCTAAAATATGTTTTAAAGTTAATTTTTGTCTAAGTGATTGCCTTTTTTGATTGATTAGGTTATTATCATAAATGAGATTTGACTAGATGTTAGAACTTTCTACTACACTTTCAATATCTACATGTTTCTTTTAAGTTCATTATACTTAATCTGATGATGATTCATTTACCTAGCTTGAGTGGGAGGTATCCACTCATCGGGGCTCTATATGAGTCTCATGAGGTAGTTTCAAATGTTTTTAGCTATAATGCTTCCAACAGAGAGGTCGTGACAAAGAAGATGTAAATAGAATAATCTAGATAGATTAGAATGTCCATGTACTCTCCCTTTCCCAGGATGGGTTGTAGATCGAGTTGTTCTTTCATATTCATATAACTGATGTAAACTGAACCACATCTGAGCAATAAGTCTTGATTCTAGTTTTGATGGAGTTGAATAAGTGTTGTGGTGATTAAATATGTTATCAGTGAGGTGAAATTGTTACAAGGCTTTATGAGAAAAAAAGGAAAAAATTATCTGTATTTTTCTATATTATGTTAATCGCATTTGTTGAGAATTAGTTATTTTGCTTCATAATCACATTTGTTGAGATTAAATATGTTAATCACATTAGGTTTAGGTTTCTCTCTAGTGGTTGGCATTTATGCTAATCAAAAGAGAGGTCCCCACACCTGGTTGGTGTCGATTGCTTGATGTATGGCGGTGAATGAGGGATCTGATAAAATTAATGGAATAATGTGAGGGAGTGTCAGAGTGATACTTATTAGATGTGAGGTTATCCCATAATGTTGGTAATTTAAAGCTATGGGGGTTGAATTTGGTGGTTGATACTTGGGAAATTGGCAACTTGTGTCCATGTGTGATTCTTTTGGATAAACATATGGTATTGTGAATTCATGATGTAGGTGGGGTTTTTCACATATTTGAAATTGGTGGGGGTAAAGGGGGTGGATGAGTGTGGGATACTTGGTTTTCAATAGGTTATTGCAGTTAGGATGGTGCTTGCTGAAGGAGTAGCTCTTGGATACTCAAGATGGGCTGTGTAAGAGAAGCTTCAGGGGAGAAGGGTGCCTCTTCAATGGTTGGGTATGTTTCTTATGGAATGTAGGAGGTGAATTCACTCTTAATATCCTTTGTCGTGTGATCATTTTCTAAGGAAATCTGACATTTTCCAGTACTTGAGGCTTCTTGAGGGAAGAGTTGTTGTTGCAACAAGGTAAATTGATCAATGTAGTTGAGGAAGTAGGCTTCTTCATTTTTGGTGTACTTTGTGAAGCCCCCAAGCACTTGGAAGTGGAAGGACCAACTCCCCCACCCCGCAAGGTTAGGATTTCAACTTCGACATTGACTAAAGCTCTAGATGTGGCAAGAAACGGCTTACCGAATATGAGAGGGTAGTGGTCATCTTCCTTGATGTCCAATACTGCAAAATATTAGGGGATGTAGATGTCCTCAATCTTCACTAGAACATTTTTAGTGATACCAAATGGCATAGTTGTGGAGGATCCAGTGAGATGTATGGTCATGTGGGTGGGTCAAGAATCAATGAGATGAAGTTTTCTACATAGAGTAAGTGGTATGATTGAATTACTGAACCCAAGGTCAGCTAGCCCCATTTAGTAGGTAGAATCATTTATGAATCATGAGATTCCAAAAGACCCATGGTCTTTGCACTTATGAGGCATCTCTCTCACCTTAACGACCAATGACGTCCTTACCAATTTAATTGTGTTGTATTCATCGGTTAAGTATTTACGATTGAGCATGAGTTTGAAGAATTCAGCTCATTGTTGCATTTCAGTCCTGGCATCGAGCAGTGGAATATAGAAATAAAGTTTTTTCAAGATATGTTTAAATTTGTTGAACTTGGTATTGAGTTTAGCTTGGTTCAATCTAACTTGATACGACACATGAGGCTTGTAGACAAGGATGTCTAGAATAGGTGCATCAGATTCTAGCTGACATGTCTCTAGGTATTGGGCAATGGCTGCCTCATCTTCATCCTACTATCTCGTTGTAAAAGTGTGGAGTTGTAGCGAGTCGTCACAGCTTTGAGCTATCCCACATGCTTGGGACTTTATTCTAAATACCCCACAAAAACTCCTACAAGAAAGGTGTAGGAGTTAAATCAACTGGGATAAATGGACATCAATAGATTTCTAATGAACATGTTTGCTAGCTATCAAGGTTTGGAGGTTCTTTTCTATAAAGTGAAGAACCTCTCATCAGAAGAGCGAGGGGTAACAGATTTTTGCAATTGAGGGTCTTAATATGGGTTCTATAACTACTGCTCTTGATAATTGCCTTCGTTCCTATTGTACTGGAACCCTGGAGCATCCCAATTTTGGTTAAATAGAGGGGGTTTATGTTGGGTTGCATTTTCTGCATCGGACGGGTTACCATACTAGAAACAGGGATGAATCATAGTTTGATTTTGATGGTAGTAGGATTGATTTGATATTCTGTGAATGAAGTTGAGGTTCTCCATCTGCGGTCCATTGTATTGTAGTGAAATTTGCATTGCTATGTGGTGTGATCGTGTCCTTGGTAGATCCCGCAAAAAATTTCAACTGATTTTAATCACTATTGGAAATGTTGTGGTTGTCCTCTTATTTCATAGACATTCAATGAGGAATCTATATGATATTGCCTCAAGGTGAGCATCTTTAGGCTCCAAGCGACATATCTAAGCTTGGAGATATCTACGACCTTGTAAATTTGAGAATTTCCATTGCCTTGGACTAGATTAGGCTTGAGTCTCGACGCTTCTCTTTACAACTTCTGAATTTTGTATCATAGTTTTAGAACATAAAGTTACCTCTAGATGGGGTATAAAGGAAAGTCTTGGTGTCCTTGTCGACACCCCAATATTTTCTTAATAAGTTTGACATTGTAGATGTTGTGATGTGGACAATTGACAAAGAGTTCTTTAAATCTCTCTCAAACTTTGCCCAAAGTTTCTCCTGGAACCATGGTGAATTTGGTGATTTGCCCATGGATTTTTTAAGTAAGAGACATGAGAAGTATTTCTTAGGAATTTTTCTTGAAGGGATGACCAGGTTTTTTGTTTTTTGAAGGGATGGCCAGGTGGTGATGCAATCACCCTACACTACATTATACAAACTACTGGTTCGATCAAGAAGATAATATTAGAAAAGTCACAATTTAAGGACGTTATCTAAGATTATTGGCTTCATGAACAGGGCACAAAGATCGGTAAAGTATTGTAGATGATCTTGACAACTTTCACTCAACCTTCTAGAAAACACACTACTTTGGAGCATAGTTATCAAATGCATGTATATTTCAAACTATGGAGTCATAATAGCAAGGGGTACAACGGGGTGTAGTGCGTTGGTAGTCAAGGGGACTGAGAAGTCCTTGAGTTGCTTCTTCAGTTCTGCTTCATGAAGGGAGATGGCTTGGTCGTCTAACTCAGTGATAGAAGCAGCCTTTGATTTGTCATGATGGCTTCTCTCTATGTGGTTAAGGCCCACTATCTGCTGGTTGATTTCTTCTTCTTGGGCCATCCTGATCCAATGGGTTTGGTTTGGATGATGGAAGGTCCTATCAATTTCAAGATCAAAAGAGAATGTTGTATTGGAAACACCTCTGAAGCATTGCATATTACCTGAAGAAAATGTCAACAAATGAAAGAATAGATTTGAAGAAGATAAGAGTGATTGTCAAAAATAAAGAAACAAATCAGTTTGAAATCAATGTCATCATCCCTGGAAATAGCACCAAGATTTGATGTGTCATTACTAATGAAAAAAATCCACTACAAGGAAGGGAATCCTAGAGTTTAACCTTTAACAATTATCAATCACTTGTAAACCAGTGAATTGGTTCATTATAGAAGGTATAGGTCTCGAAGAATGGGTTATTTAGAGTTAATTCAAACCAGTTGCGATGAACAATATTTTAAATCCAATTTGAGGAAGGTTGATTAAAACTAAGGCAAGATTCAAAATGGCAAAAATAACACTAGTTGATTTAGATCAAAGATAAGAGACACTGGGGGTTCAAGGGATCACCACCATAAGCCACATTCCTACATTAACTGATTCAAATCCTTTTATTTTAATGGTTAAATCAAGATCATGTGGATTTGTGTCCTTGTTGTGAAAAAATCTCACAAGGGTCAGACTTTGATCAAACTTGAGGTCTTGATGTTTTGAGGATCCTCACCCAACCGTCCAACAAGTTAATGTCTGAGGTCTTATAAAGAAACATGTGATTCCGATTCTGGTGTTCAACCTTATGAATCAGATGGCCACGTTACCATAAGCTATAACAAACAAGATAAATAGGATATAAAGGTTATAATATTGATCATAGGTCTCATCAGGAGATTATGGATTCATTTTTGTAGGGATACGAGTTCTCATCACCACACAAGAACATAATCTAAACAACCAGCAAACAAGTGCAAGATCAGATGGACAAAAGGATCATAATTTCAATCAAAGGTCTCGTAAAAAATTTATGCATTCATTCTTGTTGGGATTTGAGGTCTCATAACCCCACCATAACATAATCTAATCAACAAAAGATCAAATACAAAATGGTTGGAAAATATTCATTCAATAAAACCTTAGAGTTGAATGCAATCAAGTAAAGAGCTAAGGGAACTACTTAGACATGATAGAAATGGGAACAAATGAAAAAGATGCAATACAAGATGCCCTTTCTACTTTGGAGTCACCCCTCCTTTTATAGGGGGAAAACCAGGGGTCAAAAACCCTAAAAGTTGTGTTGGAGGCAGCTGGCTTGGTTGAGTCTGGGGCGCGGGTCGACCGAGTGGGATCTAACTGGTTGGATGGATTGATTTTTTGCTTCATCCTAAAGGCAAGTCATTCAAACATTGATTGCAATAATGGCCTTCTTATTTGAGTTTGATTGGGTCTTGAACGTGAGTCGGTCGACTGGGATTCCAATAGGTCAACTAGTTTTAAATGTTTGCTTTGGCCTGGTCTTCATTTGAAGTAATGAGATTTCCCAAATTTGAGTTTGATTGGGTCTTTTCTGGCAAGCATATTGACTGGGAATTCGGGCCAATTGACTGGGATTTCTAGAAAATTGATGATGTTGTGGTTTGAGATGATTGATGGGTTAGTCAGTTGATTGACTATGAGGCATAAGATGGGAATAGAATCCTCTAATTCTCGGGCCTTTTTTGGTATTGGAAAGATTGGGATATTTTTCCACAAAAACCCAAATAAATAAAGTAAAACTCCAATTAAAGAGAGAAAAGCTAAACTCAGACAATTGAATCTAAAAATAGAGAATAATCCCAACATTCTCCTAAAGAGATATCTAAAACATGAAAATAAAATGAATAAATATGCTTTTATCATCCACATGTATAGCATTTAGGTGGATTAGGTCCCCAGCATGGACCTTCATACATTCATCAACAAGTCATATACTATTGCGATGTTGAAGCATAGCTCGATACTCTGCTTTTTTGGGAACTTGTGACTATAGAATATTATGTACTACTATTTCCTTGAGGATGTATCCCCTACCATAGCCTCTATTACCCCTATCCCTACTTTGTTTATGTCTCCATGGTGCACTAAAAGAAGATGACACCTTTCTATACAGTGGTGGTCTACCTATCGTTGGCTAGCTAATAGTTCCCGGTCTAAATGTCTAAGCATAAATCCTTTTTTCCCTTCCATTTCCCACTTAACTTGGTTGGCTCTCTCAAATCTTATAGTAGCATCAAAAAAAGTATGAAAATCGGATCTAGCCTCTTTAATAGATACTTTTCCATTCATCCAAGGATTTCACCCTCTTCAAAACTTATTAGATTTATCCAGTGACACAAAGTTGTGGACAAAGTATTAAAAAATTGGGGAATAGGAATTTAATTATAATCCTTCATTGGCATATTCCTTTTCTTTAGTCCTACAAACTGTCTCATCTTGTCACATACATACATCTCTAGATAATAATGTGACTCGAATTATCTTCTAAATTTTTCCATGGTTATGTCTGGTTCCTTGCATCCTCTCTAGCCCCCACCAACGGTTAGCACTACCATTTAACAAATAAACACCATGCTCCACCTTCTATGCTTCAGGCACATGATCTAACTAGAAAATCTTTTCAATTTCAATCATTCATGCATATGCTTCATCAAGGTCTTAATTACCTACAAAATCATAGGCTCCACCATTTCTTAGTTTTTATATGACCTACTCAACTCTCTTACATGATCAATTTCAGTTATAGGGGCTCTATTATATCATGTTGCCTAATTAATGGCATGAAGCTATGGAGGACTTGTGTGATGAAGCTCTTATGAGGGGACTTTCCTTTTCCATTGCAATAATTTATGTGCAAAACTAAGGAATTGGAGCATGAGGTTCTTGCGGAGGTCTCTCAACTATTTCTACATCTAACATTCTCTCAGCTCTATGATTTTATTCATCTCTAGATGTGGGAGGATGTGGATGGGGTTCATTCGCATCATAACCTTTTGAAGCTTGACGTGCTCCACCAAAACTCAAAATCATTTTCAATGCCAGATCCTCTCTTTGAGGTTCCATTGTTGTAAGAGGCACATATATTATATATTATGGTAAAAAAAGGTAAAACTTGACTCATCCTAAATTCCTATATTGACTTGAACCATAAACTTTGATACCAAGATTGTCGGGACCCGATCTCGGATAACTGATTCAAACCCCAATTACCAAAATTGGATCCCAAGGGGAGAGGTGAGACTGAGACCTTACTAGATTTAAATCAATAATGCAAAACATATAAATTGAAAGTGTTTATTTGATAACACCCTCATATTCATTTACCTCAACAAAAAAAAACACCCTCATATTCAATATTTAAATCCACAATATAAATTTTTATAGAAAAAACATCAACTTCTATAAAACATTTTCAAAAATTTGGATATACATCAATCTATTTTGCGGATATTACATTTCCTTTTACTTAATATTTACATATCATACATGACATAAAAATATACTAAACCTTCTCCTATCCCAAAACCTCGGTGTAGGAATATTTCTAGTCTGGCACACCAAAAAAGCTCCTATATTGGTCACTTGTAGACAAAAAAGAGTGTTGTTTGGTAGATTTCTCACTCCCTAGTCCTAAAAGTTTGTCATTAGTTTGTTATCCAATGTCTATGTAAACAAAATTGAAAATATATAGCAAGGACTTCATTTTAGGTATAAACCAATTATCAGGATAACACTGCAATTTAAAATATAATAAAATTTCCCAACGATAGATTTCACATTTAAGAGTAAAAATACAATCATCAAAAAATAAACAAGTTATTTTCTTAATTTCAATTTTACCACTTTTCTTAGCTTGTTTTTATTATTTCTTAGCTTAATTTCTATGCCTCGAATCTATCTGATTTGTACCTAAGTATATAAACATTATCATAGTATGAGGACGTGTACAATTGCAATTTCCAAATCTTAGAGTGTAGTCAGAAACTGTAGGATGATTAAAAGTCCAAGTATACCTCTGGATAGGTAGGGCCTATAGATTCTCTACCCTTCTCACATCTTGTTACAAGGATGGGGCATTATACATATAAACAAGTCATGATTGTGGTTTTGCTTCCACCTTTGTAGAACTTCCTCCAACCTTCCCACTTTTAGAACATAAAGAAAGTTGAGGTCTCACTTTCACCTCTATGGAACTTCACCTAGCCTTACATAGATTAACCCTTAGGGTCTAATCCATTCTGAAACGTCACCAGTAAAATTACAAGCATGAACATCCTAGATGGGTCGTGGTGTCTAGGGTTCGTCTCTAATTTATAGTTCTACTTTGATTAATTAATTTCATTTCATCTTTGTATACTACATCAATTAGGCTACACATGAAAAGGAAACAAATTATCTAAAACTAATTCAAGATTCAAAAACATAAGGTTATGGAATTCGTTTCAATATACAATTCTTCTCCTTTTTAGTTACATATCTCATTAGGTCTTTTCAAGGATCAACCTTGGTAAATATCATATACATAATGCTCATCATCTTCATATCATAGTGATCTCTTCAATATTTATTTCTCAATATGTATTGCTTACATTTTAGCATATACAACATAATTTAGCATATCAGAATGTATAGAAGTATTCTTTATCAAAGCAAATAAAAAATTTAGGAAACATGTATTACTATTTATAAAACATTATCACTTATCACGATTAAATAGTTTTAGTATAAGATCACAACAAGCATTGACTAGTGATTTGATTAACACTTTATTCTTTTGATAACTCTTGATCCCTTTGTAGTCATATATTCATCGATCACCTTACCCTCATCGGTGGTCATAGATGATTTAGGATTAAATATGAAAAGAGTGTTAGCTAGATACTTTGTTATATCGCTCACCTTGTCAAAATATATTGATTTTTATCTATAGAACACAAGTCTAGCTCTAAGTCCTTCAACTTCTCCTCCTCCTTAAATTTTAATAACATTTCAAGATTAACAAAATCTATAGTTTGTAACACAAGACTCTTTCCATTTTACACATCAAATCATAGAAGTCAATGTCAATGGGATTTTAGCTCGAGACATAATCTCATGGTCCAACATTTACCCTCATTTGGGTTTCTATAACAATCATCATCAGTGGGTTTTTATCTAGAGACATAATCTCATTGTCCAACATCTACCTTCATCAGGGTTTCTCAATTGTAATAAGTGCATGTTAAATTATACATCACCGCTCTCAATAAATATTCACAAAGGCATTAAAACTAGAAATAATATAGGCATATAGACATTTTGTGTCAATGATCATACTCAGAATAGGTTCATCACAAAATACATACTTATTTCATTTGATTTCTGTACATATGAACAAATTTCAAAGAATTAATGTGTATAACACACTTAATACTCCTCACTTACTATTTACAACTCTTCAGTTAGGGTACTATTCAAGGCATAAATCATCTCATTAGAAATTCATTATAGAAGGTCATTCTCAGAATACAAGTATCCTAACATAGAATTAAAATCCAAGAACACATTCTTATAAACTGATTCACATCCTAAAACCACATCTTATGATTTAAGTAAACTATGCTCAATGCATTCTTTAATCCCTCATTTGAGATCATAATTCATTAGCATCACATAGCTCAATATTTTAGGGTTAGGGTTAGGGTATTAGATCCAACTATATTTTTCTTCCTTTTTCCTTCATTTGATGACCATTAGTCGTAAGTTCTTTCATATGATGCTCATTACTATTCTTAGAAACAATCATTCTAAATTACTTAATATATAAAGTTTCTCTTTTCATAATCTGATTTTAATATATTTCATTCAATTTTGGTCAACAGATATGTAATCAAAATATATAGTCTATATATTTCATCATACACATTTCACTGATTTCATTTTTAACTTGTCATCACAATTAATTTCACTCTTGTTCATTTCCTTTCTCATTTTTAGTTGGGTGTGCAATGTCATTGAGTTTCTGTGACATTTTAGTAATTAATATCAAACTTTTAAATGTGTAGGTGTAAGACCTTTTCCTTGCTTTTTGGTTAATCTTGCTTGCTTTGTTGGGTTTTACTTGGTCGGAGTAGGCAGTGGAAACAAAAATTTACTTGACCATAAACCCATAACTAGCAGATCGAATCAACAACTATGTAATGGGAAGGATGGTTTTAGCGAGTTATACCTGGTCCTGAGGCTTTCTCAACGACTATACCTCACAACAAGTGCAGTCTTCAACCACCTGTGTTTGACGGTGTTTGTGCAGCTCCTGGTCTTGACCCCGACTGCCGTTGATTGTCGTCCTCCTAAGCGACACAAGTCTCCTACCTCTATAGATAGTCCACATGGACTATCGGGAACTCTAGTCATCCTGAAGAATGGACTAGAAGGAGTTGTCCCCTTCTGTTGGCATACTAGTCACCAACACACTCTCCCACAACCAGTTGTATTTCTACAGTTGTCTTTCCCGTGTTGTTCCTCCCTGGATGGGTAGAACTTACTTGGGCTCTCTTGGTTAACAAAACCAGAGAGGACAACAACTCTGTAGAGCAACTAATGTTCTAAGTTGTGTCTGTTGTGTGTCTGGAAAATCCCCATGTACCCCTCTATTTATAGTAGAGGGCAGGGTCAGGGTTCCCAGTCTATGCAGGAGTAGAAGGGTCCAGATTTTCCATGAATAATTTGCACTGTGGCCGGAAAACCGATCGGTTCACTAGTGAACCAGTCGGTTGACATAGTGAATCAGGCGGTTCACAAGCCAGACCTGCTTGCAATTGACTTTTCTAATTCATTTCTAATTAATGAAAAGATTAATTCTTGTCCCAATCATTGGACTTGTGAAATGGGAAACTTTTCTCACAAATCGGGAAAACCCAACACTTCTCGTTTGGTCTAAGTGAATTGATCAGTTCACTAGAGTGAACCATCTGTCTCATTGACCATGAGCCGATCGATTCACCCAGTGAACCGGTCGGTTGGTGGTCCAGATTGTCTAGAACTCAGTGAATTCAGTTCTCAATCGATCTGATACTCTAATCAGTTGGTTCAACACTTGAACTTGATGATTCTGAGTCAAGTCTACTGATTGAATGTTTGATTGAGTACCTAAACACTTTAGTAATCAATCCAATCATCATTCATGGATAAACTCCTCTTCCAGGTTAATCCTATGTGTGTGACCCGATAGGTCCCATGTCACATTGGCAATGAATGTCCATAACTAGCTTATGACATCATAAGAAAAGATAGGTGCCTAGTCACACGTCACTACTACCCAAGTGATATGGAAAGTTGGTTTCAATCCTACAATCTATAATTGGTGTTCTAGTGAATGTATAATTCCTTTTTCTTTGATATCCTGAATGAACTCAAGGCATGGAGTTTTCATCCTTTCAACGTTCATTCATGTTTCTTGAACTTGAGCACACTGTCTGAAATATATGTGAACTCAATATCACATATTGATTCACATGTGCATGCGCATGCTATTCTCAGTCTCTCTTATCAAGTGGCCAAGACATCATACTCCCTTAGGAGGGACAAATCCCATTTATATCACTCATAGTCTATCTCATGTGTCAAAGTCACCCAATCATCACCTTTATAACAACCCATGTTTCAGGACTATGTTTGATGATGTTAAAGTGTACCCAATCACGTTCTACAAGTATAGTGATCTCAGGTCTAAGAATCACAATCACCACCATCACTATGAGAGATGATTCTGACTACCATGTCATGGTTCCATGTGTCACTCTCATGGTGGGTCTGTCTAATACACTGTTCTCCAACATGTATATGTGTGCTTGGTTCGATATCATATATCATGATTAATGAGACACTATCATCAACCAACACACACTCTAGTCTTGATGTGGCATTGTTGTCTATCAACCTTCCATAATGACATTCGACAAGGGACATATCAAGAATGTACATACTCTTAGCATCTGTATGATCTCATTATTTAGATCCTTAACCCAAACACATTCGTTATTGAGTATTGTCGTTCTTTAAACATTCATTCTAATCCATCATTTATCTCATAATTGATTGAACTAGAATAAATTGGAAGCTTTTATTTGATATTTATCAAATCAATCGGAACATATGCCAATCCAATCATCATATGATTGGCTCTCTAGCCATACATACCAACAAACTCCCACTTGCACTTAGAGGGAATCACCTTTGAATCATATTCTTAGTGATATCTAAACATGTCCAGCATGTTTTCGTTGTGCTAGTGCTAATCCAGTGTGTTAGCAACATTTTTCTTTAGTCGATATATTGCATGTTTCAAATCTCCTCATTGTACAAAATTTTGTATGAGATGGAGTTGCCATAATATGCTATCTTATATTCCTTGCCTAACAATTGGCTCCATTATTTGACTTAGAATTTCTACTTTGTCATCAATGGTTGGAATATATATATAAGTTCATCTGTATGAACTTCTAGATCCATATAGTATCCTATGGTGTTCAAAACACAAGGATACTTTTCATTCCTTTTAGAATTAAATAGAATTTTAATTTTACTTGGAACATTTCCATTTATCAACACATATTCACTATTGTATTTTGCGATCAATTTATGTCATTTTGAAAGCTTGCATTAGTGTAACTAATTTACACTCAATTCTTCCTTTTATTACCATAGAACCAATCCTTTAATACTTCATAAGTACTTAAATAAGTTCTTTATGGCATTCCACTCGTCATGTCAATTACATACGAGATAACTAGATGAGCATATCATATTGTCATGTCCAATACATACAAGATGATGAATGCATATATTCTCTTGTCATGTTCGATACAGACAAGATAATGGGATGATTACATACAAGACAGATCCAATTGTGAATGCATAGGAATCTTTTCTATGTGTTCCTATTCTTCATAATCATTTGGGACACTAGGCATCCGAGAGACTAACTCCATGTACAATGGACAAGTTTTCTCCCACTGAATTTTGCATACTGAACCCTTTAGCATAGACAGCCAATGTATGCTCTCTCTTTATCAAGTCAAGATACTTTTGAGAACTATCTCTATAGGTATCTATTCCTCTCACATAGGACATTTCTCTTTATTCCCTTAAAGAAGGTATTTCCACACCAATTTTTATTCTTAGAACGTTTCATTCCTTATCATCATGTGGAATATGAATACGCTCCCACTAAATATTTGTAATCATAGATCCCTTCTTTATTTTGATATATCAATCAAACCTTTTGACTATATAATCAAAGTAAAGACTCATGTTCTGAGGTGCTTTAATTTAATCAATCATATTGATTAATCTCTTGTAACTTATAGATTGCATTTGCATTAATGAAATTATAAAACCCTTCAGGTTGTGTCACATACACAACCTCATGTTATTCCTTCTAGGAATGTGGTTTTCATGTTCATATGCCAAATTTCATAGTCTTCAAATTTCAATAACAAGCATTATCCTTTATGGCCTATAGCCACTACAATTGGTTAAATAAATTCATCAGATTCAACACCTTGAACTCACTTGAATTCATCTCAACCAATCATCTCTTCAAATGCCATCCATGTCAGTCTTAACTCTTAAGACCCAATTGCACTTATGGGTTTTATCCAATGAAGTGCTACCATTAAGGTCATACCTTATTTGGTTCACATGGAAGTTATTTTGGATCTTATGGCTTCAATCCATAACTTAAAATCTAGTTCCACAACATCATTTAGATAGATTATTGGCTCATCATCATATGACCAATTCATCACCTTTGAGTTTGTAGATATCATTATCCATCAATCTCAAGGTGTTTTCTACTAGATATATGAGGTGTATCTGTTACATAAGGAATTTGAGATTCCACAACACTTGTGATTCTTAATCTCCTTTTGTACCTCATCAGGTTTTAATGTGATTATGTTGATCTCGAACATTTTGAGTTCTACTTCTCTCCCACTAATTCTTTTGGAATTTAGATATTCTTATAGAGAACACTTTGTTATTGGATTGAGATTAGTATTCAACTAACATTATGTGATTTGTGAATGAAGCTCTTTCTAAGAAACTAGATTTCTTATATGAGAATTCAATCACTAAAAGACATATTGGAACATTTCCAATACCATATCTCATATGGTGTCTTTTATACATTTTGAACGATACATTTATCTAGTGTAAAGCATGTTCTTTAGAAGAATTATAGAAGATTAATTATTTGTTTGATGATCATGCTCTTACTATTTATAGTATGATTACTTCTTTTATTTAGACATTATTATGCCTTAATCATGAGTTCTCTATGATACACTATCATAGTTACTCACAGGGTCCTCAAACATTTGGTTTAAGTATCTCATACATTGATCATATCAAGGAATTAATACTTTTACCAAGTTTGTTCTTCATTTATGATATTCTTGAATACTTCAAGATATTCATATTTGTATTAAATACCATATCTGAAGTATTAGCATGTATTCCAATAGGTATGTATATACATCAATATGTATTATACCTAATAGAATAGTCATTCTCCGACTACATCTAGTGAAGATTGACTTGTCATCATGCCCAATAAAAAATACATTCATATATCTTAATGGTTCATTAACCAAGAGAGTCTAGTTTATCCATCAACATGAAACCTAGAGATGAATTTCTCATTCATTTGTTTAGATGATAATGCTAATTTATTGTTTGAGTCATTAATAACTTTTAGGCATTATCATTTTATCTCATGCATACCAAGTACCACAAAATAAGTAAGGCATCACCATAAAAGTTCATATCTTTGAAATTGAAACATGAACATTGATAGACATCCTTGACATTACAAGATGCATAAATAAAATGTTTCTATTTATTGGCCAAATGAGATAGCAGTTCATAACTCTATTACATGCCCACTGGGCTGAAACAGACTAAAAGGTACTTCTATCTATGGCAGAAACACTTGCTCTAATGTTTATGAGTGTTCCTTCTTGGTCCTTTCATAAAGGCCATCACTTCT
This sequence comes from Alisma plantago-aquatica, assembly GCA_963693085.1. Lineage (NCBI taxonomy): Eukaryota > Viridiplantae > Streptophyta > Magnoliopsida > Alismatales > Alismataceae > Alisma > Alisma plantago-aquatica. Next base: position 630,096,830 of record OY856409.1, read on the forward strand.
TTTCAGATCATGCACATCATATATGTCGCCATCACTTCTTTTCAGATCTTGCACATCATATATGTCAAATCTATATTGGTATCATATACCTAAGATAAAGAAGCATTTTAAGTTTATTTCATGATATGTGAGGTGGAGACTTCCATCCCCTCCTTCTTCTTCTTTAGTTCATCTATGTAGAGAGGGCAATTTCTCTTCCAATGCCCTGGCTCATGACAATGGTGACATTTGCCACCCTTGTTCACCCCTCCCTCAGCTTTAAGTGTTGAAGATGACTTGGGCTGCTGGCTAGCATTAGAACCTTTCTTTGCTTTGCCCTTGCCCTTGCCTTTAGATTTCCCCTTCTTTCTGCTGATCATCATCACAGATTTTGGTTTGTCTTTCTTCATCTGTGCCTCGGCTGTCCTCAACATGCCCAACAACTTTGTCAGTGGCCTATCAAAGTTATTCATGTTGTAGTTCATCACAAACTGACTGTAGGATTCTAGCAACGATTACAATATCACATCAGTAGCCAACTCTTAGCTCAGAGGGAATCCCAATCAAGTTAGGTTATCCACATACCCAATCATCTTGAGTGTGTGAGGGCCTACTGGATCTCCTTCTGTCATGACACACTTGAACAGTGCCTTGGAGGCATCATATCTTTCTTGTCGTGCCTGGTCTTGATACATGTTCTTGAGATGTTGAAGCATCTCAATGACGTCCATGTTCTCATGTTGTCTCTACAACTCATAGTTCATTGAGCACAACATCAAGCACTTCACATCAATGGCATCCTCAGTATGCTTCCTGTAAGCATCCTCAATATGCTTCCTGTAAGCACAACTCATAGTTCTTCTGGCTTGGTGTATCAAGGATACAGAGTTTTTGCTCTTGAGTGAGAAATTCTCAACATCCTAAACCAGTCATGGAAGTTGTTCCCATTTAGCTTGTCCTTCTCAAGGAATGATTGTAACTAAAAGTGATTGTTGTTGGTATCCATTTATTCTACAAGAAGGAAATTAACAATTTTAGAAACTCTTTTGATTTGATTTGATTTGAAAATTGATGATGTTTAATTAGATCTTTAATTAATGTTCGCTTCTCACTATTTTATCTCAAATTGAAAACCCTCATTATCAATTCGGAAGATTGCAACTTACAACCTTCCAGTAAACAAGATCCTGATTTCATCTAAGCCATGGACTAGCCAGGGTTGTCATCCACAACTAGAGTGTTTGAGGTAGGCAACCTTTGCCAATTGCATCACGTGCAACTCTTGATAGATGTCATGCACAACTTCTTTCCATGTTCATCTTTATGCCTCAAGGTCCTTGATCCGATCAAGGTCACCTTGTTAAGTCCAACCCAAAAGCCAACACAATGAATATGCACCCTGCGAAGGCAGACCCACATATTCACCATCACACTTGTATGAGATAGACAGTGCACCACATGAAGGCATGCCCACACTTAGTCGATCAAGCTTTTCATGTGTGCTTCTTTTAGAAGGCATCTTCAACTTAATATGTTTGTTGAGGGGTTTTAATATTCTTATATATGCATATATGTATCCAATTACCACATATATAGTACGTATCATATACATGCTATATCCCACAAACAAAAACATGCAATAATGATAAAGCGATGATTATGGCCATCCTATTATAGTTTCTTGGAGCCACATGGAACTATAGTCATCTAAGGTCTACATCAAATCCAACTTGTTATTGATGAAGATCTGTGCTTGCCAATTCGGGTTGACTGGTTCAACCTTTGAACCGGTCGACTTGCCTCTTAGCCGGTCGGTAGGTCTTCTCTAGCCAGTCGTCTGGCTCCTCCAGATGGTCAGCTCATCCAGTCATCTAGGCTTCTCGTCAGTCCACCAATTGCTCCTTAGTCGGTTGTCTTGGTCCATCAAGCGGTTATCTTCAGTTTTCATCATAATAAGAAATAAAGCTAATCCTATTTTACATAATTTTCATGAAACCTTGAGTTACATTCGAGGGGAGCAAAGGTAGAAGAGAATCTTGAGTTTCATTTTATAATAGAAGAAGAGGGCTTAGTGCATAAACTGAGATGCAAACAACCATATCCAACCACACACATGCACATAGGGTTTATAGGCCATAACCATGCTACACATCCACCATCAAAATTGTTTTAGGGCAACGTGTATCGATTGCAAATATACCATATCATATATGTATATATTAGTTTGGGATAATGTGGTATTAATCAGATATTCACATTAGTCATTTAAATATCAGCATCGTATGCAATAGAAGATGGTAAAACTAAAATTTGATCATATCCATTATCCCAAAATATAGAGTATTGACGTGGCTCTGATACCACTATTGGGTTTTACTTAGTTGTAGTAGGCAGCGGAAACAAAAATTCACTTGACCATAAACCCATAACCATCATATCGTATCAACATCTATGTAATAGGAAGGATGGTTTTAGCGAGTTATACCTGGTCCTGAGGCTTGCTCAGTGACTATACCTCACATCAAGTGCGGTCTTCAACCATCTATCTTCAACGGTGTCTGTGCAACTCCTGGTCTTGACCCGGATTGCGGTTGACTGTTGTCCTCCTGAGTGGAAGAAGTCTCCCGCCTCTATAGATAGTCTACACGGACTACCGGGAACTCTAGTCGTCCTAAAGAACAGACTAGAAGGAGTTGTCACCTTCTATTGGCGTACTAGTCACCAACACACTCTCCCACAACCAGTTGCTTTTCTGCAATTTTCTTTCCCTCCCTATTCCTCCTTGGACGGGTAGAACTTGCTTAGGACTTGTGAAACGGGAAACTTTTCTCACAAATAGGGAAAACCCAACACTGTTCATTTGGTCCAAGTGAACCGATCGGTTCACCAGAGTGAACCGTTTGTCTCACTAACCATGAGCCGATCAGTTCACCCAATGAACTGGTCAGTTGGTGGTCCAGATTGTGCAGAACTCAGTCAATTCAGTTCTCAATCAATCTGACACTCTAATCAATTGGTTCAACACTTGAACTTGATGATTATGAGTCAAGTCTATTGACTAAATGTTTGATTGAGTACCTAAACACTTTAGTAATCAATCCAAACATCATTCATGGATAAAATCCTCTTCCAAGTTAATCCTATGTGTGTGACCCTATAGGTCCCATGTCACATTGGTAGGGAATATCCATAACTAGCTTATGACATCACAAGCAAAGATAGGTGCCTAGTCATATGTCATTTCTACCCAAGTGATATGAAAAGTTGGAGAATAACTTTCAACCCTACAGTCTATGATTGGTGTTCTAGTGAATGTATAATTCCTTTATCTCTGATATCCTGAATGAACTCAAGGCATGGATTTGTCATCCTTTCAACATTCGTTTAAGTTTCTTGAACTAGAGTAGACTGTCTGAGATATCTGTGAACTCAATATCATATACTGATTCACATGTGCATGCACATGCTATTCTCAATCTTGCTTATCAAGTGGCCTGGACATCATACTTCCTTAGGAGGGACAAATCCCATTTCTATCACTCACAATCTATCTCATGTGTCAAAGTCACCCAATCATCACCTTTATAACAACCCATGTTTTAGGATTGTGTTTGATGATGTTAAAGTGTACCCAATCACATTCGACAAGTGTAGTGATCTTAGGTCTAAGAATCACAATCACCACCATCACTATGAGAGATGATTCTGACTACCATGTCATGGTTCCATGTGTCACTCTCATGGTTGGTCTATCCAATACACTGTTCTCTAACATGTATATGTGTCCTTGGTTCGATATCATATATCACAATTAATGAGAAACTATCATCAACCAACAGACACTCTAGTCTTGATGTGTCATTATTGTCTATCAACCTTCCATAATGACATCTGACTAGGGACATAACAAGAATGTACATTCTCTTAGCATCTGTATGATCTCATTGTTGAGGTCCTTAACCCGAAGACATACATTATTGAGTATTGTCATTCTTTATACATTCATTTTTCTCCATCATTTATCTCATAGTAAGTGAACTAGAATAAATTGGAAGCTTGTTTTTGATATTTATCGAATCAATCAGAACATATTCCAATCCAATCATCATATGATTGTCTCTCTAGGCATACATAGCAACATGGTTAGCATTATTCGATGCTTAAAGCCTTAATCAAACCTTATGATGTGCTTTGATATCATGTGACATATTTATGTTTTAAGTTTGGTTCAAATTGGATGTTGTTTGAGCTAGTTATACATATATGTGCTTATTTTGGACCTAATTTTCAATTTATCCATCTTTAGGGTTTTTTATAATTTGTCATATTCTTGATGTGCCTCACATGTTTTGACATCAAGTTGGTTAGACTTGTAACATGGGAGGCCTTATCGCACCTTGGATTGAGTGATGACATCATGGATTGAGAATTAGGGTTTGCATGGATACCCTAAGTGGATGGTTGACCTTGAAGTATGTTTGACTGATGAGCTTAGGCTTTGGAAGTTTCCAAGGAGCTTGTGATCCATGATTATTGGTGGTGGGTGATGTGTTTGATTGTATCCCTAGTCTTGGCAGTCGATGAGGCTATTTACCCCTCTTGGTCTCCAAGAAATCCTAGGCTTTAGTTTTAACAATCATTGAATTTTTGCTCATATAGGTCACTGAGAATATTTAGTGACCATTTTCTCTCTTGATTCTTCATCAGTGTTTGGTTTTGCAAGCTTCCTAGTCGCCAAAGATTCCCATCTGTCATTGAGTTTTCTAGACCAATTTGGTCGTTTGCTTTTCTTGGTTTTAACGTCCTAGTTCCATGTGTGAGTGTGGTGCTTGCATGAACGGGATCTGGTAGACACATGGCATGTGTTAGCATGACACCTAACCTTCTTTCATTCTCTCCAACCACATGCTATATAAACCTCTCTCCTTGCATGCAACTAAACCCTTTGTAACCTCTTTATCTCTCTTCTACCGCTTGGAGCTCGTCCCATTGTTCTTGGTGGTGAAGGTGGAGCTCAAGCTTGGAGAAGTTGGCCATTTTCCCTTGCATGTTGAGATAAGGTTTGGACCAACTCTCCTTGAGATCGTTTGGTGCAATATTGGCTTCCCTTTTTGGTTTTGGTAAGTGATCTTCCTCTCCATCTTCTTTTTCCTTGTTCTTCCCTCTTCTATTTTCTCTTCTTGGCCGAATCCATGGTTTTCCATGGTAGTGCTTGAGTAGAGGTTGAAGAACTTCTATTCTTTGCAATCATACCTAGGGTTTTGCTATCTTTATTGGTTCCTTGACCTAGGGTTTGTTTCATTCTTGGAGGTGGAGCTAGCTTAGCCAAGAGTGGTGCACAGTCTAGGGTTTTCCTTCTCTTTCCTTGGAGCTACCTTGTTGTTTGGAGTTTTCTACATCAACTCTAAGGTGAGTTATATAACGTTCTCCATTTTTATTGCTTACACTTAACTTGCATGTACAAAATCTACCCCAAAAACATATTTATAAGTAGTGTGATAATATCTCTGATTTAGGGTATATGTTTACATAGTGATCTTGAGTAGATATCTCCTACTGAACGAACCCTAATCTTTGTGCATGAATCTAGCTTGGCGATGGAGGTTTTGTTCCTTGCATGCACTACTACATTTTTGGCCAATAATGTCACCGCCGGTAGCGTCATGTTTTCTAGAAAAACTGACCTAATACTCTATTGCGTTGGTTTTATCATAAAATCAACCCAACAGGTTTCCCGCGGAGAAATTTGCTTGATTTTGCCTTCGCTCCTCAAACTATAGGGTCGGTTTTTGCCAAATAACCGACCTACATATGTAAAAAAAATCAAGCACCGCTTTCGACCTCTTGGGTCGGTTTTCTTTAATTACCCGTCCTTGTATGTGGTCTCGCTAGGGTCAGTTTTTTAGTTACCTGACCTTGTAGTGTTAGTGTGGGCACCAGTGCCTCTCAGGTTGGTTTTAGATCTCAGAACCGACCTTAGAGGTCGGGCGGTTAATAACCTCACATGAACTAGCCCCATTCATTTTCTCAATCGTGTGAGTAGTAAGCTTCCGCTGCCGCTCTCAGGTGAGTAGAGAACCTTGCTGCTGTCGCTCTCAGGTGAGTAGAACCTTGTCACTGCCGCTCTCGAGTGAGTAGAGAAAAGGACCTTGTTGTTGCTGCGTCGGTCCGACGATCCCCTGCGCTTCCGCGCCCGCGAAGATAAAGACCTCATCGACGCCGCCACCACCTAAACGCAGAGGTAAGGTCGTAGTGCCACCATCTTTACTTTTGACCTAATGTTTGTAGGTGTCACTGCCATGGGGATGGGAGCCACTGACCTGCTCGGAGAGGTCATGTAGGGTTTCCCACAGCCGTTGATGGCGTCAGGATGGGTTGGGTTGAGGATCGACCAGGATGGGTTGGGGATGAGGTATCCCACTATCATCTGTTTGGAACCTGTGGATCCTTTATCTGGGCCTGGCTTCCTCCCTACTTGGTAGACCCGGATGCAAGGCATCCCTGCTCCTGTCTACAAGAGTATCATTGGGCCAACAAGGTCCGGTGAGGACTCAAATCTATAGTAGTAGCCCCTATCGACAGGGAAAGGCGTCAAAGTCTTCATCTTTGTCCATTATTCTTGAGTAGTATACACATTGGAATCATATCCCTCTCTTATTTACTCATTTAATTGAGGGAGGTTCCCCTATTTCACCCCTTCTACGTACTGCCACCTACTAGGAGGCTCTTCAACGCCTCTGATCCTGGTGTTGCGGCACATCACTGCATGATCTCATCTCATCTACCTCTGCTCTTACAATACTTAAATCTTTTATTTTCTCTGTGCCCTCCTTGTTGAGAATTCCTAGCTTCACCACTGGGTGGTGGTGATGGAAGGCAGGGAGGTGCCGGGGGTGGGAGCGCAATCCCTAAACTGGGCAATCGATTTGTGGTTGTATGACCCATAATACGTGTGCTTGCACGTGGTCTTGTGCAACCATGAAGGCGACTGACCATTCTATTGAGTGTATGCCTCACTTCTTGGACGCATCCATGTGTTATCTATTATGAAAGAGCCTACATGATGTTTAACTTACGCCTTTCAGTTTATATTTGTCAAGAGCACCTAATTTATTCTTCAATTCAGTACATATAATGAATATTTATCTATGGAAGTATTCTTGATTTACCCATATCGTTCACGATAGTCATCCTCTTGCTCACAATAGCTCTGACGCTCGGCGGTCATCCTCTTGCTCTTTGCCACCCGTGGACCTTTCACTTCCCACGGTCTTCTCTCATTTTCATTTTGGCGGCTCATGTCAGTTACACTATTTTTTATTTTATTTGACTAGTAAATCAACCAATAATAAAAATATGTATTCTTTCATATCGACATTTTATTATCAATCACATATGTAATCATTGTATACATTCCAAAAATATGATGGTAGACATTGTGTATTCTCAGATTGACACTTTATGGTTTATAGATGAGATCATCGATGCACGATGTTTAACTTAATATACAAATATGGCAATAATACATTTATATATAAACTTAGAAACCTGTTCAAAATGTACTCATTAGGAGTAAATTTTGGATAGTCCCCGGTCTGGGACTATTTTTGGATATTTAATCTCACTTAGGATGTAAGTGTATTTGTATGTTTAGTTTTGAAGAAACCTTTAGTAGTATTTCCTCATTTGTTCTCTGGGTACATATGTGGGTGGTTATTTGCCATTTACATCGATGTACTTGGAGAACTTAGGGGAAATGCTGCTGAAATTTTATTGAAAACTAAACATACATTATACAATTACTAGTGAGATTAAATATTCAAAAATGGGATAGGTGGTATACTTTAGTATAAAAGTAATTAACTTCCTATCAATAAAAAATTACAACTTATAGTATCAACAATAACCGTTTTGATAGGTGGTACACTTTTATAACTATTTTTAATTTGATCTAGAAAATGGATCGAAGTTGGATGTCTATCAAGAACTGTTGCAGTCCAGAGTTTGCCAAAGGTCTTGATGAATTTATCAGATTTGCTGAGGAACATAGAAAACTACCTACAGATAGGTTCTATTGTCCATGTAGAAATTGTGGAAACAATTTGAAAGTTGATACTATTGAGGAAATTAAGAATTATGTCATATGCAATGGGATCATACAAGGTTATAATGAATGGTATTGGCATGGAGAGAAATTTAATTATGGATCAGAAAATGTCGATACTAATAGTTTTGGCATAGAAGATATATGTAATGATGATAACGTCAATGATCAACTGATTCAGGATGAACCGATTCAGGATGATATGGTTGATGAGATTCTACGTAGTTGTCGGGATAATGTCATTGATCCACCTTCTTTATTTGCAAACATTATCCATGATGCTGAAAAACCATTATATAAGGGTTGTACTAAGTTCACGAGGTTGAGTGTTGAGATGCCATTATATACTCTTAAAGCTCAAAACCGGTGGAGTGATAAGAGTTTCACTTCACTATTATCTTTGTTAAAGGAAATTCTTCCTGAAGGCAACGAGCTTCCAATTTTAACATATCAAGCAAAGAAAATAATGTGCCCAATGGGAATGGAGGCTAAGAAGATTCATGCATGTCCAAATGATTGTGTGTTATTTCAGAAGGACTATAGTAATTTGATAAATTGTCTAAAATGTGGTGCATCAAGGTACAAGACCACAAATTTAGTTAAGGATAAAAATGTCTCTCCTGCCAAGGTGATGTGGTATCTATCAAGAATACAACAATTTCAACGCTTATTTGCTAATACTAAAGATGTGCAAAATTTGTCTTGGCATGGGGATTTAAAGGCCAATGATGATGGCATCCTATGACACACTTCTGATTCACCACAATGGGAGAAAATTTATTTATTATACCATCAATTTGGTAAAGAACCAAGAAACTTAAGACTTCGACTCTGTATAGATGGAATGAATCCTTATGGTACATTAAGCAGCCACCATAGCACTTGGCCTATTATGATTGTTATATACAATCTTCCTCCTTGGTTGTGTATGAAAAATAAGTATGTCATGTTGTCAATATTGATATCATGGCCCAAGCAACCTGGAAATGACATTGATGTTTACCTTCAACCTCTAATTGATGACCTAATGAAACTATGGGAAGAAGGTGTTATGACATATGATGCTTCATGTGAAGATTTCTCTAATTTGTGTGCTATATTGTTTTGCATGATTAATGACTCTCCAGCTTATGGAAATTTGTCTGGATATAGCATAAAAGGATACAAAGCATGTCCTATTTGTGAGGAAAATACTGATTCAATCTGACTGAAACATGGTGGTAAAATCGTATATCTTGGTCATCGAAGATTTCTCCCACAAGTGCATCCTTAAGGAAGGCAATGCAAAACCTTTAATGGATCAACTGAGGAACGAAGTGCTCCTAAACCTATACCAGGAAATGTTGTATATGATAGGGTGAAAGATATTGTTAATGAATTTGGAAAGAGTTCAAGTAGTCATACTCTCACATGTGACAAATCTCAATACAAGAAGAGGTCAATATTCTAGGATCTTCCTTATTGGAGATTCTTGTCAACTAGACACTGCATTGATGTCATGCATGTTGAAAAAAATGTTTGTGATAGCATCATTGGTACGCTATTGAATATACCGTGAAAGACTAAAGACGACATCAAATCTAGAATAGATTTAGAATTAATGGGTATAAAAAAAGAATTTTCAGTGGAGATCAGGGATCTCCGCACATATTTACCACCAGCTTGTTACACTTTGTCAATGTAGGAGAAAAAGACTTTCCATGAGTGCTTGTATAATATTAATGTTCCACAAAGATACTCTTCTAATATTCATAGATTGGTGTCAAAGAAGGATCAGAAGTTGATAGGTTTCAAATATCATGATTGTCACACCTTAATGCAACAATTTTTACCTATGGTTGTTCGATCTATATTGCCGAAGCATGTAATGTTTGCAATCACAAGACTTTGTTTCTTGTTCAATGAAATATGCAACAAAGTGATACATCCTAATACTCTCGATAAATTACAAAAAGATGTAATTGTTACCATGTGTTAGCTTGAAATGTACTTTCCTCCTTCATTTTTTGATATCATGGTTCATCTTATAGTACATATAACAAGGGAGGTGAAGATGTTGGGTCCAATTTTCTTACACTGGATGTATCCATTTGAACACTACATGAGTGTTTTTAAAGGTGATATTCCAAATTGTTATCGTCCTGAAGGGAGTATTATTGAGGGTTATGTGGCTAGGGAGGTGATGGACTTTTGCAATGATTTTTTGAATTACAATGAAACTTCCAGTGATCTAAAAAATTCCCATCACACTGAATATTATTGTGGCAAAGGAACTCTAGGAGCACGAGTGAAAGGAATTAGTCGTGAGTTGTAGGAAAAAGCACATTTGTATATTTTATACAACATCGATGAAGTTAGTAGCTACATCACAGAACACAATGATCTTATCAAGAGAAATCATCCGTGATCTAGTTCAGTGTGGCTTGCAAGAGAGCATAATCGAACATTTATTATGTGGTTTGAAGATAAAGTCTTTAATCAACTATCTAAATCACTAAATAATGTTGCTGAGAACATAAAGTGGCTCACCTTTAAGACAAAAATAGATGTTGTGTCATATGAAGGATATGAGATAAACGGATTTTCATACTACACAAAGCGTCAAGATGAAAGTAGTGTAGTCCAAAATAGTGGGGTAACTGTTCCAGCTTTTTCGTTGTATTTTGCTAGTGCCAAAGATAAAAGACCACACGAAGCTGAGATATCATATTACAACGTCATTGAGGACATAAGGGAATTGCACTATACAAATTTTAGAGTTCCTATCTTTAGGTGTAATTGGGTTGATAACAACAAAGGAGTTTTAGTGGATGAGTTGGGTTTCACATTGGTGAATTTTGAAAAGTTGGTGAGAAAGACGAGCCATTCATCATGGCAGACCAAGAAAAACAAGTATTATGTATTGATGACCCAGAAAATAAAAATCGGTGTGTCATTCTTCATGGAAAAAGATAGTTTACTATAGATCCTATAAATGAAGAAGAATGCTACGAAAAGTATGATGATTCCATCCCATTCTCAGTTGGTTTGCCAAGTGTAAATGTTGAAGTTAACACTGATGAATACTAAAAATGTCAAGGCCATGTTGAAGGAATTTTACTTGACTAACAACTCAACCAATACTAGAGGCATGTATTCTTTGAATTATTTATTTTATTATCATTCAAGCACGTAATCATTGAAATATACATCATATCACCACTTGTGCTTTTATTATCACTTATGTTTCTTTTGCCATGTATACTTGCAGGTTGTTCTAAAATGGCAAGTGAGGATGAACATTCTGAGCATGAGCACCATGAGGATGGTAGTGGTGATGCTAAGAAATGTAGAGGTCCCACACTTATGCCTAGGCTGTAGGAGCTCAGGGCCAAGGGGGAGAAATTGCCAATCCAGTTTGATGTCACAGGAGCACCTATTGGGGAACATGCTAGTGCTTTCAAGCATTACGTAGGGGAGACTGCATGCAGTAAGGTGGAAATAGATATAGAAAATTGGCATGATGTTTCTGATGCCTTAAAATACCTTCTATGGAAAGATATATCTGTGAGTTGAAGTGATATTATTTTAATATGTTTTTTGTTTATTGATTCTAATTTAGTTTGCTTGGAAAGACATATCCTTTTTAAGATAACATTATTGCTTCTTTTATATGTATATGGTGTTTTTCATCTAAATGAAAAGATCACAAGAAAAATGTTCTACATCATTGTGGTGTACGATGGAGGGATTTTAAGACCTATCTCAAAAGGGATTATATAGATAATCCTAATCAAAAGAAGAAAGCAACAAATCAATATATTTTTATGGATCCTGAGGTGTGGGAAAAATTGGTTGCATCTAGGAAATTAGAAGAGTTTTAGGTAATAAATATTGTGATGTATTGTTTGAATTTTGTTTATACAATTAAGGAGGTGAATCTTTTTATATATGTTTGCCAAGTCTAAATTGCAATACCTCATTTTAAATGATCAGGCTATTCACAAGGCCCAAAAGGAAAGACGGGCCAAAAATGTGCATGACCATCACTTGGGGATTGATGGTTATGCCTTCTACTGCCAACTACAAGAGAATTAACTCTCTTCTAGAGAAGAGTCTAGTACAACTCAAGTTGAGCGTCTACCCCGACACTTGTAGTGGATTGATGCTAGACAAAATCGAGCAGGTGAAATTGTCAACCCTGGAACTAAGAAGGTGGCACAAAAGATGGTAAGTTCATCCCAACTAAGTAAAGAGTAACTCCCACAAACATTGATTTATTTATATCTAATTGATTGTGATTTAATATTTTTATTAACTATGAATAGATTTGTAAGGCCCCTGAACTTGCTTAAGAGTTGAATGATCTTAATTACCATAATTGAATGCTTATAACCCTAATATAACCTTTTTATATGTTTTTAAATCATACGACAAGCTTAAGTTTCAAATTTGGTCCAATTTGGACACTGTTTGAGCAAGTTATGCAATTTTCTGTACATTTTGGACTTTTATACAATTTACCCAATTGAGGGGTTTTCTTTGCAATTTGTCACATACATTATGTTCGTTAGATTTTATATTATCATTCTTGAGATTTTTTAGCCATGGGGATCCTAGTTGAGCCATGGTTTGAAGGTGTTTTCATCAAGGGTATTATAGGGTTTACCCCTTCACGGATGAGCTACTTTTAGTGCCATGTGCCATAGACCCATCTGAGTGTCAGAATTTTCCAGATGGTGAAATGAGTATTCCTAAGGGAAACTTGGAGCACGTATTGTTGAGTATGTGGGGGTGGAAAGTTGAGGATATATCCTTGTCATCCACAATGCAGATTGTGGAGGTTGGCTATGGTCATGCCTCATACATCTGATGTGATTGAGAATGGTTGCGGTCGTGTCTCAGTGATTATATATGTGGCAAGATTGGAGGATAACTGCGGTTGTACCTCGGATGGTAGGGTATTCGTATCCACCTCCTTTCACTAGTGTCGTGACCTGTACCAAGGACGGAATAGGCTGTTAGCAGCTTGACCTTATGTGTCGCTGTGGCGGACCCGTACTGACCAGGGGCGGAGAAGATCTTAGGAGTCCGACTCTTCCTAGATCTTGTATGTCACCGATTTCAACTTAGCAGTGGTCAGTTGGATTTTGAGTGGTATCCTCAAATTCCTCAGGGCATAATAAAAGATGTAATATAGTCATGTAGCATATTTGTTTAGGGTTATACACAACATTTCACATTGGATGATAACTCTTGTTTGTTATCTTTACATAAAGATGATGCTTAGTGCAATTAAGAAATAGTATATATACTTATGTTGTGGATATGCTTAAGAGTGTAGATTCATACATACAGTAGCCATGATTATGTTGCTAACTATGCTGCTACTGCTGATTATAATCATGATGCTAGCTATCTCATGTTGTTAGTTATGTTTATCATGCTAGCCATGTCGTTGTAACTAGAGATGCATATACTGCTAATCATTCTTATCCAAATAGTTATGCTTATGTTGTTTGCTCTTCTTATGATGTTGATTTGTTCAACCAATTAGACATGCTCATGTTGTTAGCTATGCTATGTTACTAGACTTACTCAAGATGCTAGATAAGCGTATGCTACTGAATTGCTTATATTGTCAACAAGATAAAGGATGATAGTCTGGCTAATGATGATAGTTATTATCTTCTCCTTTATGTATTTTGTCAATCATCAGTACTGCTAATCTTATTTGTTATATCTGATTAAACTTATTAACTACTTAATTACTTCAAATGTTGTAATCAATAAACGTTGTTGGAGGTTATATATCTTGTTGGGAGATAGGTCTCACTCTTGTGGTTCGCCACACTTTTTTAGGTAATCAGAAGTGACGAAAACAAAAATGTGTTATCAAATAGGATCTATAGTAATTAATCTTTGAGAAAGTTGATTAGATGTCTAGTGTGTCCTAGAGTCATCATTGTACTCTCAGGTCGGGGTAGGAAAAGTTTGTATATGGTGTTTCAAACAAATTGAACTTTTGTTAGCATGTTAATGCTTGTTTGTGTGGCATATATGAATATTGTTCTCCTGTGTATATATGTTGTGGCTAAGGCAATAGAATATTTGTATCAAATTCTTGGCCTAGTATGGATAAAAGAAAGATGTTGGGGTCTTATGCAAAATTTTCTGAGCAGGTGCTGACGTTGAAATCAGTTTTAATTTACCCATATTTTTGGGTATGTGATTAATTAGTGATTGATTGTGTTTTATGTTTTGAGTAATCTCATTTAGTGTAATAGGTTCTTACAAGTTGGTATCACAGCTTTAGGTTCACTGAGTCTACAGAGACACTAGGACTTAGGACTAGGATGATGTCTAAGTTAGGAATATGACATAAAATATGGTGCATACTACCTAATCTCAGTATTTGGGTGCCTAGGCCAGGTATTCAATTATTGAAGAAAAGGTAAGTATGGAACTCTTAGATTGTTATCTTTCTGATTACTCTGATCAAGTAGTCATTTTGAGACAATCTAAAGAGCATAATGAATAACAAATCATGGTGTGAATATCTCAATCCTATCTTAAAGAAGATGGGAATTGCATCATAATATATCAAAACTTGAATGTTTGGTAACTATATGAGAAAGATACAACACCATGAAATCTAAATATGAATACAAATAAGGAAACGAGGAGTTCTTGAAGATGTGATTCTAGAAGAAAATAAAGTAAAAGATAGATAAGTCTATGCTTATAAAGTGATTCAAGGTATGAAATCCACATAAGATGGAGAGAACTCCAATGATAAGTATATAATGAGAAGATAAATGAGAACAATGACAAAGGCATAAGGTGGAACCCGAGTTAATCTCAGACCAACCTATGTGTGTAAGAAAGTGTTCATGAAAAATCAGCATGACATGTGAATAAAATTAAGGGAGATTATTCCGATTTAATGAAGCAAATGTGGAATATGAGTATTTACCTATTGATAAGTGGTTGAAAAGTATAATAAAATAAGAGAACATACCCAAGTGTGATAAATAGTCATCAAGGAAGAAGTAATGAGATACATTAATCATGATGATTCTATGCTAATGGCAAGGAACCCGAAATGAAAAAGGTAAAATGATACATAAGAAGTTGTAACCTGCATAATGAAAATAGAATTGGTTACCTTTTTGCTAGTGACCGTTGAACGATGTTGCTATGATGTGGAAAGTGTGTTTCCCTTTGTGTCTTTCCTTTCTAGGGAACAACTTTCAAGTGGATCATTGCCACTTGGTATGTGTGGATTCATTGTAAACATGAGGGTGGATAGCTTATTATAGCATAAGGTTGTTTGGACTATGGTTCCAAGATCATAAAGTTTGTGATGATTGTGCTTTTGAGCCTTCCAATAATTAGGAATGAATCCTAGTATCCAAGATGTATTAATAATATGAGAAATATGTGAAGGTTGGAGATGTTTATTAAATGAACATTCCAAGCATTCCTCTTCGGTAGAGAGAGAGGGAGAGAGAGTTGATGATGACCCTCTAAATGTTGTTTGGAAGGAAAAGCAAAAGTGATTCTATAATGTTGTGTATGGTTCAATGATAGCTAGGCAAGACCACTATCAAGGATAGATGGTTTGTTGGTTAATATATATGTGATATTGTGTTCCTTTAAGATAAACCTATGATCAAATATCAATGCATAAGAGTTAGATTGGATGACATAATTCACATGACCATGATGAGTTTAGAGTTATGTCCTTTAGACTAACCAATGTACCAATAGAATTTATGAATAGGAGGAACATAGTGTTCAATTAATGTCTTACAATTTGTAGTAAGCTTTGAATGATGACATGTCAAAGTATTTCAAATATGGTAAAAAATATGATCAATATTTCTTCAAAAACCTTAGGGTTGCCGAAGCAGCAATAGCTATGAGAACAAGTTGAGCAAGAGTGAGATGGGGTTGATTAAATTTCTTTATGGGATCATGATATGTCTTCTAAGTAGGTTGTGTAAATCCTAGTACGGTGAAGATAGTGTTGTTGTTTCACCCCTAATAAGGTTGACTAGGAATGATGTTTCCTTGTATGGAATGATAGCTGCCAGCGTCAACATTTCTTTTTATGCTAAAAAAAGAACTAACAAGAGTTTTTGTGTCAGTATATAAAAAAAGGATGGATACATTGCCTTTTTTATGCTTCAAGGAGTGGTGTGGGATACATGACATGATTGGTAAAAAGCTAGAAAGTATGATTTTTGAGTAATATGTTGATACAATAGATATAATTTTAGAATGATAGCTAGAATTTAAAGTTGAACATTACTACTAGAGTTGTACAGATGACACAACAAGTTTCTACATTCAATGGTGAGAATGTCTTCTTAGGTGCGGATTTTTGTGCTGACCCAAGAGGATATATGTATGAATGATATGACATCACCATGATATGCAAGTAACCTTGTGAAGGTAATAGGATGAGGTGCAAAGGAAGTAACCATGTTTGTTTACCTTGGATTTTGGGGGCGAAATCCATGTTAGGGGTTTATAGTTGTAAGGCCCCTGAACTTGCTTAATGAGTTGAATGAGCTTAATTACCATAATTGAATGCTTATAACCCTAATATAAACTTTTGATATGTTTTGAAATCATAAGCTTAAGTTTCAAATTTGGTCCAATTTGGACACTGTTTCAGCAAGTTATGCAATTTTTTGTACATTTTGGACTTTTCTACAATTGACCGAATTGAGGGGTTTTCTTTGCAATTTGTAACATATATTATGTTCCTTAGATTTTATATTATCATTCTTGAGATTTTTGAGCCATGGGGATCCTAGTTGAGCCATGGTTTGAAGGTGTTTTCATCAAGGGTATTTTAGGATTTACCCCTTCACGGATGAGCTACTTTTAGTAGCTATCAACTAATGAATTATGTGATTGGCTGGGAATTTCGACAAAGGAAATCTAATCAGGTTAATATGGATGGTGGGGGAGCTTCTTGTGTGTTTGCTTGTATATTCTCAATAGTTTAAGGCCATAAACACATGGGGAAGCTACTTTTACACCTCATGCTTGCTTCTATTCTTATCCATGGGCTATATTTGCCTCTTCCTTGTCCATATACGAAACTATGCTTGATTTATCTTTACTTTAACCTGGAGAAACGAATTCACTCTATTTTTCTGTGGAACCAACTTCTCTAAGGTAGAAGACCCCTTTTTGGAGAAGATGGTCTCCTAGGGCTCCATCTAGCCCCACCTAGGGTTTCCAAGGTCATCTTCTAGGGAATTTGACCAAGACAAGTTGTTTTGTTCCTTCCTTCTTCATTTTTCTTGCGCTTCTCCTTCCTTATACCTCCCTACAGGTCTGAACCTTGTTGTTCCTTGGTAGAAATTGCTCCAAATCTCTAAAACCCTACCTTTCTTGCTCCTCATGCTTAGGGTTTGCTCATTTGATGAAGAAAGGTGCTAGATGGACTAATTCATATCTTATTCTTGGATTTTATACCCTACTTTCTCGATATTTCTTCTGTGTGGGGTTTCATATTCTCATTATAGGAAATTTTTATAACTTGCTCCACGTTTATTGCTTACCATAAGCTTTCTAGATCATGTTCTTGCTTGAAAATGATGATTTATGCACTAAAAAACTATGCTTGACTTATATTTCGATTTTTATAATGTTCCCTATTCTGATTTCAGTTATATATGAACCTGTGATGATTTTTATTTTATTCCTAAGGTATAATATGACTTGGATCAGGTTGTTTTGACAACCTATGGTGCTAAGCACCAATCAAACAATGGTCAATTTTAGGGTTTAAAGCTGATTTCTTCTATAAACCATGACCTGATGATGGTACCATTGCAACAACCCTATGGTGTTGTCTTCAAAACAACTGATGGTCGTGATAAAGGGTTTCAAATGATTCTGACAACCTATGGTCACCCCCTTAGTTTAGGTTTTGGACCAATTAGAAGTTTAATGATCAACCATTAAGTACCCTACTGATGTTATCAATCAATGACAACATTAGCTTAATATTTGATGTTGATTAATGAATATAGTGTTGATCTAACAACCTATGGTGATTTAATGGTCACTAATGATGGTGGATCAGGTCTCTAAAACCTATGTTGAGTCAAGAATTGTAGTTGTATCATCAATTATGCCTTAGACCAATGGTTTCTTGGGTCATTTGATGCAATGGTCGGACCTATACTGTAATTGATGGTTTTAATATATGAACTTGACCCAATGGTCAAGATCTATTGTTTATTCCTCCAATAAAGTGGAATAATAGACAATGCAATATGTTGGTCCTAATAATGTTATTTGTATGGTTTTCTTTATATGATCAACTTAAGGAGCTTAATTGTTGACAATGGATGGCTTGTTTTAAATGAAAAGTCGATTGTGGGTTTTTCTCTAATCTCAATGGAACTTTTTGTGTTGTTAATCAAGGGATGTCTAGGGTTAGATGGTGACTATTTCTAGAGCACAAATCAAGGAATTCATAGGTGGTTTATCAAAGGTGTTTACTTATGTAAACAACAATGGTCTTACCTTTTAAACATCCAATGATTCTGGGTGACATTGTGGTATGGTAACATTGGTTAAATGATGATGGAACAAATGGAGGGTAACCCTTAATAAGGTAGTCTTACCTATTCACTCATATTAATAGAAGGGATGATAATCATATTGTGTTGATATGAAACCCTAATGAGATATAGTTTGTTATACCTAGCTTTAATATAGGTAAATGATGGTAATTGGGTATGAATAGTCCTTGAATGACTAATACAATCATGGAATACTCTGTTACTGTTGTTGAAACCCTAGTATGCTATAACCCGATGGTTATACCTTGATTTATGTGTGGGTTCATACTTGAGAATAGTATGGAATGTGATGGTGATGCTTCACCTTATGCATCCATGATCCAATGGGGATGTTGTGAGTTAGGATTTGGGTATAAGTGTTGATTAGTAACATTGATATAATTTATCATGTTGAACCTAACTCTAATGAAAATAGATAAAGATGAGTATTCATGTTTAATATTCTTATATGATGGAATGATGGTGGAATAACCTCCTTAACATGATCATAACCTTAATGTGGTAATTGGTGGTTATCATAGCCACATGGTTGATACTTTCTTATGCTAAACATGTGCATAATGAATATGATGAGAGTTAATCATATCTAGATTCCTTGCATGTTAATGTAATAAAGGAATATTCTTAATGTTAATATAACCTTGCAGTGATTGTTTATGCATATCACCTAGCTCATTAATGCAATATTGTGCTGATTTGGTGTATTATATATAAGTGATGTTGTTGAGCCTTATTATAAGGCATGCAAAGATAATGATGATCTTGTAGGGAATAATATGATGGTCTTAATGACCTTTGGGCATGGTTGAGCCTTGAATGAGGTGTAATCCTCTTATGTTGATAAGGGTTGATACCCTATGATATTGTGAAAAAGATTATTATCTTGTGATAGTATGATGATTAGTGTGGTCTCATGAATGGCAAGTGAATAGTACCGTGTGATGATGAGATGAGAAATCATGTTTCACACATTTTATATCTTTTGAAGTTGTGATATTTATGTGCTTGTTAGAAGTGAATTAGGGTTTGTATGTGCACTTGTTTGATGCAGCCTTAATTCACCCAATTGGCATAACTAATCAAGTGAAACTCTAATAATGTAGTGCCATGTGCCATAGATCCATCTGAGTGTTAGAATTTTCCAGATGGTGAAATGAGTATTCCTAAGGGAAACTTGGAGCACATACTATTGAGTATGTGGGGATGGCAAGTTGAGGATATATCCTTGTCATCCACAATGCAGATTGTGGAGGTTGGCTATGGTCATGCCTCATACATCTGATGTGATTGAGAACGGTTGCGGTCGTGTCTCGGTGATTATATATGTGACAAGATTGGAGGACAACTGCGGTTGTACCTCGGATGGTAGGGTATGTGTACCCACCTCCTTTCACTAGTGTCGTGACCTATACTAAGGACGGAATAGGATGTTAGCAGTTTGACCTTATGTGTCGCTGTGGCAGACCCGTACTAACTGGGGGTGGAGAAGATCTTAGGAGTCCGGCAATTCCTAGATCTTGTATGGAACTGATTTTGACTTAGCAACTGTCAGTTGGATTTTGAGTGGTATCCTCAAATTCCTCAGGGCATAATAAAACATGTAATACAGTCATGTAGCATATTTGTTTAGGGTTATACACAACATTTCACATTGGATGATAACCCGTGTTTGTTATCTTTACATAAAGATGATGCTTAGTGCAATGAAGAGATAGTATATATACTTATGTTGTGGATATGCTTAAGATTGTAGATGCGTACATACAATATCCATGATTATGTTGATAACTATGCTGCTACTGCTGATTATAATCATGATGCTATCTATCTCATGTTGATAGTTATGTTTATCATGCTAGCCATGTCTTTGTAACTAGAGATGCATATACTACTAATCATGCTTATCCAAATAGTTATGCTTATGTTGTTTTCTCTTCTTATGACGTTGATATGTTCAACCAATTAGACATGCTCATGTTGTTAGCTATGCTATGTTACTGGACTTGTTCATGATGCTAGATATGCATATGCTACTGAATTGCTTATATTGTCAACAAGATAAAGGATGATAGTCTAGCTAATGATGATAGTTATTATCTTCTCCTTTATGTATTTTGTTAATCATTAGTACTGCTGATCTTATTTGTTATATCTGATTAAAGTGCTTAACTGCTTAATTACTTAAAAATGTTGTAATCAATAAACATTGTTGGGGGTCATATCTCTTGCTGGGACATGGGTCTCACTCTTGTGGTTTGCCACACTTTTTCAGGTAATCAAAAGTGACAAAAACAAACATGTGGCAGAAAAGAGGACTATAGTAATGAATCTTTGAGAAAGTTGATTAGATGTCTAGTGTGTCCTAGAGTCATCCCTGCACTCTCAGGTCTGGTCAGGAAACGTTTGCATATGGTGTTTCAAACAAATTGAACTTTTGTTAGCATGTTAATTCTTGTTTGTGTGGCATATATGAATATTGTTCTCCTGTGTATATATGTTGTGGCTAAGGCAATAGAACATTCATATCAAATTCTTTTCGTAGTATGGATAAAAGAAAGATGTTGGGGTCTTATGCAAATGTTTCTGAGCAGGTGCTGACATTGAAATCGGTTTTAATTTACCCATATTTTTGGGTATGTGATTAATTAGTGATTGATTGTGTTTTATGTTTTGAATAATATCGTTTAGTATAATGGGTTCTTACAAGATTGATCTCCATGAGCAAAGGAAGGAAGGAAAGTTCATCTCAACTTGCCACATGGATGAACTATCAGTTACACTTGGTACGAAGGAGCATCCTGGCCGTGTTAGAGGATTAGGAGCTGGCATAGGATTCAAGGCTTATTTTGGCCCTTCACAATCTAGAAGAGGTCGTACAGGAGGTCTTACACAAGAGGAAGTTTAAGCATTAGTAGCACAGACAGTAAAAGAAATAATGTGTTCATTTCAACCTACTCAACCTTCTCAACCTATTCAAACTGTGCGTCTCTTAGATGATGAGATACAAGCCCATGCTCCAGTTGTAGAAGTTTGTGGGAGCACTCCCAATGACCCACCACAACAATCTGCAGTATGTTTTTTCTATATGTTTTGTTATTAGTATATATATATATATATATATAGTTGTAGTAGGTATCTGGTTTACCGCTTCGTATATAACTTATATTATTTCAATTCTAGGTTGGTATGAACTGTAAACTTACAGTGGAGGTTCCAATATATAATGTTGTGGCAGTGGGCAAGGTATACAACCTTGGTGGTACATTCCATTGCCAACCAATTACTGATGACATTTGTCGCGTGCCCATCCATCTTGTGTATGACAGAATGGGGGACAAACCACTACCCATATATAATCTTGAATACAATACAGTTGGAGAAGCAGAGGGTGCTATGGTGGGTTGGCCTAGACACTTGGTTATCAATGACAAGGTATACCTGAATTCTACCATGTCTTTCATATTTGACTACATATATGAATTCACGTAATACAAGTATGTAATTTAAGTAACAAGTTTGTAAGTCAAAAAGTAAAAATTCTACTAGTCGTCCTCCTATGCCCAAGCCATCTTTTATTCCAAAATCCACATTTGATGAGTTGGGAAGTAAATTTAAATGTTTGTGTCGATACTTAGCCAACCAAAGCTCGGGATCACAAATGTTGGTCAATTTAACAGAAGATGCAACTGGGAGGGACTTTGACAATTATATTTTTCTTGATGATATTATAGAGTTGTTTCAGTATGATTGGCTAAATACTTCTATATTAGAAGTATGGATAAGGTAAGGATCTATCAATATAGAAAATTCCAATAAAAATTTTGAACTTATTTCTATATATGAAAATAATTACAAATGTTATACAACCACTTATATACCGAGGCCATAAACTTTGATATAAAGAATGTTGGATTCTTAGTTCCTTCAGTTACTAGTCATGTGGAGACACATATTGAGGACGTGAATGGGTATTTCTCTACTGCATTCAAATATTTTGCTAGTGTGGGAAAGAAAATTATTCTAATTCCTCTTTATATCCAGTAAGTATTATTATTCAATATAATTTTAATAATGAATAAATTTCTTTATTTTAATGTATGTTTTATTCTTACTCAGATCTAGACATTGGGAATTATTGGTAGTTATCCCAAAATTGATGACTCTTTATAATCTTGACCCAATGGGAAAAATAGCAAGGGGCCACAAACTGAAATTGTCAACTATGGAGTAAGCATAAATTTAGTCATTTGTTATGCTTCAACGTGATATTTCTATTTAGAATTTCTATTTTACCAACTATCATTTAATTGATAGGGGTATAAAGGCTTTTCGTGAAGGTGGAGGACAAATACCCACAAAATTAAAGACTGACTTAAAAAAAATGTCAAAGTAGCTACTTTTCCAACTACTTAGTCTTATATGTATTAATTTTCAACTCTTATATTTCAACTCTTATCGTCTTATCTCAACTCTATTTATAGTTGTTTACTAACATTAAGTATAATTCGTTATTTTTAGTGTCCTATACAAAATAATGGATGGGCTTGTGGCTACTATGTAATAAAATATATGTAAACTATTGTCAAAGAAGCATCACATGACATTCAGACTATAGATCAGGTAATAAAGAATAACATCATAAATTTAAAAGTGAGTTGTAGTCATTTTATAAAATATTAGCATGTGCATTTTCTGTTGTAGATATTTACAACTCAGCCTTACACACTTGAGGATTTAAATGAATTCTGAGAACAGTGGTCTGATGCTTTTCTAAATGAAGTCAATATAGCATTAGATTGAATGCATATGTCAGCTCCATTTATGTATGTGGTTTTGGAACTCTTTCCAACTTACTTTTGTATCTGACATGAATTTTAGTTATCATCTCAGACTTGCAATCTATCATTTTATGAATGTTATGATGTGCTATGTGTATGAATGTCTCAATTGAATATATGACTTATTTTTGTTACGAATGTGTGGTTTGGAAATTGATAATTTGAATGGACATAAAAGCTAGAAAATGTGGCTTTGGAATGAATTTCTGGCTTGTATCATTTGCAAGTCTACTTTCTATTGTAGGTTTTGATCTTTGTAAAGCAGACTTCTATTCTATAGATTTCTATTCTGAAGATTTCTGTTCTGCAAAATTTTCTTTAAAAAAATTGTAAACTCTAGGGTCAATTATTTTACATAACCGACATTATAGATCTCTAGGGTCGGTTTTTTAGGAATAACTGCGTTATAGGTTCTGGGATCAGCAGCTCATTTTTTGTACTCTCTTGGGTCAGTTTTTTGCTTATAACTGACCTTACAGTACCACTCTTGGGTCAGTCATTTGCTTATAATTGACCTTACAGTACCTCTCTTGGGTTGGTGTTTTGCTTATAACTGACCTAATTGTACCTCTTTTGGGTTGGTGTTTTTATTTTAACCGACCTTATAGAACTCTAGGGTCATTGGTTTTAATATAACCGACCTTACAACCTCAGGGTCAATTTTTTCTCTCTTTGGTCAGTTTTTTTACAGCCTCTAGAGTCGGTTCTTTATACATAAGGTCGAGTTTCTTTGGTTAAAAAAACTGACCCTATAGAGAAATTTCTATAGCGACAACCACTTAGGGGTTAGTTAAAATGTGACGCTAGAGGCTTAAAAAACTGACGCTATAGACCATCACTGTAGTATTGATGCTTGTGGAAACGTTGGTTTTTCTCTGTCAAACTATGGTTTTTCTTTCTCCCTTCATAATTGTTAATTGGGTTTTGTTTTGATCTCTTTTCTTGTGGTTTGCACGTTGGTGACTCTTCATATTTTTTTATGACGACCAACCTATTTTGGCCTTTGTGATTGATGAGGTTTTAGCCCCATGATGGTCAGTTATGTTTTCTTCTTCTTATTCATTTAGTCGCCAATAATCTTGATGATTATGGTCGCCAACTTTTGAGTCATGTGGTCACCAAGTTTTAATGTATTTGGTCACCAATCATTCCATATTCCTTCGGTCGCTAAGTTTCACTTACGTGGTATCTGAACCTTAGACCTTAGTGGTCATTTGGGTCATGAATTCTATACGGTCGATGAGGTTACTTAGCTGTAATGGTAGCTAAAATGGATTACCATGGAGGTTGTTGAAGATGGTTGACTTCAACAGTCGATGAAAGGTTGAACCCTAATCTCCCTCAGTCGCCAACCTTGCTCCCTTTTTCAGCAGTCAATGACACCACCAATCCTATGCGAGCGATGATGTTTTGTAGTCTATACTTTTATGATGTTTTTTGACTATGTGAGGATGATGTTTGACCCATTTTCTTCCAGGAATGTTGGAATTGGTGAGAATTAGGGTTTAGCTTTAATTTATGACTTGAAACCCTAATTTGGATACCTTGTCGAACTGTATCCCTAATTTTTTGTTAAATAAACACTATAGTTAATGATTGATTGTTATATCAGCTTATGTATCACATGTGTTGTGATGTTGATGAGGCATGGAAAGTATGGGATACCAATCCCTTGTCAGTGAAACAATACCATGTGATGATGTGATAAGCTTCATGTCTTATATGTTTTATATCTTTTGAAGTTTCAATCTACCCTTACCTTTGTAGAACTCTTTTAGGGTTTGTATGTAACTTGATTAATGTAGTTAAAAGTACCCAATTGACATTAACTAATCAAGGGAAACCCTAATAATGTAGTTTCCCTGTGCCATAGATCCATTCCAATGTCAGGACTTGTTGGATGGTGAAATGAGTATTCATAAGGGAAACTCGTAGCACTACTATTGAGTATGTGAGGTGTAAGAGACCATGTATCCTTGTCATCTTGATCCCAAAGGTTTTGAGGATGGCTACAGTCATGTCTAGAAAGGAGAACAATTGCGGTAGTGTCTCAGTATATATGATATTATTGAGGATAACTACGAATGTACCTCGGATGTTTGGGTTTGTATCCTCTAGTTTCGCTAGTATCGTGACCTTATCAGGGTGGACTAGGCTATTGTGCCAAAGTGAGTTTTATGGTATTCTTTTTTCTCTCTCTTAAAAGTTTATTATCAAATTTATGGACCAAATTTCCTCATATACTTCTCTCACTTTTTTGGACTAATATAGGTCACAAATTGCAAAAATATGCAAACCCTAGTGTGCTTTTATGATAGAATACATATGATAATGTTTTTAATGAATAAACATATCACACCTTCGAATTTGGATCTCAAATTTTTATAATAGTAGCATAATGACACTATAAGGCTACCCCTAAATTTTGGTTGCAATTGAATCAACCAATTGGGAGATATGACCAACTTAGTTTGGTGCATATTTCATTTCATTTTTGACCTTAGGACCTAAGTTTCAGGTTTCATTTAAATATTTCTATGTCACGCCTACCTTTGATAACTTGGTCCCTCTCCTAGCCGTCCGATCTGTGGCACGCGGACTCCCGCCTTCATCCAACGGTGGAGACCTCATCTCCTACCTCCCGCAAAGGGCGGGGAGGTAACAGTGAACGAGGCTCGTTCTACCGCGCCACCTCACGCCACCTTTTGAAATTCGAAGCCAACCGAGATCTCCGCCTCTCCAAGACGAGGTCAGCCAGCCTCACCTCGACTCCCCTAACCCTCGGAGCAGGGAGAACTAACCCCTACTTCTCCGCTAATCTCACCCGGCCGGCGGCTGAATTTAGGGCTTCGTTGCCCAGCCTCCTAAACGCCTATATAAGACCCTCATTAGCTCCGCCTTCCTCCCTTTAACCATCCCCCATTCTCAATTGCAAGCCTTGACACCCGAACACTGCTCCCCTAGCCACCTTCTTCAACCTCCAACCATCACCACCCAGCGAGCTCCATAGCTCTCCTCACTCCAAGCCTACCCCTCCAACATCTTCGCCAGCCCACCACGAGTGTGCGCGGCCAGAGGACGGGTCGCCAGAACCTCTCCCGCTCCAGAACGTCCCCAACTCCGGCGACCTCGCCTGCACCCACGGCGGCGACGAGCTACGCAAGGCCTTACACCCTGACCTGGCCATCTCTGGCTTCAGATCGAGCTACCGAATCGATCTCAACCTTTTCCACCCGCGAGCAGCACCAAGGGGTGAACTTGACCTCGCCGGAAGTTCCTTCTTCACTGCTCGAGCAAGCTGAAACCAAAAGGATATCAGCGGATCAATTCAGGAGCGTCAGATCAGGTGTAGACCAAATCCTGAGCGCCCAATCAGTATAGATCGATCTGAGCCGTGATCCAGTAAGATCCGGCCGTCGATCGAGGGTATGTTTCTTTTCTTTTTATTTTGGTTAATCTTGTATTAGTCAAGATAATACATTACTTTAGAAAAATCATAAAAAATGCTAGGAATATCGGATTATAGCAAACCTATACATCGTTTTGATTAGAAAAATATGCTCTATCCATATAAAATATTATCAATTCCTGAATCAGTCCCCTATTTCAAAAATAACTGTCTAAGGCCTAAAGGACATCCTTAATCATAATTAATTATTAAAAAGGGCTTTCTTGATGATATATGACTTCTAAAATAGTTGTAACCATTAGATGAAACCCTGATTTCAGAATAACTCGAAATACTATACTAAGTTGATAAGTGATCAAAGGATTAGAAGAAACCCTAATTTTAGCTTCCTCTCTCTACATGAATTTAAAGATATATTTCTTATGTCAAAATTAATACCATTAGATGATAATTAGTGTTTATTGATTGGTCTGAATCTTTAAAACGAACCATGTTGTTATGAATGGTAAACATGTTAAGGATTACCCTCCCTTTTTCTTTAATCATCTTAGAAACCCTAATTTTGGAAAATCTTCTAATTAATCAATTAAATATTGCCTTCAATCCAAATAGTTATAATGGATCAGACCTAATAATAATTGTGAACCTATTTAGAATATGGGGAAATCCCTGAACTAAATTAAGATAACATAAAAAGGAATAATAATTAAGAACATAACTTAGTCCTGGTCACATGGACCAATAGTAATGTTGTACCCTTGCCTTCTTTGTAGGGTGACTAAATTCCTGGTTGAATCTAGATCTGTGGACTTTTTATTGAACAAGCAGGTACGTGGTCGTATAAGTATATGACTAGATTTCTAGTTGCCTATGATATGTATACCTTGAATGCTCATACTTGAATATTATTGCTTGGTTGACTAGTATGAGTTATACTTCGCCAAACCTAATGAAACATAAATGTTTATGATGAGTTGTAGCTACTAGAGCACGTAGCCTGGTGTGGATGTATGTTGCCTAACATGGATGTATGTTTTCCTTGGCCCATGTTAGATGTATGATGATATTATGTTGCCCACACTAGATGTAAGTTAAGTGCAAAATGTGTAGTAAAACTGCATCAAAATGATTGTAACAAAAGGATGTTTACCTGATTTTCGCCTTAAGAAATGGTTTTATCTCTCCTTTCTACTTGTTCAAATATTTTTCCTTTATGCAACCTTATTAAATGTAACTTTTACCACATACCAGCCTTGCTGATGTTTTGTTTCTCGTATTTTCTAGGTGCAAGGAACAATTGACTACAAAATGAAATGCATGCTCAAAGTACCTGAAGGCACAAATAATAAACTTGGAGGATGTAATAGATAGCTTCTTTTCCTCTTATCTCATTTCTTGTTAGATGTCAATTTATTTCTTTCCTTAGTGATCTTGAGGATGACTGAAATCCTATGTAATAAAGTTAACTTTCTTTAGAACCATATTTCTCTCCATATGTAATGACTATATTATCCTTATGAATGAATGTTTGTGTGGCATTATCCGATGATGTGGACTAGATCTTGGCTTAATCTCTGTTTTAGTTGAATACCTTAATCTCTTATATTTTCCCTTTTGAAATCTATAGATATGAGTGCATGCAAATCTATGAATGTCACTATGGAAAGTATATAGAAATTGGGGGACGTCACAGTTGGTATCAGAGCCAATGTTCACACATCAAGCCACATGAACTTCATTCACCCTATTTTGAGTCTAGGGTTGTCCTTGGGTTAGGGATATGAAGGGTGGAGGTGTCTAGGATAGCATCTGCCATGAGTCTGATTAAAGTCTCCGAGCCACTTAGCTTGGCAATCACGAGGCTACCTTTATGGCAGTATAAGTCTACCTGGCCGATATCCTAAGTGTCCCCTATTCTTGGGCGTACCTTAATTTAGGAACCTTCTCATCTATAGATTCTCCCTCTCATCTATTCTATAGGAAAAATTTCTTCCTCTTACCTATGTTTTAAAATAAATTAAATTTTCCCCTCTTACCTCTATTATAAGGTTAGGAAGGAGTCTCTCTATTTAGAAAGTCCTAAGGATTGACTGATAAGGATTCTAGGATATCCTCCATAAATCATAACATTAAGAACATTAATCATTGATAAAGGAGACTAATGAAATATCATGTGATAATAACAATGATAATGATAAGAATAATTGTTGGAGTAATGGACCTAATATGTTCATATTAATTACAGGATGCCTCCTAAAACTCGCAACTCGAAAGCCTTGGAGGAATCATTCTCTAAGAAGAGAAAAGAGCCTGAAACCTCTGAAGTACCTGATCCTGAAACTATGGCCAAAGAAAGGTGGGAGGAACAAAAGAAAATCCTATTAGACTTCATGGAAACCCTCGCAACCAAAGGAACCCCTGAACCTAGCTCCTCTAGGAAGAAGGAAGTGACAGTGATAGACTTCATTAAGCTCAACCCTGACTCCTTTTGGGGGGAAGATCAGCCTGAGGTCATGGATAAGGCTGAGGCGTGGATCCTTTCTATAGAAAATGCCTTTCGTACCCTAGAAGTACCTGAGGAAAAGAAGGTCAAATTCGCCACCCATTTGCTTAAAGGAGGGGTGAAGATATGGTGGGAGAATTATGGTGGGAATCGGGGAGAGGAAGTAGATAGCTTGGGATGGGAAGCCTTCAAAACCCTCTTCACCGACCGTTTCATGCCCATAACTGAGAGGAAGAGGAAAGAGAAGATGTACATGGAGCTTAGGCAAGGCAATCTCTCAGTGGCCGACAATACCCGGAAGTTAAGGCTTCTGGAATGCTATGCCCCTATCCGGACTGAGGACCGCCTCACTGAGCATTATGTGGACTATCTTTCTGCACACCTGAAAACCCTAGTTATAGCCTCTCGTCCCCAAAGCATTGATGAAGCCCTAGACATGGCCCTTAAGCAAGAAAGGGAGCAGGGATTGCAAAAGCCTTCTAGCATGGGATATTTAGGATTGACTACCACTGAGGAAGAGAAGTTCAAGAAGTTCCACCCAGGCCATAATAAAGGATCAGGGAAGGGAGGAGGTTCAAGGAAGAAAGGACCAAAGAATAGTAAGCTGATGGATTACCGCAGCAAATGCAAGACTTGTGGACGAGGACATGACGGGCCTTGTCGCTACACCAAGCCGGTCTGCTACAATTGCAAAAAGGAGGGACATTTCCTTGCCAAATGCCCCAATGCATCTATCCTTGGAAAACCTCCAGCGGGTGCTCCACCCCCTCAGGGACAACGCAATGCCATGGTGTTCGCGGTAACCGCAGAAGAGGCTAGGGCAAATCCGAACCAGCTTGTCGAAGGTAACCTTAAATCTTTTTCATACATATAATATCTTGTTCAATGCCTTCAATTATTTAAAATGTAATTATCATGTGTAGGCATTGTTTTCTTGAATGGACATCCTGTTAAAGCATTATTTGATTCTGGATCTACAAATACGTTTATCTCTCTAAACCTGGCCTCAATGTTGCACTTACATATAAGGGACTTGGGATACATTCTGGATGTGTCGACTCCTAGTGGAAAAATATTCACTACATTGCAGAAAACCGATGTCCTCCCTCTAAAATTTGAAAATCATGACATGCCCTTTGAATTCATTCTCTTAACTATGGAAGATTTTGATGTTATTCTTGGCATGGATTGGCTATACACATATCATGCTTATATTGACTGTAGAAACAAGATGGTAGTTCTCTCTCAACCTCATTCCTCTCCAGTAGTGATCCCTCAGGGAAGCAGATTTTGTAATAATATAATAATTTCCTCTCTTAAAGATAAAAAGCTCATATCTAAAGGATGTAAAGTCTTCCTCGCATTCGTCTCAGAGACCAGTCCTGACAATGGGCCTGTAGAAAGACTGGAGGTGGTATTTGATTTTCTTGACATATTCCCGGAGGAGCTTCCTGGGCTGCCTCCAAACCGAGACATTGAGTTCTCTATAGATCTTCTTCCTAGAACCACTCTGATTTCTAGGGCACCGTATAGGATGGCACCTGTTGAGCTTATGGAGCTGAAGAAACAATTACAAGAACTTCTCGATAAGGGTTTTATCCTCCCTAGCGTTTCCCCTTGGGGTGCACCTGTCCTTTTTGTTAAAAAGAAAGATGGCTCGATGCAGATGTGTATTGACTATCGCATGTTGAACCAAGCTACCATTAAAAACAAGTATCCTCTCCCTCGTATTGATGACCTCTTTGATCAACTTCGTACTACTAAAGTCTTCTCAAAAATTGATCTTCGTTCTGGCTACCATCAACTTAAGGTCAAAGATTCTGATATATCTAAGACTGCCTTCCGGACTCGTTACGGGCACTACGAATTTCTGGTAATGTCGTTCGGGTTGACCAACGCACCTGGTGTATTCATGAACTTAATGAACAAAGTCTTCCAACCTTATCTTGATGAGTTTGTGGTTGTCTTCATTGATGATATTCTGATCTATTCTGATTCTATGGAGAAACATCGTGAGCATTTGAAGTCTGTCCTTGAAATTCTTCGAGCCCAGAAATTCTATGGCAAACTTTCAAAATGTGAATTCTGGATTGACAAAGTTATGTTTCTTGGTCATGTCATTTCTGGGGGTAACATATCTGTTGATCCTGCTAAAGTATCTGCTGTACTTGATTGGCAACCTCCTCGCAATCCTTCTGAAATCCGGAGTTTCTTAGGTCTGGCTGGATATTATCGTCGGTTTATTCCAAATTTCTCCAAAGTGGCACTTCCTCTCACTAAGCTTACTCGGAAGGACGAGCATTTCATCTGGTCAGCTGCTTGTGAGTCTAGCTTCCAAGAGCTCAAGCAGAAGTTGACGTCGGCTCCTGTTCTTGTTCTACCCTCTGGCAATGAAGGATTTGTAATATTCACTGATGCTTTGAGGAATGGATTAGGGTGTGTCCTACAGCAGAATGGTAAAGTAGTGGCCTTCGCGTCTAGACAGCTAAAACCCAATGAACTTAATTATCCCACCCATGATTTGGAATTAGCTGCAATCATTCATGCCCTTAAGATTTGGAGGCACTACCTGTACGGGGCAACGTTCGACATCTTCACCGGTCACAAAAGCCTGAAATACATCTTGACTCAGAAGGACTTGAATCTACGTCAATGTCGATGGATTGAATACCTTAAAGACTACGATTTCACTATTGCCTATCATCCGGGTAAGGCAAATGTAGTGGCTGATGCCCTTAGCAGAAAAAGGGCAGTGTGTGCATCTCTTTCTGTCCCTGAAAACATGGAGGATCTAGTGGGCTGGAAACCGCAGTTTCTGTCTGATCGGGTGCATGTTAATAACATTTCCATCACGTCCAACTTTCATTTCGAATTTTTGGAGGCGCAGAAAGCTAGTCCCAAGCTTGCAGAGCTCTCCTCTCTCCTGGCTAAACCTCATACACATCTGTCAGTGGGTCTTGATGGTGGTCTTCGATACAAGAACCGCATGTGGGTCCCTGAACAGTCAGCTGTAAAGACAACCATTCTTAGCGAGGCGCATGGGTCCAAGTACACTGTTCATCCCGGCACAACAAAAATGTATAAGGACCTACAACGATAGTTCTGGTGGAGAGGCATGAAGCACGACATTGCAGAATTTGTATCCAGGTGTCTGACATGTCAAAGAATCAAGGCCGAGCATCAAAGACCAGGTGGTCTACTGCAACCCCTTGAGATTCCGGAATGGAAATGGGAACATATCACTATGGATTTCGTAGTGGGATTACCCAGGACCAGGAAGTGGTATGATGCTGCATGGGTCATTGTGGACCATCTCACCAAGTCAGCTCATTTTCTACCAGTGAAAACTACTACAAAAGTTTCTGAGTTGGCCGATCTTTATATACGGGAGATTGTACGTCTGCATGGAGTTCCAGCGTCCATTGTCTCAGACCGGGACCCAAAGTTCACCTCAAAGCTGTGGAAGCAGGTTCAAGAGGAATTGGGCACCAAACTGAATTTCAGTACCGCATACCATCCGCAGACAGATGGACATCCAGAAAGAACAGTGCAGATTCTAGAAGATCTTCTACGAGCTTGTGTGCTTGACTGGGAAGGCTCGTGGGACCATTACCTGCCTTTAGCTAAGTTTGCCTATAATAATAGCTATCCGGCGAGTATTGGGATGCCACCATACGAAGCTCTCTATGGTCGACCGTGCAGATCTCCATTACATTGGGATGACGTCAGAGAACACACCTTAATGAAATCTGAGGAAATACAGCTGTATACAGATAAAGTTGCACTGATCAGGCAGAGAATGAAGCAAGCACAGGATAGGAAGAAATCATATGCAGATGCTCACCGGCAGGAACTTCAGTTCAAGGAAGGTGATCATGTCTTTCTAAAGATCCGACCGATTCGAGCTTTAGCCAAGAATAAGGGAAAGCTCAGTCCTCGTTATGTGGGACCCTTCGAGATCCTTGATAGGGTTGGAGAATGTGCCTATCGTCTTGCTTTGCCACCTCAGTATAGTGACATGCATAATGTTTTTCATGTATCCAATCTGAAGCCCTATGTCAAAGACCCCAGTCACATTCTGAATCATGAGCCTCTTGAGCTGAAAGATGATTTGACATATGCTGAGTCACCAGTTAGAATTCTTTATTTCAACGCAAAGGAGCTTCGCAATAATCGGCGTATATATATGGTGAAAGTTCTCTGGAGCCATCATGATCAAACTGATGCTACATGGGATCTCAAGTCCGAAGTCGAGCGGAAATATCCACATCTCTTTCAGGCTGCTTGAATTTTGAGGGCAAAATTCTTAAAAGGAGGGGAGAATGTGACAAAGTGAGTTTTATGGTATTTTTTTTTCTCTCTCTTAAAAGTTTATTATCAAATTTATGGACCAAATTTCCTCATATACTTCTCTCACTTTTATGGACTAATATAGGTCACAAATTGCAAAAATATGCAAACCCTAGTGTGCTTTTATGATAGAATACATATGATAATGTTTTTAATGAATAAACACATCAAACCTTCGAATTTGGATCTCAAATTTTTATAATAGTAGCATAATGACACTATAAGACTACCCCTAAATTTTGGTTGCAATTGAATCAACCAATTGGGAGATATGACCAACTTAGTTTGGTGCATATTTCATTTCATTTTTGACCTTAGGACCTAAGTTTCGGGTTTCATTTGAATATTTCTATGTCATGCCTGCCTTTGATAACCTGGCCCCTCTCCTAGCCGTCCGATCTGTGGCATGCGGACTCCCACCCTCATCCAACGGTGGAGACCTCGTCTCCTACCTCCCGCAAAGGGCGGGGAGGTAACAGGGAACGAGGCTCGTTCTACCGCGCCACCTCACGCCACCTTTTGAAATTCGAAGCCAACCGAGATCTCCGCCTCTCCAAGACGAGGTCAGCCAGCCTCACCTCGACTCCCCTAACCCTCGGAGCAGGGAGAACTAACCCCTACTTCTCCGCTAATCTCACCCGGCCGGCGGCTGAATTTAGGGCTTCGTCGCCCAGCCTCCTAAACACCTATATAAGACCCTCATTAGCTCCGCCTTCCTCCCTTTAACCATCCCCCATTCTCAATTGCAAGCCTTGACACCCGAACACTGCTCCCCTAGCCACCTTCTTCAACCTCCAACCATCGCCACCCAGCGA
Source organism: Alisma plantago-aquatica (assembly GCA_963693085.1). Lineage (NCBI taxonomy): Eukaryota > Viridiplantae > Streptophyta > Magnoliopsida > Alismatales > Alismataceae > Alisma > Alisma plantago-aquatica. The sequence goes on from OY856409.1 coordinate 630,131,423, forward strand.
GCTCCATAGCTCTCCTCACTCCAAGCCTACCCCTCCAACATCTTCGCCAGCCCACCGCGAGTGTGCGCGGCTAGAGGATGGGTCCCCAGAACCTCTCCCGCTCCAGAACGTCCCCAACTCCGGCGACCTCGCCTGCACCCACGGCGGCGAAGAGCTACGCAAGGCCTTACACCCTGACCTATCCATCTCTGGCTTCGGATTGAGCTACCGAATCGGTCTCAACCTTTTTCCACCCGCGAGCAGCACCAAGGGGCGAGCTTGACCTCGCCGGAAGTTCCTTCTTCACTGCTCGAGCAAGCTGAAACCAAAAGGATATCAGCGGATCAAGTCAGGAGCGTCCGATCAGGTGTAGACCAAATCCTGAGCGCCCAATAAGTATAGATCGATCTGAGCCGTGATCCAGTCGGATCCGGCCGTCGATCGAGGGTATGTTTCTTTTCTTTTTATTTTGGTTAATCTTGTATTAGTCAAGATAATACATTACTTTAGAAATATCATAAAAAATGCTAGGAATATCGGATTATAGAAAACCTATACATCTTTTTGATCAGAAAAATATTCTCTATCCATATAAAATATTATCAATGCCTGAATGAGTCCCCTATTTCAAAAATAACTGTCTAAGGCCTAAAGGACATCCTTAATCATAATTAATTATTAAAAAGGGCTTTCTTGATGATATATGACTTCTAAAATAGTTGTAACCATTAGATGAAACCCTGATTTCAGAATAACTCGAAATACTATACTAAGATGATAAGTGATCAAAGGATTAGAAGAAACCCTAATTTTATCTTCCTCTCTCAACATGAATTTAAAGATATATTTCTTATGTCAAAATTAATACCATTAGATGATATTTAGTGTTTATTGATTGGTCTGAATCTTTAAAACGAACCATGTTGTTATGAATGGTTAACATGTTAAGGATTACCCTCCCTTTTTCTTTAATCATCTTAGAAACCCTAATTTTGGGAAATCTTCTAATTAATCAATTAAATATTGCCTTCAATCCAAATAGTTATAATGGATAAGACCTAATAATAATTGTGAACCTATTTAGAATATGGGGAAATCCCTGAACTAAATTAAGATAACATAAAAAGGAATAATAATTAAGAACATAACTTAGTCCTGGTCACATGGACCAATAGTAATGTTGTACCCTTGCCTTCTTTGCAGGGTGACTAAATTCCTGGTTGAATCTAGATCTGTGGACTTTTGATTGAACAAGCAGGTACGTGGTCGTATAAGTATATGACTAGATTTCTGGTCGTATAAGTATATGACTAGATTTTTGGTTGCCTATGATATGTATACCTTGAATGCTCATACTTGAATATAATTGCTTGGTTGACTTGTATGAGTTATACTTCTCCAAACCTAATGAAACATAAATGTTTATGATGAGTTGTAGCTACTAGAGCACGTAGCCTGGTGTGGATGTATGTTTCCTAACATGGATGTATGTTTTCCTTGGCCCATGTTAGATGTATGATGATATTATGTTGCCCACACTAGATGTAAGTTAAGTGCAAAATGTGTAGTACAACTACATCAAAATGATTGTAACAAAAAGGATGTTTACCTGATTTTCGCCTTAAGAAATGGTTTTATCTCTCCTTTCTACTTGTTAAAATATTTTTCCTTTATGCAACCTTATTAAATGTAACTTTTACCACGTACCAGCCTTGCTGATGTTTTGTTTCCCATATTTTCTAGGTGCAAGGAACAATTGACTACAAAATGAAATGCATTATCAAAGTACCTGAAGGCACAAATAATAAACTTGGAGGATGTAATAGATAGATTCTTTTCCTCTTATCTCATTTCTTGTTAGATGTCAGTTTATTTCTTTCCTTAGTGATCTTGAGGATGATTGAAATCCTATGTAATAAAGTTAACTTTCTTTATAACCATATTTCTCTCCATATGTAATGACTATATTATCCTTATGAATGAATGTTTGTGTGGCATTATCCGATGATGTGGACTAGATCTTGGCTTAATCTCTGTTTTAGTTGACTACCTTAATCTCTTATATTTTCCCTTTTGACATCTATAGATATGAATGCACGTATATCTATGAATGTCACTATGGAAAGTATATAGAAATTGGGGGACGTCACATCTATTCACTAGTACTGTGACCTATATACCAAGGATGGACTAGGCTGATTTGGAAATTCTTATGTGTCGTTGTGGCGGACTCATACTGACCATGGGCGGATGAGATCTTAGGATTTTGGCTCTCCTATAGATCTTGTATGGTACTAATTTGGACTTGCTAGTGGTCAGTTGGAATTGAGTGGTATACCTCAGTTACTCAAGGAATTATTAAAAGACATAATATGACCATGTAGTATATGTATTTAGGGTTAAACAGATTTCACTTTAAATGTTAACCCTAGCCTTTTTGTACTGCTCTGTTAGTATATAATTCAGTAAGAGAAATTAACGATTGAGTAGATGATAGTCTTACACGTTCTTCATATACCTTCTAAGTCATATATGATGTTGTTCTTATCTAATTCATTTGCATAATCCACCTTACTTGTTGGAATTGTTTAATATGCTGCAACTACTTGATTTGCATAAAGTGTTATTTAGCTAAATATGCTGATCCTATTTAAAAATGACACCTTCTGCAAACAATAGATGTTGGTTGAGAGTTATATCTCTCACTGGGACATGGGTCTCACCTCTTGGGTCACCACATCTTTTTAGGTAGTCTTCAGTGGCATGGTCAGGATCGTGGTGCTGAAGAAGATCAACTTGGAGACTAGTAGATGTAGAAGGTTGGATAGTTGCTAGTTGTTGTTAGTAGCAGAGTCCTAGAGTCGTCCCAATATCTCAGGTTTAAGAAGGGAAAATTTTGTAGATGATATGTATATCGATGTGTGGTTTTGGCAGTATGCCCGTGTTTGTTTATATGGCATGTATATGTGGGACATATCTCTTTTGTATAGAGGTTGTGGCTGATGCCACTTGGCACATGTGTAAATACCTGTTATGGTATGTGATATGATACAAGTTGTTGGACCTATATGTAATGTTTCTGAGCATGACAATATTGTTTAAATTAGTTTTAATTTACCCTATTTTTTGGTGTATGTTTAATTAGTAGGTGATCGCGTGCTTGGGCTTGAGTAACCTCATTTTGTGTGTGGCATTGGGCATCACATGAAAGGTTGGTATTAGAGCTATAGGTTCGTTGAGTCTATATGGACACATGACTTAGGTTTGTGTCTATTCTTACATAATCCAACATATCTAATTATAGATTCCACCTTTGCAGATTTATCTAGAAAATGTGAAGAACATGTGGAGAGTATTTATATTTTTCCAGGACGTGGCACGAGGAGACAGGAACATGAAGATAGAATGCCAATGACGGGGCCAGAGTAGCCCACAATGCCTCAGTTTGACCCAACAACCATGTCCAATCTAGTGTTCCAGTCCTACTTTGGACAGTTGATGGCCACAATTACACATATGGAAGATAGAGCTCGCGTACCTCAACCTAGGGCAACTTCCCATAATGCATAATTTGAGGGTTCTGGGAAGACATTTGAGAAGTTGAGAAGTGTTGGAGTGATCGAGTATGCAGGTATGACAGACCCGACTGATGTAGATATGTGGCTGACTGTGCTTGAGAATGCATTCGAGATCCTCAACATCCCGGAAGAGGACAAGGTGAAGCATGTAGTGTATATGTTAATGGGTAGTGTTGGTCACTAGTGGGCCATAGAGGAGGAGAAGAGACCAAGAATTGTAATCATTTGGGAGGAGTTTCAATGAGAGTTTATGGGCCTATACTTCTCAGAGACATATCTGGATGAGAAGATAGCCCACTTTGAGAGGATTCACCAGGGTTCCATGACAATCAATGAGTATGAGGCCAAGTTTATGGAGATTTTAAGGTTTTGTCCTCACATGGAAATGATAGATAAGGAGAGGTGTAAGGGAGTGTGAATGACCCCCTTACTATAAAAATTTGAAGAATTGACATCCATTCCAAACACTCTCAGAGCTATGATGGAATGGGCATAAATTTAAGGGTTTACATGTATGATACAACATAAGGATCTAAGTAGAGGAAAGTCTAGACTACTCCACTTTTGTCTCCGAGCAACATATCCATCAACTAAGTCCATGCCAAAGCCAAGATCTTCAAGTCCTATCCATCACCTTGCTCAGAACCAGCACCTGGGTGGTTGGGAAAGCACCCAGCAAAAAGGGGAAAGAAAACAAGGTATGTGTCATAAAACTAGTCTAGGATAACAAGATAAGTAAAGCAAGTAAAAACAGGCTAGGGTTTATCATATGATGAAGATAACAAGAGTATGAGGCTATATATCAAAGAAGCTTCCCATTGACAAATATATTAAAAATGATTTGCATGTAAGATAATTATGTTTATCTAACTAAGTAGGGTTGAGGCACCTACCAGACCTCTAACCTTAGGTGAGGGGAGAATAAGACATTCCCAGTCACCTACAATATTATGGGGAGAATAAGACATTCCCCAGGGCGATTATTTACATGCCTTCTGTGGGTGGTTGTACATAAGTACCGCAACTTTAAATTAAATAGAACACAAATCCACATGCTAGAAAAAGTAGTCATGGCAAGAATAATCATATGAATCAATAAGCATGGAAGTGGGGTACCAAGACCCAAGAATAATGTTCCAAAACAATTTTATGAGGCAAGTATAGCAAAAGATTAAAGAGTATATGAAATAGGGTTTAATAAAGCCTCATTATAGAAAAATAGGTTAAGGCACAATTATTCCCAACTTAAGGTGTAAATGCACATACATAAATAGGGATTGCACATACCTCTCTTACTGATATCAATTACTAACTTTCACCACTTTAATTGAGTCTAAGTTACACTTTGCCTCTAGGAAGGTAAGAAGGTTCAAATAGAAAGGATTCCAATATTAGAAGCTCTTGGTTGCTCCAATCCAGGCTACTTTCTTGAGCAAAGATCACCTTCTCTACTTTAGAGGTGCAAACCTAGTTTTGGTCAAAATCACCAAGGAGGAGCTTAACAAATCCTAAGTAGAGAAATATGGAACCCTAGGATCTTTCTTCACCAAGGTAGGCACCCTATTTTACCTTGGGACAACACCTTCATGGCAAAATAGAGTAGGAATGATGCTCTAAGCTAGAGGAAATAAGGAGTGAGCAATGATTTCGAATTTGGAGCAAGGAAGGGATATATATAGCTTCATGGATAGGAAAGGGGTTAATCTTGAGGTGTACATGTGTCAATATCCTAGAGATTTTATGTCCATGCAACACCTCCCTTAGTTACTACCCACACTTTCTCTCTTTTATCCATATCCTTATCTTTAGCCTTATCTTTATATTTATCCTTATCTTTATCTTTATCCTTATCCTTATCTTCATCCTTATCCTTATTCTTATCTTCATCCTTATCCTTATCTTCACCCTTATCCTTATCTTCATCCTTATCCTTATCTTCACCTTTATCCTTATCTTTATCTTTATCCTTATCCTTATCTTTAAAGGGGAAAACCCTAAAATGTCCTTGAACAGAAATACTTCCAAATCACGTATAACTAGGAGCCCCAAAGCCCAAAAAATTCGAGAATGATCAGGAAGCCTATAAGGATCATAATTCTTGTGATAGTTTACAAATAAAACCTCCCAATTGGGTGAATTGCTGAAAAGTCCAAAATGTACCTAAAATTGCATAACTTACACAAACAACATCCAAATTGGATCAAACTTTATCCACAAGTTATCTTTGATATGAATTTGCCATTATTTCCATATTTTGAAGTTATATAATCACATTATTCATTACTTATGTCGTTTACTAATTTTCTCTCTCCTAAACTTATCCTAATATTTCAAGGTTATCCAAATTAGATGAAATTTGACATGTAGGCTAATTTTGATATTTAGATTTTGAATTAGAAGTTTGTTTCCTCTTTTGAGACTTCTTTTTATGAGATATGTCATATGGCCCATTAACGGCTCATTATCTAAATTGTTCATCCAATTAAGTTTTTTATCTTCATATTACCACTAAAATGAGTTATGTGACATATTTTATGTATCCATTATAAACCTAAGATTAATGTTAGAACATTAGGTTACATTAAGGTGATCTATTTATGCATTAGATCATTGGGATTATACTAAACACCAATCTGGGTCTAACCTTCAACCTTGTTTGGCTAAGTCCAAAGTGTCAACTTCCAGGGTAGGGTCTGAGATCTAGTATGTTACAAGAGGATCCGTAGGTTTGAGAAGGGACTGAGCTCAGAGTTGTCTATAAAATCCAATTCTTTGGAGAACACATAGAGGTTCTCTACCTTTGTAGAGTCAGTGAGAAGGATAGAATAGTCTTCTATCAAGAAGCGTGAAGCCAACACTAAGAAGATGCCACATTAGGTTCTGGGGTAGTCGTCTGGTGGCATTAAGAAGACTAGGTTTTCTTCACCCCAGTCACAACAGAGACCAACTTTTTGTGAGCCTAGGTTAGGTGTGCGGTCATAGTGGTCCCCGAGCAAGCATAAAGGGCATAGTTTTCCACCAACAGGACCGCACAGTGCATCATCCGTATCAGATAAAAGGTCGTCTAGGCTGCAATATGACTCAAGGACTTGTCACAAATGTGGACATGTGAGGCATATTAGACGGTCTTTCCCTATGAAGGATGAGGAGGTGACACAACAATCGAGTGAGAGTCAGTAAGGTTCTCAACAACAATAGTTTAGTAGTGGTGGTGGTAGAGGATGTGGTCAGACATCACAAGTAGGATCTTCTAGACCAACTAGTAGAGGACGGGGATGACAATAAGCAATGACTAGATTCTACACTATGAGTCAGCTGGAGGGAGTGGTTAATCCACAGGCCGTGATAGGTCAGATGGAACTTTTTCATTATGATTTGTATGCTTCTCCCCTTGTATCTATTTTGGTTGACTCAAGTGCGATACACTCTTTTATCACCAGAGAAGTGATAGATAGTTGTTATCTTCCTGATTATAGTAGATATAATAGTCTTTTGTCAGAAACCCCTCTTGTTGGTTCCACTGAGTTTGGAAGGTGTGTCCATGTTGTGTTATTTCTTTCTCTAGACACAACATTCAAGTGGATCTTATACCTCTTAACATGCATGGATTCTATGATCCTTGGGATGGATACCTTGGAGAATTACAAGGTTTTTTTGGACCATGGTTCCAAGGTGGCGACGGTCCATGACAGAGGTGTTGTGTGGATATTCCAAGGAGTTAGGAAGATTCTTCCTATGTGTTTGGGGTCGAGTTTGATAATAGAGAGGTTGATGAAATAGGGGTGTGAGACTTTCTTGGCACATGTTGTGGATACCAAGGTTAGGAGTCCTAGTATCTACGAGGTGTCCGTGGTGCAAGAGTTTGATGATGTCTTTTCTGAGGAGTTTCCTAGTGTCCCCCTCCTAGAGAGATTGACTTTGAGATCAATCTTTTTCCTAGAATGCAACCTATAGCATAGTCACCATATAGGATGGAACCAAAAGAGATGTAGGAGTTGAAGAAACACTTGCAGTTTTTGCTGGAGAAAGGTTTCATCTGACTGAGCACTTCCCCTTGGGGTGCACCCATGTTGTTTGTTAAGAAGAAGGATAGTTCTATGAGGTTGTGCATAGAATACTAGAAGTTGAACAAGGTCACTATCTAGAAACAATACTCGTTGTTGAGGGTAGACATTTTACTTGATCAGTTGTGAGGTGCCTCTATGTTCTCAAAGATAGATCTGAGATCTGGATACCACCAATTGAGGATCAAGGCGGATGACATACCCAAGTCTACTTTTAAGACTAGGTATGATCACTATGAGTTTTTGGCTATACCATTTGGGTTAACCAACACTTCGGCAAATTTCATGGATCTGATGAATAGGGTGTTTAGGACATACCTAGATTAGTTTATTGTAGTGTTCATCGATGACATCTTGATATACTCTAGAGACAAACAACAACACAAACAACATCTACGCCTGGCGTTGACATTGTTGGGGCAACACATGTTGTATGTCAAGTTCAGTAAGTGTGAGTTCTGGTTGATAGAGGTGTCTTTTCTAGATCACGTGATATCAGCTAAAGGTGTTTGTATGGACCCAAAGAAGGTACAATCCATACTAGAATGGGAACAACCCAAGACACTGATAGAATTCTGGAGTTTCCTAGCTATGACAGGCTACTACAGGAGATTCATCAAGAACTTGAGTGTTGTGGCATTACCCCTAACAAAGTTAATAAGGAAAGGTGTTCCTTTTGTCTAGGATGACAAGTGTTATCATTCTTTCTAGTTGCTGAAAGAGAAGTTGACCAGCACACTGGTGTTAGTTCTGCTAGAACAAGGGAAATGCTACATCGTCTTCTGTGATGCATCGAAGAATGGTTTTGGATGTGTGCTGATGCATGACAAGAATGTGATCTCTTTTTCTTTGGGAAAGCTTAAGAAACACAAGGAGAATTACCCAAAGTATGACCTAGAGCTTGCTGTTGTGGTCCATGCCTGGAAGATTTGGAGGCACTATCTATATGGAGAGAAATGTCAGATCACAAGAACCTTTAGTATATGTTCTCAAAGCTGGAGTTGAGCATGAGGTAGAGGAGATGGATTGAGTTGATCTAGGAGTATGATTATACGATAGAATACCATACAAGGAAGGCAGATGTGTTGGCAGATGCATTGAATAAGAAGTCTTCTTTGTCATCATCTACAGACCAGGCACAACTTTTCCCCTTGGTTGTTCCATAAGCAAGACATTTTGGTGTCGCTCCTCCAGATAAACATATAGTTGGAGGTTTCTCTTTTGACATGCTTATTACATTAGTTGCAAGATAAGACTACCTTGATGCAGTAGATCAGAGGCCGGCAATGGGATGCCACTGTGATACAAAATATCAAGGTAGAGTTTGGCAACAATAAGTATGACAGTTTTTATGAGGCAGATTATGGGATAGTTTATTTTCATTACATGACAATGGTTCCAGATGTTGATGGCTTGAGGAAGATGGTTCTTGAGGAGGCTCATTTCTTGATGTATGATATGCATCCTAACAGTACCAAGATGTACTATAACTTGAAGGACATGTAATCATGGCTTGGTGTGAAGTGTGATGTGGCAGAGTTTGTGGCTAGATGTCTAATTTGTCAGCAGGACAATGTAGATCATCATAAGCCTACAAGGACATTACAAACATTGCCAATACCATAGTGGAAATCATATTACCATGGACTTTGTGGTTGGTCTTGCTAGGACAGTCAAAGGACATGATTCCATTTGGGTGATAGTTGATAGGTTGACCAAGTCATCTCTCTTCATTTCAGTCAAGACGATGTACACAACAGAGAAGTTGACTCAGATATATGTTGATGAGATAGTTTGTCTGCATGGTTTTCCAATGACCATAGTGTTTGATAAAGGTATGTAGTTTACCAGTCATTTTGGGAAGTGTTTTCATATGACTTCAGGGAAATAGTTGAGGTACAATGTAGATTTTCATCCACAGACAGATGGTTAGTTAGATAGGACCATTTAGATTTTGGAGGAACTATTGAGAGCTTGTGTTTTGTAGTTTCTTGGTAGTTGGGATGTACACTTGAGTTCGATAGAGTTTACCTACAACAATAGTTATCAGAGGAGTATATATATGACACCATATGAGGCCTAGACATTGTCGGTCACCACTTTGTTGGTATGAGACATGTGAGTATTAGCTTTTGGGTCCTGAGCTAGTGAAGCAGCCTACAGATAAGATCAAAGTGATACAGTAGCAGCTGAAGGCGGCTCATGATAGACAAAAGTCATATGTTGATAGCCATCATAGGATTTTGGAGTTCCAAGTGGGAGATCATGTGTATTATAAGGTTTCTCCTTGGAAAGGTGTGTTGAGGTTAGGTAAAGAAGGGTAAGTTGGCCCTAGGTTTGTGGGACCTTACCTTGTTGAGCCCCGTATTGGGAATGTTGCATACAAGTTGGAGTTACCACTAGAGTTTCATAGGTTTTCACCATATCTTCTATGCTTCCATGTTGAGGAAGTGTCATCTAGATACATAGCAGGTGCTAAAATCAATGATGGTTGAGATGGATGAGGATGTGTGGTAAGTTGAAGGTCCTGTGTTGATCCTAGATAGGAGGGTGAATAAGTTGATGAAGAAGGGCATAGTCTTAGTTAAGGTTTTGTGGCACCACTGTGGTGTGGAGGAAGACAAATGGGAGATATAGGATGAGGTGTATAGGAAGCACCCATCTTTGTTTGTGTAGGAGTTTGGAGGCAAAATCCTTGTTAGGGGTTTATGGTTGTAAGACCCCTAACCTTGGTTTTTGGATGGTCTTGCTTACTTAGCATAATTAGATGCCTAAAATCTTAATCAATCCTTATGATATGCTTTGTTATCATGTGACATATCTATGTTATAAGTTTGGTCTAGTTTGGATATTGTTTGAGCTAGTTATACATATATGTGCTTGTTTTGGACCTAATGTGCAATTTACCCATCTTTAAGGTTTTTCTTATAATATTTCACATGCTTGATGTGACTCACATTTTTTACATCATGTTGGAGAGAGTAGTTCTATGGGACACCTTATCACACCTTCTTTGAGTGATGACATCATGTCTTGAAAATTAGGGTAATGATGGAACCCTAAGTGGATGGTTGACCATAAAGTATGTTTAACCGATGAGCTTATGTTCTTGTGTCTGCCAAGGATTTTTTGTTCAATGATTCCTTGCATTCGATGATGTGTTGGAATGTATGTTGGGTTTTAGGTGAGGGAGAAGGCAACGGAAACAAAAAATTTCTCTCACCACAAAACCATAACCATATATCACATCAATGACTATGAAATAGGAAGGATGGTTTTAGTGAGGTGTACCTGGTCCTGAGGCTTGCTCAGTGACCATACCTCACAGCTAGTGTGGTCTTCAACCACCTAGTCTTTGACGACGTCTGTGCAACTCTTTGTCCTGACCCAGACTATAGTTGATAGTCGTCCTCCTGAGCGGCAGAAACCTCCCGCCTCTATAGATAGTCCACACGGACCAACGGGAACTCTAGTCGTCATGTCCTATAGGACACTAGAAGGAGTTTTCCCCTTCTTTCGGCGTACTAGTCACTGACACACTCTCCTACAATCAGTTGCTTTTCTGCAGTTGTCTTTCCCTTGTAGTTTCTCCCTGGATGGGTAGGACTTGCTTGGGCTCTCTCAGTTACCACAACCAGAGAGGACAATAAATTTGCAAAGCAACTGATGTTTTGAGTTGTGTCATCTGAGAAGCCCCTAGTACCCCTCTATTTATAGGAGGGGTCAGGGTCAGGGTTCTCAGCTCTGGGCAATATGGGACTAAAGCGGCAGTAGAAGGGTCTGGAATTTCCATGAACTGATTGCACCGTAACATCTGAACCGGTCATTTCACAGACGAACCGGTCAGTTGGGAGTGTGAGCCGGTCAATTCACTTAGTGAACTGGCCGGTTCATATCCCATACATACCTCCAATTGACTTTCCTTGTTTGTTTCTAATTAATAATAAGATCAAAACTTATCCCAATCGAATTGTACAAGTGAAACGAAAATGTTTTTTCTCACAAATCGGGACAACCCAACACTACTCGTTTGGACACATGAACCGATCAGTTCACCAGAGTGAACAGGTCATCTCACTGCCCATGAGCCGATCGATTCACCCAGTGAACCATTCAATTGGTGGTCCAGATTGTACAGAACACAGTCAATGCAATTCTCAATCAATCTGACGCTCAAATCAGTTAGTTAAACACTTGAACTTGATGATTCTAAGTCAAGTCAACTGATTGAATGTTTGATTGAGTACCTAAACACCTTTAGCAATAAATCGAAACATCATTCATGAATAAACTCCTCTTCCAGGTAAATCCTTTGTATGTGACCCTATAGGTCCCATTTCACGTTGGTAGTGAATGTCCATAATAGCTTATGACATCACAAGTAAAGAGTGGTGCCTAGTTGAACATCAATGCTACCCAAGTGAAAAGGAAAGGTTGAAAACAACTTTCAATCCTATAGTCTCTGATTGGTGTTCCAATGAATGTATAATTCCTTTGTCTTTGATATCCTGAATGAACTCAAGGCATGGAGCTATCATCCTTTCAACGTTCATTCATGTTCCTTGATCCAAAGCAGACTGTTTGAGACACGTGTGCCATCAATATCACATATTAACTCACAGTGCATGCACATGCCTTTCTCAGTCTAGCTTATCAAGTAGCCATGGACATCATACTCCCTTAGGAGGGACAAATCCCATATCTATTACTCGAAGTCAAAACCCCATGTGTCAAAATCACCCAATCATCACCTTTATAACAGTCCATATTTTAGGATAGCATTTGATGATGTCAAAGTGTACCCAATGACATGTGATGAGTGTCGTGATTTCAAGTGTAAGAATCACAATCGCCACCATCACTGTCAGAGGTTACTATGACTACCATGTCATGGTTCCATGTGTCACTCTCACGATGGGTCTATCTGATACACTATTCTCTAACATGTATCTATGTGCTTGGTTTTATGTCACATATCATGACTAATGAGACTCTATCATCAACCAACACACACTCTAGTCTTGATGTGTCATTGTTGTCTATCAACCTTCCACAATGACATCTGACTAGGGACAAAACAAGAATGTACAAACTCTTAGCATCCGTATGATCTCATTCTTCAGGTCCTCAACCTGAAGACATACGTCATTGATTACTATCATTCTCTAGACATTCATTCTCTTCTATCATTATCTCATAACTGATTGAACCAAAATAAATTGGAAGCTTGCCTTTGATATTTATCAAATCAATCTTAATGTATCCCAATCCAATCATCCTATGATTGGCTCTCAGGGCATACATACCAACATACTCCATCTTGGACTGTGATCCAATCACCTTTGAATCATATACTTAGTGATCTCCAAACTTGTCCAACATGATTCTCCTTCTCTAATGTTAACGCAGTGAGTTAGCAACACTTTGCTTTAGTTGGTATATTGCATGTCTCACATCTCTTTGATGTACGACTTTCATATGAGATGGAGTTGTTGTAACATGTGATCTGATATCCCTTGCCTAACACTTAGCTCCATTATTTGACTCAGTATTACTGTTTGTCATCAATGGTTGGAATATAAGTTCATCTCTATGAACCTCTAGATCCACATTGTGTCCTCTGTTGTTCATAACACAAGGATACTCAGTATTCCCTTTTAGAATTAAATGACTTTTAAATCGGAACGTTTCCATTTATCAACTCATATTCACTTTTATATTTTATATTTTGCGATCATTTTCTGTCATTTCAGAAGCTTGCATCAGTAAGTCTTTACACCCAACTCTTCCTTATATTACCATAGAACTAGTACTTCATAAGTACCAAACAAGTTCTTTATGGTATTCCAGTGGCCCTCAGTGGAAGTAGACAAACATCCATTCGTCACACAAGTTAACAGGATGAGCATATCATATTGTCATGTCCAATACATACAAGATGATGAATGCATATTTTCTTGTCATGTCTAATACATACAAGATAATGGTATGATTACATACATGATAGATCCATATCTATCTATGTGTTCCTATTCTTTGTAAGCATTTGGGACACTTGGCATCTGAGAAACTAATTCCATGTAACATGGACAGATTTTCTCCCACTGAATCTGTGCATACTGAACCCTTCAGTACATAATGCCAATGTATGCTCTCTCTTTACCAGATCAAGAGGCTTTTGAGAACTATCTCTATAGATCTCTATTCCTATCACATAGGACATTTCTCTATCTTCCCTTAAAGATATTTCCACACAAGTTTACATTTTAGAACATTTCATTCCTCATCATCATGTGGAATGTGAATACGCTCCCACTAAATCTTTGTAATCACATATCCCTTCTTTATTTTGATATATCAATCAAACATTTTGACTATATAATCAAAATAAAGAATTCCAGTTCTGAGTTGCTTGTATTTAATCAATCATATTGATTAATCCCTTGTAACTTATAGACTGCATTTGCATTATTGGATTCATAAAACCCTTCAGGTTGTGTCACGTACACAGCCTTATCTTATTCCTACCAGGAATGCAGTTTTAATATCCATATGCCAAATTTCATAGTCTTTCATGTTCCAGCATCAATAATGATCATTCTTATGAATGTCATCCATGTCAATCTTAACTCTTAAGACTCAATTACACTAACGGGTTTTATCCCAACAAGTTCTACCACTAAGGTCATACGTTATGGTTCACATGGAAGTCATTTTGGATCTTATGGCCTCAAGCCATAACTCAAAATTTGGTCCACTCAACATCATCTAGCTTATTGGATCCTCATATGACCAATTCATCACCCTGATATATGAGGTGTATCTGTTACATAAGGAACTTTGAGAATCCACAACACTTGTGATTATTAATCTCCTTTATTTAGTGTAAAGCATGTTCTTTAGAAGAATTCTAGAAGATTAGTTATTTGATGATCATGCTCTAACTCTTTAAAGTATTATCTTTGATTTAGACATCACTATGCCTTAATCATGAGTCACCTATGATACACTATCATAATTACTCACAAGGTCCTCAAACATTTGGTTTAAGTATCCCATTCATTGATCTCATCAAATAATTAATACTTTTACCAAGTTTGTACTTCATTTATGATACTCTTGAACACTTCAAGATATTCATATTGGTATTTCACCATCTGAAGCATTAGCATTTATTCCAATAGGTCATGTATATACATCAATATGTATTATTCCTAATAGAATAGTCATTCTCCCACTACATCTAGTGAAGATTGACTTGTCATCATGCCAAAGACATTCACATCTCTTAATGGTTCACAACCAAAAGAGTCTGGCCCATCCATCAACATGGAAGCTAGAAATGAATTTCTCATGATAATGCTAATTATTTATTTGAGTGATTAATAACTTTTAGGTATCATTTTATCTTATGCATACCAAGTACCACAAGATAAATAAGGCATTTCCATAAAAGATCTTATCTTTGAAATTGAAACATCAACTTTATTGATAGACATCCTTGTTATTACAAGATGCAAAAATAAAGTGTTTCTATTTATTGGCATAATGAAATAGCAGTTCATAAATCTATTACATGCCCTTTGGGCTGAAATAAACTAAAAAGTACTCCTATCTATGGCAGCAACACTAGCTCCAATGATGAGTGCTCCTTCCTTGGTCCTTTCATGAAGGCCATCACTTCTTTTCAGATCCTGCACATTATACTTGTCAGATCCATATCTTGGTATCATATACCTCAGATACAAAAGTGTTTCAAGTTTATTTCAAGATACCTAAGGTGGATATTTCCATCCCCTCCTTCTTCTTCTTTTGTTCATTTAGATAGAGAGGGAAATTTCTCCTCCAATGTCCTGGATCTTGATAATGGTGACATTTGCCTCCCTATCCACCCCTCCTTTATCCTTAAGAGCTGAAGATGACTTGGGCTGCTGGCTAACATCAGAACCCTTCTTTGCTTTGCCCTTTCCCTTGCCTTTAGACTTACCCTTCTTTCTACTGATCAACATCACCGATTTGGGTTTGCCTTTCTTTATTTGTGCCTCGGCTATCCTCAATGCCCAACAACTCTATCAACGGCTTGTCAATGTTGTTCATGTTGTAGTTCATCACAAACTGACTGTAAGATTCTAGCAACGATTGCAGTATCACATCAGTAGCCAACTCTTAGCTCAAAGGGAATCCCAGTCTTGTCAGGTTCTCCACACACCCAATCATCTTGAGTGTGTGAGGACCAACTGGATCTCCTTCTATCATGACACACTTGAACAGTGCCCTGGAGACATCATATCTCTCTTGTTGTGCTTGGTCTTGATACATGTTCTTGAGATGTTGAACCATCTCAATGACGTCCATGTTCTCATGTTTTCTCTGCAACTCTTAGTTCATTGAGCACAACATCAAGCACTTCACATCAATGTCATCTTCAATATGCTTCTTGTAAGCATCCCTTTCTGTCTTTGGTGCGGTGGGAGTGGGTTCCTCTGGTACCGGTGTATCTAGGACATAGAGCTTTCACTCTTGAGTCAGAACAATTCTCAATGTCATAAACCAATCGTGGAAATTAGTCCCATTCAGTTTGTCCTTCTCAAGGACCGATCGTAACGAAAAGTGATTATTGTTGACAGCCATTTGTTCTACAAAATGGAAATTTGCAATTTTATTCCAAAACTCTTTTTGAATTAATTTGATTGATTTGAAAATTTTAACGATATAATTAGGCCTTTAATTCATTATTGCTCCCATTATTTTGTTCAAATTGATATCCCTCACCATCAATTCTGAAGATTGCAACGTACAAACTTCTAGTGAGAAAGATCCTGATTTCCTCTCAGCCATGGACCAACTAGGGCTATCACCCACAACTAGAATCTTTCAGGTAGGAAACCTTTGCCAATTGCATCATATGCAACTCTTGATAGATGTCATGCACAACTCCTTTCCATATTCATCTCTATGCCTCAAGGTGCTTGATCCGAACAAGGTCACCTTGTTAAGTCCAACCCAAACACCAACACGATGAATATGCACCCCGCTAGGGCAGACCCACATATTCACCATCACACTTCTGTGAGATAGACGACGCACCACGCTAGTGTGTGCCCACACTTGGTCGATCAAGCTTTACATGTCTACTACTTTTGGAAGGCATCTTAAACATAATATTTAGTTGAGGGGTTTTAATATGCTCATATATGCATATATGTATCCAATCACTACATATATATTACATATTATATACATGCTATATCCCACAACAAAAACATGAAATAACAATAAAGCGATGATTATGGCCATCCTATTGTAATTCATTGAGCCACAAGGAATTACAGTCATCTAGGTCTACATTACATGCAACCTATTGTTGATGAATATCTTGTGCTTAGGCCATTTCGGGTTTGATCAGCTCGTTACACAACTGATCGGCTTGCCTCCTAGCCGGTCGGTTGGTTGTCTCCAACCGATCGTCTGGCTCCTCCAGAATGTCGGTTCATCAGGTCATCTGCTCCTCATCAGGCCTTCAGCTGCACCATCAGCCGGTTGTCTCGGTCTACCAGTCGATCATCTCGCACATCTAGCCGCTCGTTTGGGTGCCCTCCAGTCTTCGACGTAATAGGAAATAAACTATCCTACTTTTACATATGTCATTAGGAAACCTCGAGTTACATTCAGGGGGAGCAAAGGTAGAAAAGAATCTCGAGTTATCTTGAGTTACATCAGGAAAAGAAGAAGAGGGCTCAGTGCACAGACTGAGAGCAAACAACCACAACCAACCAAGCACACATAGGGGTTTATAGGCCATAACCACGCTACACATCCATGATCAAAACCATTTTGAGTGACGCGTATCGTTTGCATATATATACCATATCATATATGTATATATTTAGTTTGGGATTATGTGGTATTAATCGGATATTCACATTTATCTAGTTAAATACTCACATCGTATGCAATAAATAAAAGGCGGAAAAACCAAAAATTGATCATATCGATTATCCTAAAGCAGATTACGTTAATGTGGCTGTGATACCACTGTTGGGTTTTAGGTGAGGGAGAAGGCAGTGGAAATAAAAAATTTCTCTCACCACAAAACCATAACCATGGATCGCATCAACGACTATGAAATAGGAAGGATGGTTTTAGCAAGGCGTACCTGGTCCTGAGGCTTGCTCAGCGACAATACCTCACAGCTAGTGCAGTCTTCAACAACCTAGTCTTCGACGACGTCTATGAAGCTCTTGGTCCTGACCCGGACTGTGGTTCACAATCGTGCTCCTGAGCGGCAGAAACCTCTCGTTTCTATAGATAGTCTACACGGACCACCAAGAACTCTATTCATCCTCTCCTACATGACACTAGAAGGAGTCCTCCCCTTCTATCATTATACTAGTCACCGACATACTCTCCCACAATCAGTTTCTTTTCTGTAGTTGTCTTTCCCTTGTTGTTCCTCCCTGGATGGGTAGAACTTGCTTGGGCTCTCTCGGTTACCACAACCAAAGAGGACAACAACTTTGCAGAGCAACTGATGTTCTGAGTTGTGTTATCTGAGAAGCCCCCAATACCCTTCTATATATAGGAGGGGTTAGGGTTAGGGTTCTCAGCCCCGGGCAATGCGGGACTAAAGTGGGAGTAGAAGGGTCCGGAATTTCCATGAACTGATTGCACTGTGGCAGCCGAACCTGTCGCTTCACAGATGAATCGGTCGATTGGGAGTGTGAGCCGGTCGATTCACTTAGTGAATCGGTCGGTTCACGTCCCAGACTTGCCTCTAATTGACTTTCCTTGTTCGTTTCTAATTAATACTAAGATCAATTCTTGTCCCAATCGAATTGTACAAGTGAAACAAAAAAATTTTTCTCACAAATTGGGAGAACCCAACACTGCTCGTTTGGACACATGAACTGATCAGTTCACCAAAATGAACCGGTTGTATCACTGGCCATGAGTCGATTGGTGGTCCAGATTGTGCAGAACACAGTCAATGTAGTTCTCAATCAATCTGACACTCAAATCAGTTACTTCAACACTTGAACTTGATGATTCTGAGTCAAGTCAATTGATTGAATGTTTGATTGAGTACCTAAACACATTTAGTAATCAATCCAAACATCATTCATGGATAAACTCCTCTTCCAAGTAAATCCTTTGTATGTGACCCTATAGGTTCCATTTCACGTTGGCAGTGAATATCTATAACAATTTATGACATCACAAGTAAAGAGTGGTGCCTAGTCGTGCATCAGTGCTACCCAAGTGAAACCAAAGTTGGAGAACAACTTTCAAACCTACAGTCTGTGATTGGTGTTCTAGGGAATGTATAATTCCTTTATCTATGATATCCTAAATGAACTCAAGGCATGGAGCTGTCATCCTTTCAACGTTCATTCATGTTCCTTGATCCAAAGTAGACTGTCTAAGATATGTGTGACATCAGTATCACATATTGAATCACATTGCATGTGCATGCCTTTCTCAGTCTACCTTTAGCAAGTGGCCATGGACATCATACTCCCTTAGGAGGGACAAATCCCATATCTATCACTCGAAGTCAAAACCCCATGTGTCAAAGACACCCAATCATCACCTTTATAACAATCCACATTTCAGGATAGCGTTTGATGATGTCATAGTGTACCCAATGACATGTGATGAGTGCAGTGTTTCAGGTCTAAGAATCACAATCTCCACCATCACTGTGAGAGCTGACTGTGACTACCATGTCATGGTTCCATGTGTCACTCTCACGGTGGGTTTGTCCAATACACTGTTCTCTAACATGTATCTATGTGCTTGGTTTGATATCACATATCATGACTAATGAAACTATGTCATCAACCAACACATACTCTAGTCTTAATGTGTCATTGTTGTCTATCAACCTTCCATAATGACATCTGACTAGCGACAAAACAAGAATGTACAAACTCTTAGCATCTGTATGATCTCATTCTTCAAGTCCTCAACCTGAAGACATACGTCATTGAGTACTATCATTCTCTAGACATTCATACCATTCTATCATTATCTCATAACTTATTGAACCAGAATAAATTGTAAGCTTGCCTTTGATATTTATCAAATCAATCTTAATGTATCCCAATCCAATCATCCTTTAATTGGCTCTCAGGGCATACATACCAACAGTGTACCCATAGTCTTGGAGGTCAATGAGGCTTTTTTAACCCTATAAGTCTCCAAGAATACGTAGGGTTTGGTTTTAGCGATCGTTGAATTTTTGCTCTTGTGGGTCGTTGAGAATCTTCAAGGACCATTTTCTCTCCAGATTCATCAGCGGTCGTTTAGTTCTAGTAGCATCCAGGTTACGATGGATTACCATTAGTTGTTGAGTTTTTTGGAACTAGTTGATCATTTGCTTTTCTTAATTTCAATGCCCTAGTTGAATTGTGTGAGTGTGGCTCTTGCATGTATGAGATCTGGTGGATACATGTCATGTGTTAGCATGACACATGACATTCTTTCTCTCTCTCTAACCCCATGCTACATTAACCTCTCTCCGTGCATGCATTGAAACCCTTTGCAACCTCTTTCTCTCTCTTTTTCCCCTTAGAGCTCGTTCCCTTATTCATGGTGTTGAAGGTGGAGCTCTTTGAGATCATTTGGTTCAATCTTTGCTTCTCTTTTTAGTTTTGATAAGTGATCTCCCTCTACATCTTCATTTTCCTTTCTCTACCCTCTTTGTCTTTCTCTTCGTCATCGAATCCATGGTTTTCCATGGTAGTACTTGAGTAAAGGTTGAAGAACATCTCTTCTTTTCCATCGTGCCTAGGGTTTTGTTCTCTTTCTTGGTTCCTTGACCTAGGTTTATTTCATTCTTGGAGGTGGAGTGAGCTTGGCCAAGAGTGATTCTCAAGATAGGGTTTTCCTTCTCTTTCCTTAGAGCTACCTTCCTGTTTAGAGTTTTCAATATCAATCGTAAGGAGAGTTATATAACTTTCTCCACTATTATTGTTTATACTTAACTTGCACACATACTAACTACCCTACAAATGTTGTTATAAGTAGTGAGATAATATCTTTTATCTAGCATTTATGTTTGCATAGTGATCTTGAGTAGATATCTCCTCTTACACGAACCGTAATCATGGTCCCTGAAATCTTGCTTGGTGATGGAGGTTTTGGTCCTTGCATGCTTGTAGAAACGTTGTTTATTCTCTCTCAAACTATGGTTTTTCTTTCTCCCTTGATAAATTTATCTATGGTTTTGTTTTGATTCCTTTCTTGTGGTTTGCACCTTGGTGACTCTTCAGATATTTTTATAATGAAAAACCCATTTTGGCCTATGTGGTTGATGAATTTTTAGCCCCATGATGTTCGCTTAGGTTTTCTTCCGCTTCTTCACATGGTCTCCAAGAATTTTGATGATTATGTTCGCCAAGTTTTGATTCATGTGGTCACCAAGTTTTGATGTGTTTGGTCGCCAATGATTCCATGTTCCTTCGGTTGCCAATTTTCACTTATGTGGTTGTTGAACCTTGGTCCTTAGTGGTCATTTAAGTAAGTCCCCTAACCTAGCTTAGTTTTTGGGTATACTTGGTTTTCTTAATAATGATGTTTATATCTTTAATCTAATCCTTTGAGATGTTTTTTTATCACGTGGCATGCTTATGTTTAAAGTTTGGTCCTTTTTGGATGTTGTTTGAGCTATGTTTTCTTAATTTGGACCAAATTGCAATTTACTCAAGTCTAAAGGTTATCTTGCAATTTGTCACATGAATAGTAGGCCCTTAGTTATTTGACATCTTAAGAGAGAGAAACATGCATAGTGTCACCTTGGTTGAGCTTTGGATGAGCGGTGGCAAGGGGTGATTAGGGCTTTTAGGGTTTTGAGTGTAGCGACCATGAGTACCTTGGTGGTTGTAGAAACTTATGTTGCGACCTAGTGGGTGTTTTGGTGTCTCGATCAAGAAACTTCCCCTGGTTCCTTTTATCTCTATGTGATGGTCTAGGGTGTGTCTTGGGTCGAGACAGTGCTCTCCTTGAGGTGTGTCTCAACCTAGGGTTGGTGATCCCTTTTGTCTCAATCGATACAAGTTGCTTTGTGCTTGTTTCGACCCCTTTTGGTTTGTCTCAATTGCGACCTATATGTGGGTGACCTTAAGAGGTCGAGACCCAACATAGTTTATATCACCATCTCATGCATGCATGTTTTAAGTGGTATCATGATGGTTTCTTGGGTGGACAAGTTTCCCTTTGATGCCTTTTGGTGTTCACGCATAATCTATACCTTATTGCCCTCCTCCTTTGGGTATATAACCCCTTTTCACTCCATGCAAGTGATCTTTTACGACCATCCTTCTTCTCCCTTCCCTTGTGCTCATCCTTGGAGCTTGCTGAAACAAACAAGGTGTTGTTCTTGGTGCCTTGGAGGTGGATCATCCTTGCATGTGGTGGCCTAAAGCTAGATCTTCCTCCTTGTGGTGATTTCTTCCCTTGGTATGTAATTTTACCATCTTGATCACGTTTTCCTTTGGAACCTCCATTTTCTTCTTCCTCTTCCCTTGGTTGTAGACTAGGGTTCTACCCTAGTTGTCTCCTTGAGATAAACTCATCTTTACAAAGGCTTTAGAGTATGGACTATCCATGGTGGTAACTAGTGGGAGGATGTTTTCTTCTCTTTTCCATATTTCTTCTTTGGTTCGGCCTAGGATGTCCTTGCCCTTTTTCTTGACCTACCTTTTAACCGAGGTGTTTTTCTTTTTGGATATTACCTTGTGGCCAAAGTGGTGACCTTGTTTGAGCTTCCTTCATCCTCTTTGGAGCTTGAGTATGGAGCTTGTTTTCTCTTTAGAAACAGATGGGTTATATAACTCTCTACCTCCTTCTATCATTAGCACCTTACTTTTATGCTTGCATGTTCTTGTTTCCATATCTAAAGATGATGTTAAGATGGTAGATTATGATCTTGTAATCTAGGGTTAATGATTTTGTAGTTTTATCATGAAGATAATTCTCTTTCTAAAACCCTAGTTTCTATGTGCACGTTTTCTATAGTGATCATGAGAGGCTGATCTTGAATAAATCTCAATCTTTGGTTTTGTCACCATATTTTATGTTTGGCCATCATGTTTCCTTTGGATTTTTGGGTGTTTTTCTAGCATGTGTTGTAGTTTGTTTTTATCTTTCCTAAGTGGTCTTGGTTGATAATCCTTGTAGTACTTGTAACATCCCTGACCTGGGTTATGAGTCAACCCTAGGTGTTTTGCCTAAATATGTAATTAAATCTTTGTGATTAACTCTGAGCATGTAATTAAGTTCTCAGAAACATATATCTCGGTATTTGCTCCGTTTTATTTAAAGTAGTAGCATTGTTTTGATATACAGGGACCTATGTGCAATTTACCCAGTTAAAAGGGTTAGCTTGTAATTTGCACATGTTGAGATGTTCCTCTGATGTTGAGACATCATGAGAATCTTTTTGGTAAAGTTTGAGGGATTTCCCAAGCCAGGGCACCAAGGTGCAGCTGTGGAAGCAATCCCGGTGCTTGAAACCCTAATTTGGGGTAAAATGAAATTTACCCAAATTAAGGAATCCAAATTGTGAAATATGTCATCTAATGTATCTTTTTAGACTCTTGCCATCATTAAGAGAAGAAATGATGAGGAAGTCACCTCAATTGAATTATCAAGTTATGAGATATGCCTTGTGATTGAATAATCAGGGTATATGTGTAATATCTCTTTATGTATGTACCTCATTATTATCTTTCTCTCCTTTACCTTCTTTTCCTAAGACCTTAAGAGAAGGTTTGTCCTTAGAATAAAGAGGAAGGGACGATCAAGTAAAGAAGGAGGGACCTAGTTGGAATTATGGACAACTTATGAACTAATGTTGAAAATCCTACCCCATGTATATAAGCTCTCCTTCCCTTAGTTGCAAGGGAACTTACCCTTCGTTCCCTTACTGTTTCATTTCACAAAAGACGACCAAGGACTGCCTTGGAGCTAAGGAGGACGACCAAGGGGTGCAAGGTAGGTGTAAACCCCTCTTCTTGCCTAATTCCATGGTTAAAACTCGAATTCAAGGTCATCTTCATGGCTAACTCTTGAAACCCTACCTTTCTAGCCGTCTCTTTTCATCCTTCCTTGGAGTTTTCACCTTGGCAAACCTGTAAGAACTCAAGGACGCCATTAGAGCTTGGAGCTTGAAAGCTTGGAGCTCAAGAAGCAAGCTTTAGGCGGGTTTTATAACTCTAAACCCATGCTTTACTATGTGCATCTTTATATGCGGTTTGATGATAGCTCTTAGTGTTTCCCTACTTTTCCCTGCTATTTTGCAAGCAAACCCGTGGGATATCTGTACTGTTCTTGAGCTAGGAGATGAAGGCGTGATTTCCAAGAAAAACCCACCGCTTTTCACTTTCTTAAACGGTCTCAAAAGTTTGCTCTCTCGGACTCAAGACCGCGAGGTGAGCAAACGGTCTCGAGACCGTGACAGGGCAAACGGTCTCCAAGACCATTTGGGCCCGTTGACCGAGCGTGGACCGTATACGAAATTTGTTCCTAATTATATAGGCTAATTACCCTCAAATTTTGGGAGGCTAACTCCAAGGGAATCGGGAGATATGACTTTTTTAAGTAACAACTTTATTTGAATTTATTCCTGATTTTCAAACGGTCTGAAATTTCCTTTTTGGGCAAACGGTCTCAAGACCATGTAAGGTCGTTGACTAAGCGTTGACCGTATGAGATTACTGTTCAAAATTATGTTAATTAACAACTCACCAAGTTTTATGATCTAATTCCAAACGGGCTAAGAGTTGAAGGGTGAATACTAGGGCTAACCCTAGATAAAATCAGTACTGAAATTATGGTGACCTAATTAGGGTTTTTAGGGTTGATTGACCTAAACGGTCTCAAGACCGTTTGGGGGTCACCAAACGGTCTCAAGACCGTGAGGGCAATAAACCAAGACCGTTTGGAGGTCTGG
This sequence comes from Alisma plantago-aquatica, assembly GCA_963693085.1. Taxonomy (NCBI): domain Eukaryota; kingdom Viridiplantae; phylum Streptophyta; class Magnoliopsida; order Alismatales; family Alismataceae; genus Alisma; species Alisma plantago-aquatica. The sequence continues at coordinate 630,155,998 of OY856409.1, forward strand.
GGTCAAGGATAGTTGACCAATTGAAGGTACAATTACACCAAATTACATTGCAATTAAATATTGACATGATCATCAACTCAATGGGTCAGACCTTGATGAATCTGCACTAGAATTCAAAATTGGATGGGCAAATGGTCTCAAGACCATTTGGAACTCATCCAAACGGTCTCAAGACCGAGAGGACAATCACCCAAGGCCGTTTGAAGGTCTAGAGTTGAGTAATTTGACCAATTGAGGACCCAATTGCAAATAAGTTATCAATTGATCAAAATACTGAATTGGTGACCCAATCATGGTTCAACCTCTATCAAATCACCTTAGATTTTAATGAAATCTTGGTCAAACGGTATCAAGACCATGTAGGGTCCACCCACATGACCTCAAGACCGTTTGGGCCAAGTTTGGGTCCAATTGGAGCTCAATTGAAGGGTTCAACCTTGTGTTGATGCACATTGTTGAGTGATAGTGGGTGAACATTGATAGACCCTAATTGAATCGATTTCAATCCTAATTGGTCAACAATTGAGGGTCAATTGAATGACCAATTGGTTAAGAATAACCTTAATTGACCCAATCCATAGGTGGTCAACATAGCTTTGACCTTTTGAGGGCTTCAACATCGGTTAACATCATCGATTGTATCTTTGATTTTGTTGATGGACTAAGCGGCTGAGACCATGTGAGCCTCGCGGTCTCAAGACCGTGAGAGGGCTCGCGGTCTCAAGACCGTGAGGGGGCTCACGGTCTCAAGACCGAGAGGAGGCTCGCGGTCTCAAGACCGCGAAGGGCCTCGCGGTCCTGAGGTCAAACTAGCTAAACGGTCAACGTCTCTTCGCGGTCTCAACATCAACTTGAACCAATGAGAGGGCTCACGGTCTTGAAGCCTAAGGGGGCTCGCGGTCTTGAACCACTTGAAGAGGCTCGTGGTCTTGAAGCCTAAGGGGGATCGCGGTCTTGAAGATAGAGAGAGGCTCGCGGTCTTGGAAGGTCAAAGTGAGCAAACGGTCAACACTTTCAACCGATCTCAATCCAATTGATGATTAATAATTGAAATGAATCAATGTGATTCCAAGTTGACTTCTTTCAATCAATTCATAATATAAATGGTCCAATGTTGCCCAAATCAAACCCTAATGATAATCTAGGATAGTAAGGGGTTATTTGACTAAGGTTTTGACCATAATGATGATCAATGGGGGGGATTACCAAAACACCCCTGAAGGGTCAATTGAGTTATACCTTGCTCAATTCAAACTCTAATTACATGAGAATAATGTTTTTAGTCATAATGACTCTATCTAACTTGATCTAGTCTAATGTTATCATCAACCATTAGTATGATGAAAGAGAGAGTACTCTAGAGAGAGAAAGTACCCTAGAGAGAGAAAGTAACTCTAATCACATAATGGTGATGCTTTTGGCTATGTTAGCCTATGATGACTCAATCCAACCTGTTTTAGAGTGATGTTGACATCACCTAACATTATGATGAGAGAGAAAGTACTTCTAGAGAGAGAAAGTACTTCTAGAGAGAGAAAGTACCCTTTTTAAGTGGAAACTCAAGTAAAGCATCTCCAATGCACATAAGTGAGCATAATTAGGGTATGGTCCACCCGTGTGAGGTCATAGAAACCCTAATTCTAATAAATGATGAACCTTTACCCAATCCAAGAGCATCAATGAAGATGTTACTCATACATGATGATGTTATGAGTTTAATTCACCTTGATGTGAATAGTAAACCCTAAATCAAGGGTAATGACATGTAATGTGAATAGTAAACCCTAATTCAAGGGAAATGGCATGCTTTTGAGCATTAATCTCTATTTGATTTGAATTAAAGATTTAACTCTTATGACAAGAGTAGAAAGTACATTCCTTATTGTTGCATTACCTTTATCAAATGTATTAACCATGCAGGTTCTGATATGAAGGTAATCATATCCAGGTATGGATGTTGATGTTATATTCATTAAAGGCATGTTGTTAGCCTAATGAATAAGTAAAGTAATCTGATGTCTTGCTAGTGGCATCCTATGCTGTCAATGGGATATGAGAGCCATGAATACCATCAAGGTCATGCCTTAGAGATGACTTGTGATGGGGATAATGAGAAATGATGATTGAGATGAGTTAGGCTTGTTACATTTAGTATTCTTCTTTTATAGCTGCTATGCTACTGTTATTGTTTGAAGAACAATGTATGTTGTTAAAGAATACTGAATGTACCTAACTAATCAAGTATAATGTAGAGCCCTGATCATAGATCCATCATTGTCATAAATTAAGTGATGGTGAAACAGGTTTTCCTCAAGGAACTCCTGGAGCACATACTTTTGAGTATGTGGGGTACATGGATGTGTAGAACCTTACATCCTAGTGTAGGAAAGTGATGTATATGTGTAATCCATCCATCCTTCACTATAATTCCATACCGTATCAGTGGTAGGTAAACATGAAACCTCCTGATGACGAAGAAAGCACAGATATATGTATCAGTGGTAGGTAAATATGAAACCTCCTGATGACGAAGAGAGTACAGAATGCCACTGTGACTCTAGAATAGCGAAGGACCAGTTTACCCTGGTGAGCTATAGTAGTAGAGACACGAGATGTCCTACAAGTGATCCTCTTACTGACTGAGGAAGGTGAAGGTCATGAGAATCTGGCTCCCTTAATGACCTATGTATGATACTGATGCGGCTTCTCAGCGATCAGTTGGAGTATGAGTGGTAAGCCTCATCTCCACAGGGCATAATATTGTTTGTAAAACATAATCAACCATGTAGTATAACTTGTTAGAGATGACTCCAAGTTAGTTGATTGATGTTACATTGCAATAATGTTTATATTCTCCATATCTCGTAAATGGTTGAGATCTTGTTATACTTGCAACTGTTATAGAATGCTTTAAAGGCTTTATTGTTTAAAATATTCTTTGATGTCATAATAAAGCTTCTGGCGAAGAGTTATAACTCTCACTGGGACAATTATGTATAATTGTCTCACCCCGTAGGCTTCAACTTTTTAGGTGGATGTCGGAGACGAAGGAACCAGCCTACAGGTGATCAGTCTCAGCAGCAGCATCAGGGGCAGCAGTAATCTCAGGTGGAGATTGTCCTGCCATATGGTGTAGTTAGAGTCAGTCCTATGTGTCCTCTGTACTCTCAGGTCTTGGAGTCTTTTGTTTAGTGATCTCGAGATTTTGTATCTTGATGTATATAATTACTCAAGAAGTAATTATCCTGAGATGTAAACAGTTTATCTCTCTTTATGAAAGAAGTTTTATGGATCCAAGTTCTTATCTTGAAAAGTTTTAATTTCCCGTGATTTTTGTCTTCCGCTGATTACCGATTCGCTTCCGCTAAGTTTTAATCATGTTTATGTCATGATTTGGAGATCAGAGCCCACAACTAGTGGTATCAGAGCTCCAGGTTCAGTTGAGTCTACAGAGGCATAGGACTTAGGATGTCAAGTCTACCTTTAGTACTCCTTCCTCATCTAATAGAATCTTCTGCTCCTCAGGAGAAGAAGATACATAAGAATGTCAGAACATCGTGATGAGCACGTGGCAGAGAGTAGTTCTAGTGCACCTCGAGGCGGTGCAAGAGTTCCAAGAATAGAACAACCTGCACCTGAGTCGCCAAGTGAGCCACCCCAGTTCGACCCAGCTGACATGAGTGATCCAGCTGTACAGACGATGTTCGGGCAGTTCATGACTGCCATGACACATATAACCGATAGGATGCCCATTCCTGCACCTAGGGCACCTATCCAGCCTGAAGTACAAGGTATTGGTAAGACATTCGAACGACTTCATCGTGTCGGAGCTACCGAGTACTTCGGAACTGCCGACCCTGCAGATGCTGACTTATGGTTGACAGAGTTGGAGAAGGCTTTCAGGATTCTTATAATTCCAGAAGCTGAGAAGGTTAGACATGCTGTCTATCTTCTCAAAGGCAGTGCTGGTCACTGGTGGAACATGGAAGAGCAGAAGAGACCTGGAGTAGAGTTCTCATGGGAAGAGTTTCGTCGGGAATTTATCAATAGATATTTTCCAAAGACCTTCCTAGATGAGAAGATCTCTCAGTTTGAGAAACTAAGGCAGGGTATGATGAACATTAGTGAGTATGAAGCTAAGTTCATGGAGTTGTTGCGGTTCTGTCCGCACATGGCCGCTACGGATGAGGAAAGAATCAGAAGATTCGAGAAGGGTTTGAATTCTGATATGTCAACCCCTGTGTCTGCCTTAGAAAACAGAGAGAGATTCTCTACCTTCGTTGAGTCAGTCCGAAGGATAGAGAGATCTGTGGTTGAGAAAAGACAAACCCATAAAAGATATCCACAGTTCCAGGGTTCTTCATCTAGGGATTCCAAGAAACCTAGATTCTCTGCACCTAACCCTCCACCACCCAGATCGAGTTTTCAAACTCAATGGACACCAAGCAGAGGTAGAGGGCGGAGTCAACCGCTTCAAGGGATGCATAGTTCTGCATCAGTGTCAGTTACTGGACCACCCAGACCACAACAACAGGAGAGGAGTTGTTACAACTGTGGTAAGGTAGGACACTTGATGAAGGATTGCCGTTCTAGGCCTGTCAGTGGGACACAACAACCCCTAAGACAGAATCAACAGGGATCTCAGAATAGACAACATCAAGGAGCAGCTCAAGGACGTGGACAAGCGTCTCAAGCTGGATCATCAGCACCACCTCAACACCAGGCGACTGCGAGGTTCTATGCTATGAACCCACCTGAGGCAGTGGTCAATCCACGGGTAGTGGCAGGTCAGATGAAACTTTTATATTCTGATATGTCTATATCCTGTGATGTATCTGTTCTGATTGATCCGGGTGCTACGCACTCTTTCATCACTCATGAAATGATTCATAACTGCAATGTGACTGTTAGTCATAGAACAGATAGTTTGTTGTTAGAAACTTCGTTGAGTGGGTCTGCCGTTTTGCAGGAGGTATGTTCTTCCTGCATCCTTTTCTTTTCTGACCATCGCATTCAAGTGGATCTTATACCACTTGATATGCAGGGATTTGATATAATCCTCAGGATGGATACCTTGGAAAGGTATAGAGTTGTCTTGGATTGTGAGTCCAAGTTGGCTGTATTTGCTGACGAAACCAGCACATGGATCTTTCAAGGTGAAAGAAAGATTCTGCCTACCTGTCTTGTATCAGCTATGGTTGCTGATAAGCTGTTGAGGCAAGGATGTTATGCATTCTTAGCCCATGTGGTAGATGTTACCAAGGGAAGTTCCAATCCTGCCGAAGTTCCTATAGTCAGGGAATTTGAAGATGTGTTTCCTGAAGAACTTCCTGGTATACCACCACCTCGGGAGATTGATTTTGAAATTAATCTGATTCCAGATACGAAACCCATAGCTCAAACTCCGTATAGAATGGCGCCTGCCGAGATGGCAGAACTCAAGAAACAGCTTCAAGAGCTACTTGAGAGAGGTTTTATCCGACCGAGTACTTCACCTTGGGGTGCTCCGGTCTTGTTTGTTAAAAAGAAAGATGGGTCAATGCGGTTGTGCATCGACTATAGATAGCTCAATAAAGTAACAATAAAGAATAAGTATCCTCTACCGAGGATTGATGATCTCTTTGACCAGTTGCGTGGTGCAACAGTCTTTTCAAAGATAGACTTGAGGTCTGGATATCATCAACTCCGTATTAAGGATAGTGACATATCCAAGTCTGCCTTTAGGACAAGATATGGTCACTATGAGTTCACGGTTATGTCGTTTGGACTAACCAATGCACCAGCTGCATTCATGGAACTCATGAATAGAGTTTTTTGACCTTTCCTTGATCAGTGTGTTGTCATCTTCATAGATGACATTCTGATTTATAGTAAGGGTACTCAGCAGCATGAGCAGCATCTTCGCCAAGCTTTGACCTTGCTAAGAGAACATAAGCTGTACGCTAAGTTTAGCAAATGTGAGTTCTGGCTGCCAGAGGTATCTTTTCTTGGACATGTAATATCCGCCTCGGGAATTCGTGTTGACCCTACAAAGGTAGAATCTGTTCTACAATGGGAACAACCGAAGACACCGAAGGAGATTCGAAGTTTCTTGGGGTAAGCTGGCTATTATCGAAGGTTCATTAAGAACTTTAGTTCTATAGCTTTACCTTTGACCAAGTTAACCCAGAAAGATGTTCCTTTTTCATGGAGTGATAAGTGTCAACAATCTTTCCAGTTGCTGAAGGAGAGGTTGACAAGTGCACCTGTGTTAGTGCTACCTGAACAAGGAAAAGGATATGTAGTTTTCTGTGATGCTTCCAAGAACGGACTAGGATGTGTGTTGATGCAGGATAAACAAGTGATTTCTTTTGCTTCCCGACAACTTAAGAAACACGAGGAGAATTATCCAACACACGATCTGGAGTTAGCTGTTGTGGTTCATGCTTTGAAGATCTGGAGGCACTATCTCTACGGAGAAACATTCCAGATCTTCACAGACCACAAAAACCTTAAGTATATCTTCTCTCAGCATGAGCTCAACATGAGGCAACGTCACTGGATGGAATTAATCAAGGACTACGACTGTACAATTGATTACCATCCAGGCAAGGCCAATGTTGTTGCAGATGTCTTGAGTAGGAAATCAGCAACATCAACCATGAATAGAGCACAACTAAACTCTTTAGTATGCTCTAGAAGAGATATGCTTATCTCTTTAAGGCAAGACAATGTACAGTTGAAGGTGTCATTGTTAACCGGTTTGTTAGCTGAGATGCATATTAAACCTACTCTAAGGGAGCAGATTAAAGAAGCACAGCTAGGTGATGTTGTAGTTCAACATATAAGATCTGAGTATGGAAATGAGAAGCAAGATGGTTTTCATGACTCAGAAGATCAAGTAGCTTGTTATAATGGAAGAATGATAGTGCCAGATGTGGACAACTTCAGAAAGTTAGTCCTGGAAGAAGCCCATTCTTCCATGTATGCTATGCATCCAGGGAGCACCAAGATGTATCGAAATTTGAAAGATCTGTATTGGTGGCCTGGGATGAAGAAGGATGTTGCAGAGTTTGTTCTGAGGTGCCCTGTGTGTCAGCAAGTTAAAGTTGAACACCAGAAGCCTGCAGGAACAATGCAACCTTTACCCATATCACAGTGGAAGTGGGACCATGTGACCATGGACTTTGTTGTTGGCCTACCCAGGACAAGCAAAGGACATGATTCTATTTGGGTAATTGTTAATAGGTTGACTAAGACAGCACATTTCTTACCTGTCAAAACAACCTATTCTGCTGAAAGGTTATCAGAGTTGTATGTTCAAGAGATAGTGCGTTTGCACGGAGTTCCTGTCACAATAGTTTCTGACAGAGGTCCTCAGTTTACCAGTCGTTTTTGGGAACAGTTGCACAAAGCCTTAGGCACTAAGCTAAGGTTTAGTACGGCCTTTCATCCACAGACTGATGGATAGTCGGAAAGGACCATACAAACCTTAGAAGACCTGTTGCGAGCATGTGTTCTCCAGTTCACCGGAAGTTGGGATCTACACCTAAGCTTGATAGAGTTTGCCTATAACAATAGCTATCAGCATAGTATTGATATGGCACCTTATGAAGCCTTATATGGTAGACGTTGTAGATCACCCTTGTGTTGTTTTGAGACTGGTGAGCATCAGTTGTTAGGTCCTGACCTGGTGCAGCAAACCACGGAAAAGATTAAAGTTATACAACATAAGATTAAGACTGCTCAGGATAGGCAGAAATCTTATGCTGACAAACGTCGTAGACCCTTAGAGTTCCAGGTTGGAGACAGAGTGTATCTTAAGGTCTCACCTTGGAAAGGGGTCCTTCGTTTTGGAAGGAAAGGGAAGTTAGCTCCTAGATATATGGGGCCTTATCCAATCATTGAACGGATTGGAAAGGTAGCATATAAACTAGAGCTTCCCCCAGAATTACAGAAGTTACATCCTGTGTTTCACATTTCTATGTTGAAGAAATGTCACCCAGACACCGAGTCAGTTCTACAACCTATGGAGGTAGAATTGAATGATGACATATCCTATGAGGAGGGACCAGTGTCAATCCTTGATAAACGAATTAAAAAGTTAAAGAAGAAAGATATAAGTCTTGCGAAAGTCCTCTGGAACCATCATGGTATTGAAGAAGCCACTTGGGAGTTAGAGGATGAGATGAGAAGGAAGTATCCTGCCCTTTTCTCGTAGTATGTTTTATCGATTTCGGGGACGAAATCCTTGTAAGGGGTGGATAATTTGTAACATCCCTGACCTGGGTTATGAGTCAACCCTAGGTGTTTTGCCTAAATATGTAATTAAATCTTTGTGATTAACTCTGAGCATGTAATTAAGTTCTCAGAAACATATATCTCGGTATTTGCTCCGTTTTATTTAAAGTAGTAGCATTGTTTTGATATACAGGGACCTATGTGCAATTTACCCAGTTAAATGGGTTAGCTTGTAATTTGCACATGTTGAGATGTTCCTCTGATGTTGAGACATCATGAGAATCTTTTTGGTAAAGTTTGAGGGATTTCCCAAGCCAGGGCACCAAGGTGCAGCTGTGGAAGCAATCCCGGTGCTTGAAACCCTAATTTGGGGTAAAATGCAATTTACCCAAATTAAGGAATCCAAATTGTGAAATATGTCATCTAATGTATCTTTTTAGACTCTTGCCATCATTAAGAGAAGAAATGATGAGGAAGTCACCTCAATTGAATTATCAAGTTATGAGATATGCCTTGTGATTGAATAATCAGGGTATATGTGTAATATCTCTTTATGTATGTACCTCATTATTAGCTTTCTCTCCTTTACCTTCTTTTCCTAAGACCTTAAGAGAAGGTTTTTCCTTAGAATAAAGAGGAAGGGACGATCAAGTAAAGAAGGAGGGACCTAGTTGGAATTATGGACAACTTATGAACTAATGTTGAAAATCCTACCCCATGTATATAAGCTCTCCTTCCCTTAGTTGCAAGGGAACTTACCCTTCGTTCCCTTACTGTTTCATTTCACCAAAGACGACCAAGGACTGCCTTGGAGCTAAGGAGGACGACCAAGGGGTGCAAGGTAGGTTTAAACCCCTCTTCTTGCCTAATTCCATGGTTAAAACTCGAATTCAAGGTCATCTTCATGGCTAACTCTTGAAACCCTACCTTTCTAGCCGTCTCTTTTCATCCTTCCTTGGAGTTTTCACCTTGGACAACCTATAAGAACTCAAGGACGCCATTAGAGCTTGGAGCTTGAAAGCTTGGAGCTCAAGAATCAAGCTTTAGGCGGGTTTTATAACTCTAAACCCATGCTTTACTATGTGCATCTTTATATGCGGTTTGATGATAGCTCTTAGTGTTTCCCTACTTTTCCCTGCTATTTTGCAAGCAAACCCGTGGGATATCTGTACTGTTCGTGAGCTAGGAGATTAAGGCGTGATTTCCAAGAAAAACCCACCGCTTTTCACTTTCTTAAACGGTCTCAAAAGTTTTCTCTCTCGGACTCAAGACCGCGAGGTGAGCAAACGGTCTCGAGACCGCGACAGGTCAAACGGTCTCCAAGACCGTTTGGGCCCGTTGACCGAGCGTGGACCGTATAAGAAATTTGTTCCTAATTATATAGGCTAATTACCCTCAAAATGTGGGAGGCTAACGCCAAGGGAATCGGGAGTTATGACTTTTTTACGTAACAACTTTATTTGAATTTATTCCTGATTTTCAAACGGTCTGAAATTGCCTTTTTGGGCAAACGGTCTCAAGACCGTGTAAGGTCATTGACTAAGCGTTGACCGTATGATATTACTGTTCAAAATTATGTTAACTAACAACTCACCAAGTTTATGGTCTAATTCCAAACGGGCTATGAGTTGAAGGGTGAATACTAGGGCTAACCCTAGATAAAATCAGTACTGAAATTATGGTGACCTAATCAGGGTTTTTAGGGTTGATTGACCTAAACGGTCTCAAGACCGTTTGGGGGTCACCAAACGGTCTCAAGACCGCGAGGGCAATCAACCAAGACCGTTTGGAGGTCTGGGGTCAAGGATAGTTGACCAATTGAAGGTACAATTACACCAAATTACATTGCAATTAAATATTGACATGATCATCAACTCAATGGGTCAGACCTTGTTGAATCTGCACTAGAATCCAAAATTGGATGGGCAAACGGTCTCAAGACCATTTGGAACTCATCCAAACGGTCTCAAGACCGAGAGGAAAATCACCCAAGACCGTTTGAAGGTCTAGGGTTGAGTAATTTGACCAATTGAGGACCCAATTGCAAATAAGTTATCAATTGATCAAAATATTGAATTGGTGACCCAATCATGGTTCAACCTCTATCAAATCACCTTAGATTTTAATGAAATCTTGGGCAGACGGTCTCAAGACCATGTAGGGTCCACCCACATGACCTCAAGACCGTTTGGGCCAAGTTTGGGTCCAATTGGAGCTCAATTGAAGGGTTCAACCTTGTGTTGATGCACATTGTTGAGTGATAATGGGTGAACATTAATAGACCCTAATTGAATCTATTTCAATCCTAATTGGTCAACAATTGAGGGTCAATTGAATGACCAATTGGTTAAGCATAACCTTAATTGACCCAATCCATAGGTGGTCAACATAGCTTTGACCTTTTGAGGGCTTCAACATCGGTTAACATCATCGATTGTATCTTTGATTTTGTTGATGGACTAAGCGGCTGAGACCATGTGAGCCTCGCGGTCTCAAGACCATGAGAGGGCTCGCGGTCTCAAGACCGTGAGGGGGCTCACGGTCTCAAGACCGAGAGGAGGCTCGTGGTCTCAAGACCGTGAAGGGCCTCGCGGTCCTGAGGTCAAACTAGCTAAACGGTCAACGTCTCTTCGCGGTCTCAACATCAACTTGAACCAATGAGAGGGCTCGCGATCTTGAAGCCTAAGGGGGCTCGCGCTCTTGAACCACTTGAAGAGGCTCGCGGTCTTGAAGCCTAAGGGGGATCGCGGTCTTGAAGATAGAGAGAGGCTCGCGGTCTTGGAAGGTCAAAGTGAGCAAACGGTCAACACTTTCAACCGATCTCAATCCAATTGATGATTAATAATTGAAATCAATCAATGTGATTCCAAGTTGACTTCTTTCAATCAATTCATAATATAAATGGTCAAATGTTGCCCAAATCAAACCCTAATGATAATCTAGGATAGTAAGGGGTTATTTGACTAAGGTTTTTGACCATAATGATGATCAATGGGGGGGGGATTACCAAAACACCCCTGAAGGGTCAATTGAGTTATACCTTGCTCAATTCAAACTCTAATTACATGAGAATAATGTTTTTAGTCATAATGACTCTATCTAACTTGATCTAGTCTAATGTTATCATCAACCATTAGTATGATGAAAGAGAGAGTACTCTAGAGAGAGAAAGTACCCTAGAGAGAGAAAGTAACTCTAATCACATAATGGTGATGCTTTTGGCTATGTTAGCCTATGATGACTCAATCCAACCTGTTTTAGAGTGATGTTGACATCACCTAACATTATGATGAGAGAGAAAATACTTCTAGAGAGAGAAAGTACTTCTAGAGAGAGAAAGTACCCTTTTTAAGTGGAAACTCAAGTAAAGCATCTCCAATGCACATAAGTGAGCATAATTAGGGTATGGTCCACCCGTGTGAGGTCATAGAAACCCTAATTCTAATAAATGATGAACCTTTACCCAATCCAAGAGCATTAATGAAGATGTTACTCATACATGATGATGTTATGAGTTTAATTCACCTTGATGTGAATAGTAAACCCTAAATCAAGGGTAATGACATGTAATGTGAATAGTAAACCCTAATTCAAGGGAAATGGCATGCTTTTGAGCATTAATCTCTATTTGATTTGAATTAAAGATTTAACTCTTATGACAAGAATAGAAATTACATTCCTTATTGTTGCATTACCTTTATCAAATGTATTAACCATGCAGGTTCTGATATGAAGGTAATCATATCCAGGTATGGATGTTGATGTTATATTCATTAAAGGCATGTTGTTAGCCTTATGAATAAGTAAAGTAATCTGATGTCTTTCCAGTGGCATCCTATGCTGACAATGGGCTATGAGAGCCATGAATACCATCAAGGTCATGCCTTAGAGATGACTTGTGATGAGGATAATGAGAAATGATGATTGAGATGAGTTAGGCTTGTTACATTTAGTATTCTTCTTTTATAGCTGCTATGCTACTGTTATTGTTTGAAGAACAATGTATGTTGTTAAAGAATACTGAATGTACCTAACTAATCAAGTATAATGTAGAGCCCTGATCATAGATCCATCATTGTCATAAATTAAGTGATGGTGAAACAGGTTTTCCTCAAGGAACTCCTGGAGCACATACTTTTGAGTATGTGGGGTACATGGATGTGTAGAACCTTACATCCTAGTGTAGGAAAGTGATGTATATGTGTAATCCATCCATCCTTCACTATAATTCCATACCGTATCAGTGGTAGGTAAACATGAAACCTCCTGATGACGAAGAAAGCACAGATATATGTATCAGTGGTAGGTAAATATGAAACCTCCTGATGACGAAGAGAGTACAGAACGCCACTGTGACTCTAGAATAGCGAAGGACTAGTTTACCCTGGTGAGCTATAGTAGTAGAGACACGAGATGTCCTACAAGTGATCCTCTTATTGACTGAGGAAGGTGAAGGTCATGAGAATCTGGCTCTCTTAATGACCTATGTATGATACTGATGCGGCTTCTCAGCGATCAGTTGGAGTATGAGTGGTAAGCCTCATCTCCACATGGCATAATATTGTTTGTAAAACATAATCAACCATGTAGTATAACTTGTTAGAGATGACTCCAAGTTAGTTGATTGATGTTACATTGCAATAATGTTTATATTCTCCATATCTCCTAAATGGTTGAGATCTTGTTATACTTGCAACTGTTATAGAATGCTTTAAAGGCTTTATTGTTTAAAATATTCTTTGATGTCATAATAAAGCTTCTGGCGAAGAGTTATAACTCTCGCTGGGACAATTATGTATAATTGTCTCACCCCGTAGGCTTCAACTTTTTAGGTGGACGTAGGAGACGAAGGAACCAGCCTACAGGTGATCAGTCTCAGCAGCAGCATCAGGGGCAGCAGTAATCTCAGGTGGAGATTGTCCTGCAATATGGTGTAGTTAGAGTCAGTCCTATGTGTCCTCTGTACTCTCAGGTCTTGGAGTCTTTTGTTTAGTGATCTCGAGATTTTGTATCTTGATGTATATAATTACTCAAGAAGTAATTATCCTGAGATGTAAACAATTTATCTCTCTTTATGAAAGAAGTTTTATGGATCCAAGTTCTTATCTCGAAAAGTTTTAATTTCCCGTGATTTTTGTCTTCCGCTGATTACCGATTCGCTTCCGCTAAGTTTTAATCGTGTTTATGTCATGATTTGGAGATCAGAGCCCACAGTACTGGTCTAGAGTTTGATGATCTTAAACCCAAGATTTTTTATCCTAAGGACGTTGGGTTTCATGTTGTTTGATCTGTTACGGTTGAGACATATGTGGGTCTTGTTGTTTTGGGGTTGAGACACCCGTGTGTGGTTTTAGTCGAAACTCTTTTGAGATGCTTGGGGTCAAAACACATTGATGTGTTGTAGTTGAGATGCATGTGCTTGGTTTTGTCATGGTTGTGACCATGATGGGTTGAGTTTCAGTCGTGACCATGTGCCTTCTTTGCTTTATTTTAGGTCAAAACCCTAGGATGGTCAAAACATGTTTGTAGATGGTTGAGACAATGATATGTTGTGGTCAAAACCAGGCCTTATCATGGTTGTGATACCTTCCACGGAGGTGATTGAGACACCTTGTGTCACCGTCATGACACTTGCCATGTAGGTGGTCGTGACACCTTCTCTGTTACATGTTCATGACACATACATAAAACCATGAGATAGTACAAACATACACATATGATGATGATACTTAGGGATGTGATGTAATGACCTAATTGCTTTTGTCTAATGATGTTCAACCCTAAATCTGTTCCAAGAATGTGGGAGGTTACTCAATTAGGGTTTATTGCTATGCTCATGACGTAAACCCTAATCGGATAAGTGTGTGAACCCTAACCCTAATCCCGGGGTATGTTATACTTGTTGAATGTGTAGAGATATTTATCATGTGACTATATGCTTTCTCTCTCTCCTACTTGTATGCATCTAACATTGTAGGTTGATTTAATATCATGGCTAAGTGAATGTTGTGGTAACCTATATGTGATATAGGGAGATTGTTAGGCACATTATACTTGTTGAGGCATGATGTTATGTTGACATACATGAATGATGTGTTTGGGTCCCATGACCTGGTGATGGCTTAATGCCTATTGTGCGATGGTAACCTCCAATGATGTGATTGAGGGATTGAATCCCACAGTGAGGTGATATTGATGATGTCCTTGAGAATGGAAATGCAACATAAATCATGTGGTGATAGTGTGACAAGTTCACACCTTATATGCTTTCTATCTTCTGAAGTTGTACTATACCCTTATTCTTATAGAGTTTGTTATGACTTTATATGTTGTAACTTATTGATGCTAAGAGATACCTAATTGGCTTAATTAATCAAGTGAAAACCTAATCATGTAGGTGCCCTGTGGCATATATCCTTTCTAGTCTTAGGTTTAATTGTTGGATTGGTGAAATGAGTATAACTCGGAGTGTATATTTTTCAAATATGCGGGGGCACAAGTCGAGTAACCCCTTGCATCCACAATTATAGGTTGTGTGAGACAGCCATGCGTGAGCTGATCTCCTTGTTATATGGATGTCCATGAGTGAGCCAATCCTTCTTATTAGAATGACCATGTGTGAGCCTGTTCTTCTAGAGCCATACTTGTACCAAGATGGACTAGGTGTTATATATGTGGATGGTCATTTGTGAACCAATCCTTGAGCTTGACTATATGTCATTTTTACAGTTGAGTGATATGTCTCTGCGGTGTTTCCTCTTGTGCTGACCAAGAGGTGTGGGGAGGTCATGGTTTCCAACTCTTCCATTGACCTTGTATTGCACCGATTTTGGCTTAGTAGTGGTCAGTTGGATTTGGGTGGTATGACTCAACTCCTTAGGACAATAATAAGAGATGTAACATAGCCCTATAGTGTATCTTTCTTAGGGTCAAATATGAATAACGTCTGTAGAGCCCCTTGCCTTTTCTTTTCACTGATTTCTTAAATTATAAGGCGATAATAGAAGTTAACTGTTATACATGTTCTTCATATTCCTTTTTAGAATATAAATTGTTTTATTGTTTAGACGTAGCTGCCTAGTCTTGCTTAATCTGCTTTATTTATTGATTACACATTATTTAGTTGAATATTCTCTACCTACTTAGTTTGATCTCTACCTTCTTTGTTATTTGTGCTTTTAATAGATGTTAGCAGAGAGTTATATCTCTTGCTGGGATGTTTGATCTCACCCCGTGGGTTTCCACATCTTTTAGGTGGTTGAGCATGAGGGAGTAGGGATTGTGCTATTGGTGCTGAGCACCAAGAGGACCAGTAGCTATTGAAAGGTTGGGCGTGCTGTTTGTGTAGAGAAATAGAGTCACATGTGTCTTCCTTGTACACTCAGGTCTTTGGGGAGGTTTTTGTTGTATGTATCAATACAAGGTTTTGGATTCATGCCCATTGTTGTATAGATATGGCATATATGTATATGAACATGTTATCACTATCATACAAGATGTGGCTATAGAGTCAGTGAACAATATCTTGTATAATGTTTTGGGTAGGTGATATGCAATATAGGTGGCCTTTGTGGACTCATGTGTAATATGTTGCAACTCTTATGGTTATATGAAATTGGTTTGATTTCTTGTGTTTTATGGTAACCTGGATCTTTAGTTTTAATTCCATAGTTTGGTTTTGAGTAATCTTGTTTGTGGCGTGTCGGGGCGTCACAGTTTGGTTGGTATCAGAGATTTAGGTTTGCTGAGTCTACATGGGCATATGACTAGGTTGTGTCTGTTGTAGTGTCCTTGAATTTTTCTTATGGTCACTTCTGCTCATGCAAAAGAAGAAGAAGAGTTGAAAAAATGGCAGGAGAACACAAAGAACACGTTGCTGAGAGTGGTTTTGCTACACCAGGTGGAGGTGCAAGGAGGTAGGTTGTTGATAAGAGGGTGCTTGAAGTGCCCCAGTTTAACCTGGCCATGATGGAAAATCCAAATTTCCAGTCCATCTTTGGACAATTCATGGCAAAGACGATGCACATAGTAGACAAGTGCATATCCCCCAGACTATGGCAGTTGTTCCCCATGCAGAATCCTTGGGCACTGGGAGGACATTCGAGTGGTTGAGCCGTGTCGAAGCTGTGGATTATGCTGGTACGGTGGATCTAGCTGGTGTAGATATATGGTTGACAAAGCTGTAAAAGGCTTTCAAAATCCTTAGTATCCTCAAGATAGATAAAGTAAAGCGTGTTGTGTACCTTCTGAAGGGAAGTGTTGGCCATTGGTGGGCCATTGAGGAGGAGAAATGACCATGTGTTGATATCGGCCGGAAGGAGTGGTCAACCTAGGAGTAGTGATAGGTCATATGGAGTTATTTCATTCTGATTTGTCTTCTTCTTGCTTTATATCTATTTTGGTTGACCCATGTGTAACACACTATTTTGTCACTCAAGAAGTGATTGATGCTTGTTCATTTATAGTTAGCCATAGACGTGATTTTCTTCTCTTACAAACCCTATTAGTTGGTTCTATAGTGTTGTGGGAGGTGTGTCCTTCCCGTGTCCTTTCTTTCGCAGGGCACAAAATTCAAGTGAATCTCATACCATTTGATATGTATGGATTCGATGTGATCCTTAGAATGGACACCTTGGAGAAGTATCAGGTGGTCTTGCATTGTAGTGCAAAGAGGGTGACATTCATAGATGATGATGTGACATGGATCTTCCAAGGAGATAGGAAGATTCTTCCAATGTGTCTGGTGTCGGTGATGGTTTCTGAGAATATGATGAGACAAGGTTGCGAGGCATTTTTGGCACATGTGATGGATACCAAGGTGAGGAGTCTAAGTATCCAATATGTGTTTGTTGTTAGAGAGTTTTAGGATGTGTTTCTAGATGAGTTCCCATGAATTCCCCCACCTCAAGAGATTGATTTTGAGATCAATCTAGTCTCGGGTACCCAGCCTATAGCTCAGGAACCGTATAGGATGGCACCAACAAAGATGGCAGAGTTGAAGAAACAATTACAAGAGCTCCTTAACAAAGGTTTCATCAGCCTAGTACGTCACCATGGGGTGCTTCAGTGATGTTTGTTAAGAAGAAGGATGGATCTATGAGACTATGCATCGACTATAGGAAGTTGAAGAAAGTGACAAATAAAGAACAAGTATCCCTTACCGCATATTGATGGCATGTTTGATTAGTTGTGAGGAGCCACAATGTTCTCCAAGATAGATCTGAGATCGGGATATCATGAGTAGTGAATTAAGGTGGATGACATACCTAGTCAGCATTTAGGATTCGTTAAGGTCATTATGAGTTTTTGGTTATGCTATTTGGGCTAACCAATGTACCGACAACATTTATGGATCTGATGAACAAAGTGTTTAGGCCTTATATGGACCAATTTGTGGAAGTTTTTATATATGATATCTTGATCTACTTTAGGGATACCCAACAAAACTAGCAACATCTGCGTTAGTCATTGACCACATTGAGACAACACCAGTTGTATGCAAAGTTCAGCAAGTGCAAGTTTTGGCTTAAGGGGGTGTCCTTTCTAGGACATGTGATATCTATTGAAGGTGTTCATATGGACCCCAAGAAGGTGGAATCTATGACAAAGTGGGAGCAACTAAAGATGCTGATAGAAGTTCATAGTTTTCTGGGTTTGGCAGGATACTATAAGAGGTTCATCAAGAACTTCAATTTAGTGACGTTACCTCAAAGAAGCTGACAAGGAAAGATGCACCTTTCGTTTGAGATGACAAGTGTCAGCGTGCCTTGTAGTTGTTAAAGGAGAAACTAACTAGTGTTCCACTGTTAATTTTTCCTAAGCAAGGGAAAGGATACATTGTATTCTTTGATGCGTCGAGGAATGGTTTGGGTTGCGTGCTAATGTAGGACAAGAACATGATTTCTTTTGCTTTGCGGCAACTTAAAAAAATACGAGGAGAACTACCCAACCCATTATCTAGAGCTAGTTGTAGTGGTCGATTCCTTGAACATATGGAGGCAATACCTTTATGACGAGAAGTGTTAGATCTTAATACATCACAAGATCATGAAGTACATCTTTTCACAACAAGAGTTGAACATGTGGCATCAACGCTGGATGAATCTAATCAAAGACTACGACTGTACAATTGACTACCATCCAAGAAATATGAATGTCATGGTAGATGCTTTGAGTAGGAAGTCTTCTTCATCATCAACTGTGGAGAAGGCATAGTTGTGCTATTTGGTGGGCCATAAGTGAGACATGTTGGTCTCCTTACGTCAGATGAACATTCAGCTGGAGGTGTCTATGTTAGCTGGTCTATTGGCATAGTTATAGGTGAAGCCTACATTGAGGTATAAGATTCATGATACACAATTGGGTGATACTATGATACAACAAATATGATCAGAGTTTGGTAGCGACAAGCATGATGGCTTCCATGAGGTAGATGATGGGACAGTTTGCCTACAATAATAGTTACCAGCGGAGCATCGACATGGAACCCTATGAGGCATTGTATGGGAGACAGTTCATGTCACTATTGTGTTGGTATGATACTGGTGAGTATCAACTTCTAGGTTCTGAGCTTGTGCAGTAGACGACAGAAAATATCAAAGTGAATCAACAGCAGTTGAAGGTAGCATTGTATAGATATAAGTCTTATGTAGATAACCGACATAGACCCTTGGAATTCTGTAACATATCAAATTCTAGAATTTTGTCTTTTGACCATATTTCCCATCTTTCCCTTTCATTTCTATCCTTTATGTCATTTATGTTTAATTAGTGGAATTTATAATGGTTTAGTGAACATTTATTCACTAATTGTACCAATATAAGGGTTTATGCACAAATACCTCAGTGAAAGCTTAATTACCACAATTAAGTGCTCTAAACCTTAATCTAACTTTTTAATGTGATTTTAAAACATAAAATGAGCCTAAGTTTTGAATTTGGTTCGATTTGGATGTTGTTTGTGCAAGTTATGCAATTTTAGGTACATTCTGGACTTTTATGCAATTTACCCAATTGGGAGGTTTTCTTTGCAAATTATCACCTGAATTTTAATCCTCAGATATTCCCTTACCATTCTCGAGATTTTGAACCATGGGGAACCTGGTTGCACCTTGGTTTGAAGGTGTTTCTCTCCAAGGGCATTATAGGGATTACCCTCTTTATAAATGTGCTTATCTTTAAAAGTTATCAACCAATGGGGTTATTTCTTTGTTTGAAGGACGGTGGGGATGGCCTTTAAGGTTCCAGGGGATTTTAGGACCGACCTTTGATATAAAAGAAGAGTCTATGAGCTGTCCTCGTTCATGGCCATGAAGCCCTAGCCTAAGGACACATGGAAAGTCCCATTGACACCTCATACTTGCCCCCTTCTTTATAAAGCCATGCCTACCCCTTCCCACCTTCCAATCCAAGAA
Organism: Alisma plantago-aquatica; assembly: GCA_963693085.1. Taxonomy (NCBI): domain Eukaryota; kingdom Viridiplantae; phylum Streptophyta; class Magnoliopsida; order Alismatales; family Alismataceae; genus Alisma; species Alisma plantago-aquatica. The sequence continues at coordinate 630,175,632 of OY856409.1, forward strand.
GAAATCCACTCCTTCTCTTTCCCCCAACTTAGAGCATCTTCCCTTCTATGTTTGTCCATGAAGTTTCTATCCCAAGGTAAAAGAGGGTGCCTACCTTGGTGAAGAAGGCTCCTAGGGTTCCAAATTTCTCTATTTAGGATTTCTTAAGCTCCTCCTTGGTGATTCTGAGCAAAAATAGTAAGAATCCTCCTTTCCTTCCATGTTTGCATGCTGTTAGTATTCCTATCACCTTCTTCCAGGTCAGAACCATGACCTTCCATGGTAAAACTCCTCCTAGAACCCTAAAACATCTCATCTCCATGTTCTTTTGCTACGGTTTGCACCTCTAAAGTGGAGAAGGTGATCTTTGCTCAAGAAAGGAGCTTGGCTTGGAGCAACCAGACCTTATAATCTCGGGATCCTTTCTATTTGGACCTTTTTTCCTTCCTATATTCAAGTTTTGTTAACCCCCTTCTCATATATTGCTTAGTACATGCTTAAAACTCATGCTTCTATGTTTAAAATCGATGATTTCCATCTCTTTTTACCATGTTCTTCTAGGGTTTTGGTTTCTTGCTGTTTTAGCTTATCTAGAAGCTCTAGTTTGGTTACCTAGAAAATTTCAAACCTGATGTTGAGTCAACTTGTGTTTTCTCCCTCTCCCTCTCTCTTCAATTATCTCGATCGGTTTGATGATGTGGCAATTTCCTATTGGTCAGTATTGAAAAATTCATATCTTCTAATCCGCTTATCCAAATTTGACAAATAAATATGGTATGGAATTGTAAAATTAATCTCTATACAAATAAAAATATTTTCAAGGTCTGACTTCATGGTTTGACGAAGGGTGATTTTTGTAAAATGAATTTGATGCATAAAATCCATAAAAATTACATCTTAATCATCAGAACTCCAAAATTAACATAAAAATTATGTTTTTTTCATCAGGAGAACCTAATAAGTTCATTGTTGATATTTTCAAAATCTAAATCTGAGTTTTACTAAAAAGTTCTGAAATAAGGGTTTCTATACATTAATGTGCACTATGTACTCTACTACATGTTAATACATTGAAAATAGGCAAAGTGGAACTTGGACTCAATTAAAGTGGTGAAAGTTAGTAATTGATATCAGTAAGAGAGGTATGTGCATTTACACCTTAAGTTGGGAATAATTGTGCCTTAACCTATTTTTCTATAATGATGCTTTATTAAACCCTATTTCATATACTCTTGAATCTTTTGCTATGCATGCCTCATAAATCAGTTTTGGAACATTATTCTTGGGTCTTGGTACTCCACTGTCATGCTTATTGATTCATACGATTATTCTTGCCATGACTACTTTTCTAGCATGTGGATTTATGTTCTATTTAATTTAAAGTAACGGTACTTATGTACAACCACCCACAGAGGGCATGCAAATAATCTCCCTAGGGAATGTCTTATTCTCCCCATAATATTGTAGGTGACAGGAAATGTCTTATTCTTCCCTCACCCAAGGTTAGAGGTCCAGTAGGTGCCTCAACCCTACTTATTTAGGTAGACATAATTATCTTACATGAAAATCTTTTTTTATATTTGTAAATGGCTAGCTTCTTTGATATATAGCCTCATACTCTTGTTCTTCATCATACGATAAACCCTAGCCTATTTTTATTTTCTTTACTTATCTTGATATCCTAGACTAGTTTTGTGACACACAATTTTCTTCCATTTCCCTTTTTGTTGGGTGCCTTCCCAACCACCCAGGTGTTGAGCAAGGTGATGGATAAGACAATGAAGATCATAGCTTTTGGCTTGGACTCAATTGATGGAGATGTTGCTTGGAGAAAAGATTGTAGTAGTCTAGACTTCCCTCTATCTAGATCCTAATTGTGTGTCTTGATGTAAACCCTAATGGGAGAATTTGATGTATTTTTGTAAACCTCTTATCAAAATTGAATATAGGCATTTATTTTTTTATTCTTCTGCTTTCTAATGGTCTTTTGTATACCAATGTTTAATAAATTTGGAAAATTTATGCCCATTCCATCATACCTCTAAGAGTGTTTGGAATGGATGCCAATTCTTCAAATTTTTAGTAAAGGGATGATCCCACACTCTTTACAAGTTCCAAGTGGGAAACAAAGTGTATATCAAGGTCTCTCCATGAAAGGGTGTTTTAAGGTTTGGAAGGATGGGTAAGTTGGCTCCCAGGTTTATGGGACCTTACCCTGTGGTGGCCCGTGTTTGGAAGGTGGCTTACAAGTTGGAGTTGCCACCTGAGTTTTACTAGTTGCATCCAGTGTTTCATGTTAGCATGTTGAGGAAGTGTCATCCTGATATAGAGTAGGTTTTATAACTAGTAGAGGCGGAGCTTGAAGAGGATGTGTCCTATGTAGAAGGACCAGTGTTGATCTTGGATAGAAGGATCAAGAAGTTGAAGAAGAAGGACATCATTTTGGTGAAGTTTCTGTGGTATCACTATGGCGTAGAGGAAGACACATGGAAACTTGAGGAAGATATGTGGAGGAAGTACCAATGTCACCACCTAGTGGGTATTTTGGTGTGTCTTGACCGAGACACCTCCCTTGGTTGCTCTAGTCTCGACCGTTATGGTCTAGGGTGTGTCTTGGGTTGAGACAATGGTCTCCTTGAGGTGTGTCTCGACTTGGGTTTGGTGATCCTTTTTGTCTTGACCGAGAAAATTTGGTTTGTGCTTGTATCGAACTATAACATACTAGATCTCAGACCCTACCTTGGAAGTTGACATTTTGGACTTGGACAAACAAGGTTGAAGGTTAGACCTAAATAGATGTTTAGTATAACCCCAATGAGCTAATGCATGTATATATCACCTTAATAAAACCTAATGTTCTAACATCAATCTTAGGTTTATAATGGATACATAAAATAAGCCACATAACTCATTTTGGTGGTATTATGAAGATAAGAAACTTAATTGGATGAATAATTTAAATAATGGGTCGTTAATGGGCCATTTGACATATCTCATAAAAAGAAGTCTCAAAAGTGGTAACAAACTTCAAATTGGAAATCTATATATCAAAATTAGCCTACATGTCAAATTTCATCTAATTTGGACTACCTTGAAATATTAGGATAAGTTTAGGAGAGAGAAAATGAGTAAAAGGCATAAGTAATGAATAATGTGATTATATAACTTCAAAAGATGGAAAAAAATGTCAAATTTGTATTCAACACATCAAAGTTAACTTGTGGATGAAGTTTCACCAAATTTGGATGTTGTTTGTGCAAGTTATGCAATTTTAGGTACATTCTAGATTTTTTTGCATGTTACCCAATTGGGAGATTTTCTTTGCAAATTGTCACATCCATTATAATCCTTATATATTCCCTTACCTATATCTAGTTCTTGAACTATGGGTCACCTAGTTGCACCTTGGTTTGAAGGTGTTTCTTTCCAAGGGCATTTTAGGGATTACTCTCTTTATAAATGAGCTTATCTTTAGAAGCTATCAACCAATGGGGTTATTTCTTTGATTGGAGGTCGGTTGGGATGGCCTATAAATGTCCATAAACTGGCATTTGATATTAAGAAGCCTCTATGAGCTGTCCTCTTGTATGACCATGAAATCACTAGGCTAATGACACATGGAAAGCTCCATGGACACCTCATGCTTGACTTCTTCCTTATCCATAAAGGTTTGCATGCCCATGGGCCCCCTTAGCATTGGACACATGTAAAGTAATTTGACACCTTGTGCTTGACTTCTTCCTTATCCATAAAGGCTTGCATGTCCATGGACACCCTTATACATGACACATGGAAAGTCTCATAGACACCTCATACTTGACCTCTTTCTTTATATAGCCATATCTACCCCTTCCCAACTCCCAATTCGAAAACTCTTGTTCTGCTTTATTTCCTCTAGCTTAGAACATCATTATTACTCTATTTTTCCACGAAGGTGTTGTCCCAAGGTAAAAGGAGGTGCCTACCTTGGTGAAGAAGGCTCCTAGGGTTCCAAATTTCTCTATTTAGGATTTCTAAAGCTCCTCCTTAGTGATTTTGACCAAAACTAGTAAGTATCCTCCTTTCCTTCCCTATTTTCATGCTATTAGTCTTCCTTCCACCTTCCCTTCCATGGTGAAACCCCACCTAGAACCCATAAACACCTCATCTCCATGTTCCTTTTTTAGGGTTTTTCACCTCTAAAGTGGAGAAGGTGCTTCTTGCTCGTGATAGGAGCTTTGTTGGAGAAACCAGCCTCTCTAAGCTGGGGAACCTTACTTATTAGACCTGTCTGCCTTCCCTAGAGGTTCTTTGTAGGCCTAGGCTTGACTTAGACTATTTAGACTCTGAAGTTGAGGTATGATGTATCCCCTATTCTACTAAGTTGAGCAATTCACATTTGCTAATTCATTCTCTTTGTCCTATGGACTTAGCCTATACACAATGTCTTTTCTTTTGAAAATCATGGTTCATGTGAACTACCTTATTTGATATTGATCATGTGATCATGGATATTATTTTGAACTCTTATCTTATGCTTTATTCATGGTGGAACTCTAAAAGATGACATATGATGTCTTTTGCCCACTTATGAGGTGGATGTATATGTTGGTCACTTATGTGGTGACTAGTTTATATATTCTGACTATACTTTCTACTTGCCTCTACATTTAACATGCTATGTGATTTGGTAGCACTAGAGTAGTGTAATTGCATTGGTTTTTATGGTAGATGTGTTATTTCCTGCCGAGCAGATGTGATATTTCTTGCTCTTTTGGGATGGAAAGGAACCTCATACCCATGGAAAGATGTTTGATTCTTGGCCCATGTTTTATATATTTGGGAGATTGGAAGTATTCCTTTCTCTATCAGGTTTCAAGTTTATGAGACTTGGATACCTTTATGTTTATATTGTTCTAGGGATATGTTTATCTCACATGCAAGCAGGTTGATGATATGGGGTGTGTGCCCTAATTCTTTACATGTGCTTGTGTGGCATAATCTTGATGTTTTATTAATGGCAAGTATTCTTTTGTTATCATATGATTCCAATTCCTTTTCTCTTGATACCCATTTGGGTGGTCCTTATCCTTTCTATGGGAAGCCTTTTATATTTGTTGTCCTTTATTACATATATAGCTCAATTTTCCTATTTAATATGCAATACCAACCTTTGCTGATGTCATCTATTTTCTTTTCTTGCTGGGGTATGCTTCCAACCCTAGGTGAAGGACTTGGATGATAAGGCATGGATTTTTGGACTAGCTTAAGGAGTTAAAGCTTGGAGACAAAGTTGTTATGGTTTAGATTTCCCTCTACTCAAATCCTTATGTTGTATCATACATGTAAACCCTTAGGGGATATTATGATGTACTTTTGTAATAACCTTGTTATTAATTGAATATAGTCATCATTTTTATTCTGCTGCTATACTTTGGTTGTTTTGAATACCATTTATTGAAGTTTGAAAATGTTACACCTATTCTAGCATACCTTTGAGTGTGTATATAATGGATGTTTTATTCTTCAAATTTTATTTTAGTTAGGGGGTGATCTCGCCTCCTTACAGTATGGTATCAGAGCCCATGGTAGTCGGTATCTGACTATTTCAATTTTGTCTCCCTAGTTAGAATACTTGTCTTACCTTTAAGTGACATGTTTGCCCTAGAGTTGATCAATAGATGATGAAGGGTTGATTTAGGATCCTATAGTTTTACATTAGAATAATGATGAATACATCCCTAAAATACTTACAACTAAAAGATGCATAAGTAACCATAGTAACTTGTGGTTGTTTATCTTGGCCTTTAGGCAGCTACTAGGACATGAAGTTGAAAGCAAAGATGTCTAGAAAGGATCAAGGTTCAAGGGCTGGAAATATTTTCCTCTGCACCACTAGCTTGGTTTACGAGGACTCCCGAATCCATATGATACCGGCCTGGCTTGAGCTGATATGAATTGTCCGAAATAGCATGCTTTTAGACAATAGTAGCCTTAGACATCTATATGATTTATCTTTAGGGACCCTAATATGTTGAACTAGTCTCCCAGGTGTAATGACTTGTTTGAGGATGGATACCCAATATAGTTCCCTTATGACGCATAGAACCATATGTTTGGACAGTTATCCCTAGAACCTAGACTTTGAAGTTTGGTGTTTAGTAAGCAATCAGAGTGCGCGGTGAAGCGTGACTGATCTGGTATATGGTCTAGTTAGACTCACCATTTTACCTCTAGATTAGTTTGTCTTGGTAGGTTAAATCCTTTAAGGGGTGGTGAATAAGTTTTTTTTTTATATGTGGATGTTTTGATTTCGAGGATAAAATCCATTTAAGGGGTGGTTTGCTATAACATACTAGATCTCAGACCGTACCTTGGAAGTTGACATTTTAGACTTAGACAAACAAGGTTGAAGGTTAGACCTAAATATATGTTTAGTATAACCCCAATGAGCTAATGCAAGTGTAGATCACCTTAATATAACCTAATGTTCTAACATTAATCTTAGGTTCATAGTGGATACATAAAATATGCCACATAACTCATTTTGGTGGTAATATGAAGTTACAAAACTTAATTGGATGAATAATTTAGATAATGGTCCGTTAATGGGCCATATGACATATATCATAAAAATAAGTCTCAAAAGTGGAAAAAACTTCAAATTCGAAATCTACATATCAAAATTAGCCTACATGTCAAATTTATTAGGATAAGTTTAGGAGAGAGAAAATGATTAGAAGGCATAAGTAATGAATAATGTGATTATATAACTTCAAAAGATATAAATAATGTCAAAATTTTATTCAAAACATCAAAGTTAACTTGTGGATGAAGTTTCACCAAATTTGGATGTTGTTTGTGCATGTTATGCAATTTTAGGTACATTCTGGACTTTTCTACAATTCACCCAATTGGGAGGTTTTCTTTGCAAATTGTCACATGCATTATACTCCTTATATATTCCCTTACCATTCTCGAGTTTTTGAACCATGGGTCACCTAGTTGCACCTTGGTGTGAAGGTGTTTCTTTCCAAGGGTATTTTAGGGATTACTCTCTTTATAAATGAGCTTATCTTTAGAAGCTATCAACCAATGGGGTTATTTCTTTGATTGGAGGTCGGTTGGGATGGCCTATAAATTTCCATAAACTGAAATTATATATGCAAGAAGCCTCTTTGAGTTGTCCTCTTGCATGACCATGAAATCCCTAGGCTAAGGACACATGGAAAGCTCCATGGACACCTCATGCTTGACTTCTTCCTTATCCATAAAGGTTTGCATGCCTATGGACACCCTTAGCATTGGACACATGGAAAGTAACTTGAAACCTCGTGCTTGACTTATTCCTCATCCATAAAGTCTTGCATGTCCATGGACACCCTTATACATTACACATGGAAAGTCTCATAGACACCTCATACTTGACCTCTTTCTTTATATAGCCATATCTACCCCTTCCCAACTCCCAATTCAAAAACTCTTGCTCTCCTTTATTTCTTCTATCTTAGAGCATCATTCCTACTCTATTTTTCCATGAAGGTTTTGTTCCAAGGTAAAAGGAGGTGCTTACCTTGGTGAAGAAGTCTCCTAGGGTTCCAAATTTCTCTATTTAGGATTTCTTAAGATCCTCCTTGGTGATTTTGACCAAAACTAGTAAGTATCCTCCTTTCCTTCCCTATTTTCATGCTATTAGTCTTCCTTCCACCTTCCTTCAGGATGGAACCATGGCCTACCATGGTGAAACCCCACCTAGAACCCATAAACACCTCATCTCCATGTTATTTTGTTAGGGGTTTTCACCTCTAAAGTGGAGAAGGTGCTTCGTGCTGGTGATAGGAGCTTTGTTGGAGAAACCAGCCTCTCTAAGCTTGGGAACCTTACTTATTGGACCTGTCCACATTCCCTAGAGGTTATTTGGAGGCCTAGGCTTGACTTGGACTATTTAGACTCTGAAGTTGAGGTATGATGTATCCCCTATTCTTCGATGTTGAGCAATTCACCTATGCTTATTCATTCTCTTTGTCCTATGTACATTAGCCTATACACAATGTCTTTTCTTTTGAAAATCATGGTTCATGTAAACTACCTTATTTGATATTAATCATGTGATCATGGATATTCTTTTGAACTCTTATCTTGTGCTTTGTTCATGATGGAACTCTAAAAGATGACATGTGACGTCTTTTGCCCACTTATGAGGTGGATGTTTATGTTGGTCACTTATGTGGTGACTAGTTTATATATTCTGACTATACTTTCTACTTGCCTCTACATTTAACATGCTATGTGATTCAATAGCACTAGAGTAGTGTAATTGCATTGGTTTTTATGGCAGATGTGTTATTTCATGCCGACCAGATGTGATATTTCCTGCTCTTTTGGGATGGAAAGGAACCTCATACCCATAGCAAAATGTGTCATTCTTGGCCTATGTTTTATATATTTGGGAGATTGGAAGTATTCCTTTCTCTACCAAGTTTCAAGTTTATGAGACTTGGCTGCCTTTTTGTTTATATTGTTCTAGGGCTATGTTTATCTCACATGCATGTAGGTTGATGATATGGGGTGTGTGCCCTAATTCTTTACATGTGCCTGTGTGGCACAATCTTTATGTTTTATTAATGGCAAGTATTCTTTTGTTATCATATGATTTCAATTCCTTTTCTCTTGATACCCATTTGGGTGGTCCTTATCCTTTCTATGGAAACCTTTTATATCTGTTGTCCTTTATTCCATTTATAGCTCAATTTTCCTAATTAGTATGCACATACCAGCCTTTGCTGATGTCATCTATTTTCTCTTCTTGCTGGGGTATGCTTCCAACCCTAGGTGAAGGAGTTGGATGATAAAGCATGAATTTTTGGACTAGATTAAGGAGTTAAAGCTTGGAGACAAAGTTGTTATGGTTTAGATTTCCCTCTACTCAGATCCTTATGTTGTATCATACATGTAAACCCTTACGCGATATTATGATGTACTTTTGTAATAACCTTGTTATAATTGAATATAGTCAACATTTTTATTCCGCTTCTATACTTTGCTTGTTTTGAATACCATTTAGTGAAGTTTGAAAATGTTACACATATTCCAGCATACCTTTGAGTGTGTTTGGAATGTTTGTTTTATTATTCAAATCTTTAGTAAGGGGGTGATCTCGCCTCCTTACACGAACTCTCTCTATTTGTCTCAACTGTGACCTATATGTGGGTGACCTTAAGAGGTCGAGACCCAACATATGTTATATCACTATCTTGCACTTGCATGTTTTAAGTGGTTGCATGTTGTTTTTGTGGGTGGACAAGTGTCCCTTTGGTGCCTTTTAGTGTTGACACATCATGTATACCTTACTTCCCTCCTCCTTTGGGTATATAACCCCTTTTCTCTCCATGCAAGTGATCTTTTTCGGTCATCCTTTTTCTCCCTTCCCTTTTTCTCATCCTTGGATCTTGTTGGAGCACATAAGGTGTTGTTCTTGGTGCTTTGGAGATGGATCATCCTTGCATGTGGTGCCTTGAAGCTAGATCTTCCTCCTTGTGGTGGTTTCTTCCCTTGGTAAGTACTTTTACCATCTTGATCACGTTTTCCTTTTAAACCTCCATCTTCTTCTTCCTCTTCCCTTGGTCGTAGATATGGTTCTACCCTAGTGGTCTCCTTGAGAGAAACTCCTCTTCACAAAGGCCTTATACTATGGACTATCCATAGTGGTAACTATTGGGAGGAGGTTTTCTTCTCTTTTCCCCTTTTTTCTTTGGTTCGGCCTAGGGTCTCCTTGCCCTTTTTCTTGAGATACCTTTTAACCAAAGTGTTCTTCTTTTTGGGGGTGACCTTGTGGCCGAAGTGGTGACCTTGTTGGATATTCTTTCCTCCTCTTTGGAGCTTGAGTTTGGAGCTTGTTTTCTCTTCCAAATCAAATGGGTTATATAACTCTCTACCTCCTTCTATCATTAGTGCCTTACTTTTATGCTTGCATGTTATTGTTTTCATATATAAAGAAGATGTTAAGATGGTAGATGATGATGTTGTAATCTAGGGTTTATGACTTTGTAGTTTTCTCATGAAAATAATTCTCTTTCTAAAACCCTAGTTTCTATGTGCACATTTTGTAAAGTGATCATGAGAGGATGATCTTTCATGCATCTTGAGATTTGGTTTTGTCACCATGTTTTATGTTTGGCCATCACGTTTCCTTTAGAGTTTTGGGTATTTTTCTCACATTGCTTCTAGTTCGGTTTTCTCTCTCCTAAGTGGTCTTGCTTGATGATCCTTGTGGTGTTGGTCTAGAGTTTGATGATCTTGAATCCAAGAGTTTTAATCCTATGTACATTGGGTTTCTTGTTGTTTGATCTATTATAGTTGAGACATATGTGGGTCTTGTTGTTTTGGGTCGAGACACCCATGGGTGGCATGGGATCGAGACACCTATGCACGATTTTGGTCGAAACACTTTTGAGATGCTTTGGTTTGAAACACTTTGATGCACTGCGGTTGTGGCCCATGTTGGCTTGGGGTTGAGAGACATGTTCTCGGTTTTTTGGCAATCGCAACCATGAGTTTTAGTCGTGACCATGAGCCTGCTTTGCCTTGTTTTGGGTTGAAACCCTAGGATGGTCGAGACATGTTTGTAGATGGTTGAGACCATGATCTGTTGTAGTCAAGACCATGCCTTGTCACAGTCATGACACCTACCATGAAGGGGGTCGAGACATCTTGTGTCACGGTCATGACACCTGCCATAGAGATTTTCGTGACACCTTCTATGATACAAGGTTGTCACACATGCATAACACCATGATATAGTACACACATACACATATGACGATGATACTTAGGGTTGTGATGTAATGACCTGATCACTTTCATCTAATGATGTCCAACCCTAGATCAGTTCCAAGAATGTGGGAGGTGACTCAATTAGGGTTTAGTTCTATGCTCATGATGTAAACCCAAATCATCTATGTGTGTGAACCCTAACCCTAATCATGGGGTATGTTATACTTGTTGAATATGTAGATATATTTAGCATGTGACTATATGCTTTCTCTCTCTCCTACTTGTATGCATCTAACATTGTAGGTTTATTGAATATCATGGCTAAGTGAATGCTATGGTAACCTATATATGATATAGGGAGATGGTCAAGCACATTGTACTTGTTGAGGCATGATGTTGTGTTGACATACATGAATGGTTTGTTTGGGTCCTATGACCTGGTGATGGCTTAATGCCTATTGTGAGGTGGTAACCTCCTATGATGAGGGATTGTATCCCGTGGTGAGGTGATATTGATGATGGCCTTGAGAATGGAAATGATGCACAAATCATGTGGTGATAGTGTGACAAGTTCACACCTTATAGTTTTATATGTTGTGAAGTTGTACTATACCCTTATACTTGTAGTGTTTGCTATGTATTTATAAGTTTTAACTTGATTAATGCTAAAAGATACCTAATTGTCTTAATTCATCAAGTGAAACCCTAATCAAGGTGGTGCCCTATTCCATTGATCCTTTCTTGTGTCAGCTTTAATAGCTGGATTGGTCAAATAAGTATAACTCGGAGCACATATTTTTGAATATGTGGGGGCACAACTTGAGCAACCCCTTGCATCCACAATTATAGATTGTGTGAGACAGCCATGCATGAGTTGTTGTCCTTGTGAAATGGATGGCCATGAGTGAGACAATCCTTCTTTTTAGAACAGCCATGTGTGAGTCTGTTCTTCTAGTACCGTACTTGTACCAATGTGGGACATGTGTTATATGTGTGGATGGCCATGCATGAGCCAATCCATGAGCTTGACTATATGTCATTGTTGAAGTTGACTGATTTGTCCCTGTGGTGTTTTCTATCATGACGACCAAGAGGTGTGGGGATGTCGTGGATTCCAACTCTTCCATTGACCTTGTATGGTTTCGATTGTGACTTAGCAGTGGTTAGTTGGACTTGGGTGGTATGAATCAAATCCTTGGGGTAATAATAAAAGATGTAGCACAGTCGTGTAGTGTGTATTGCTTAGGGTCAAATACAAATAATGTTGGTTGAGCCCTTTGCCTCATCTTTTCACTGATTTATTTAATTATAAGGTGATAAGGAAGTCAACTATTATACATGTTCTTCATATTCCTTTTTAGAATGTAAATTGTTCTACTGTTTAGTGGTACCTTCCTAGTCTTGCTTAATCTGCTTTATATGTTGATTACATATCATTTAGTTGAATCTTCTCTACTTGCTTAGTATGATCTCTACCTGCTTAGTTATCTATGATTTTAATAGATGTTGGCGAAGACTTATATCTCTCACCGAGATGTTTGGTCTCACCCCATGGGTTTCCAAATCTTTTAGGTCGTCAAGAACGAGGGAGTAGGGATCATGCTATTGCCCGTTCCTTGTCATCATGGGAAAGAAAGGCAGAAAGAAGAAAGAGATTATCCGCCCCGATGCTTGTCCAGTATCGGGTCTTCGCCCGCGCGCGAGGGATGAACCTTAACCCTAATTTTTCATTAAATAAACATAATAGCTAATGAATTATTATTATATCGGCTTATGTATCACATGTGTGATGATGTTGATGAGCCTTTTTGAGGCATGGAAAGTAATGATGTTCTTACAGGGAACAATGTGAATGGTCTAACGACCTTGGATAGGGTTTCTACCCAATTTTAGGTTATATTCTCTTGATGATGTGATAAGGGATTGGTATCCCATGATGATATCATGATGAGTGTGGACTCATGTATGGAAGTGAAATAGTACCATGTGATTATGTGAATAAGCTTCATGTCTTGTACATTTTATATCTTTTGAAGTTTCAACGTGCACTTACCTATGTAGAACTCTTTAGGGTTTGTATGTAACTTGATTGATGTAGTTAAAAGATACCCAATTGACATTAACTATTCAAGGGAAACCCTAGTCATGTAGTTTCCCCATGCCATAGATCCATTCTAGTATCAAGACTTGTTGGATGGTTAAATGAGTATTCCTAAGGAAAACTCAGAGCGCATACTATTGAGTATGTGAATTGCAAGAGACTTTGTATCCTTGTCATCTTGATTCCAAAGGTTTTGAGGATGACTATGGTCATGCCTCAATAGGAGAATGACTTCAGTCGTGTCTCGGTATATATGATATAATTGAGGATAGTTGAGGTTGTACCTCAGATGTTTGGGTTTGTAAACCCTAGTTTCACTAGTACCATGACCTTTTGAGGGAGGACTAGGCTATTCACTAGTGCCCTGACCTATATACCAAGGAAAAACTAGGTTGACTAGTAGCTTGACCTTGTGTGTCTCTACGACAGACTCGTACTGATAGAGGGTGGATAAGATTAAAGGATTCTGACTCTCCTAGAGATCTTGTATGGCGCTGATTTCGACTTAATAGTGGTCAGTTGGAATTGAGTGGTATACCTTAATTCCTCAGGGAATTAATAAAATTCATAATATAGACATGTAGTATATATATTTAGGGTTAAACACACCTCACTTTGGATGTTGACCCTTTTCTTATTTCTTATACTGCTCAGTTAGTATATAATGCAGTAAGAGAAATTAACTATTTAGTAGGTGATAGTCTTAGATGTTCATCATATTCCTTCTAAGTCATATATGTTGCTATGTTTATCTATTTTTGTTGCATAATCCGCCTAACCTATTGGCATAGTTTAATATGTTGTAACTTCTTGATCTACTTAAGATACTATTTAGATGAATCTGCTCATCCTATTTAATATTTATACCTGCTATAAACAATAGTTATTTGTTGAGAGTTATATATCTCACTGGGACACGAGTCTCACGTCTTGGGTCATCACATATTTTTAAGTGGTCTTCAAGGCATGGTCAGGATCTTGGTCTGACACCCTTTTCCACACAAAGTGAGATTACTCAAAACCAAGCGCGAAATTAACACTAATAACGATATTACCACAAAATAGGGAAAATTAAAACTAATTTCATAACCATGCATCAAGCTGAACTCATCATGTCTGAAGCCATAAGATGAAGCCACTTGTATTTCATTAATATCAAAAGTTATTACATGACATAGCTCACTGGCTATCTAGCCACAACATGTTACGTGTGATAGCATGTTCGCATCCACAAACCATCTTTGTACCATCATCATATAGATTCAAAAACTCAAACTGGTGTACAAAGTCAATAAAACACCCCTGAGGATCTGAGTGTACATGGACGACACATAGGACTCTATTACTAGACACTAGATGCATATCCATGATCCAACAGCTACACACCTTAGGATATCTGCCTCAACAACATGATCTCTATCTCTGTAAACACTTCCACCTAAAAGATTGTGGAACCCTTGGGGTGATACCAAATGTCCCCACAAGAGTTATAAATTTTCACCATCATCTATTAAATGCACATATAACTAAAATAGGAGATTACACTATTAATAGATAAACAGATTCAACTAAATGATATAAGTAGGGAAATTAACATTGTTTAAGCAGTTCAGGTATCTACAACTGAGCAGTAAAACATTCTATGCTTTTAGAAGGAATATGAAGAACATGACAAAAACTTGACGTGTATTTTACTACGCGCTAAAAACGCAAGTATACGCGTCGAGTAGTACATGCCTTATGAGGCCCGAGTCGAACACAGGGATACTCGGAAATGTTGGAGACTCCTACTAACTATTTGCGATCAGCTAAGCCGAATAAAAAATTGGGGTTGTTGAATAAAATTAAAAGAAAATATAAATAAAACAAAGCAAACAATCTATTAAAGGTTAATTTGATCAATTCAAAAGGATATCTTTAGGATTGTGGTTTCACCACGGGTTTTCATTGCATTAGATTTCATATAATTCCTCAATCTTCTCTCTCTATCCGGGTAGTGGCCTGAAAACAGAATTACCCACTGTCGTGGTGTAATTCACTACTTAGGTTTAGGTCGATTCCACCGTCGTAGTAACCTATCCCCTAAACTAAGTGCATTACGAACGATCTCTCAGTTTCCACCATTAATTTCACACCTCCTTTGTCAAGGGATTTATCGATTAATGTATGTTTCGTCTCTTTTCAACCGTTAATCCTTCTGTCGAAGTGATTAAGGGCATTAGGTTATTATTATGGTGATCAAGCATAACAATATATGGAGAAAACAAAACTATACCACGGATTTAAGAGAGAAAATATGAATTATTAATATAAAACTATCATACAATGCATTCCCGGGCTACTCCCGGTCCTAAAGATGGAGGGGATTAGCCCCGCATGTTCATCTCACACAAGTACATGGTAGAAATAGGGGAAATCATATGAAAAACGTGAATTGAATGGGAAAACCCCTGAACGGAGAAGAACTGATTGATCCTTTGCGTAGAACACGAGCTTTCCCGCCTCTCGGTGGTGAAATCCATCTTCGACAGTGTCCGGATAGACAGGTATGAACTTCTGGCCTCCGTTCTCCTTTCTCCCCTCCTCGGCACTTGTGCAATGGTAAATTAGATTCTCCCCTCGTCTGGGTGGCCGTCATTAGGTATAAGTTCCTAATTAGGTCGTTAATTAACTCCAGCCGTCCGATTGAAATCATTCTAAATCCAACGCATATCTGACGGCGTCGATACCATCGACGCGAGTCGATGGTATCGACCCGCTACAGTAACGGCTGGCTGCAAATCCTTCCTGTGTCTCGCCTTTCATCATCTCGATACCATCGACTCGCGTCGATGGTATCGACTTCCTTTAGGCGTCGGTTTTGTCATTTTGCGACGTTGTATCTTGCATGTGTCGATGGTATCGACTTCCGTCGATACTATTGACTGCTTCTTCACCAGCAACCTGAAGGTGTCTCGATACCATCGACATCAGCGTCGATGGTATCGACTCTTTGCTGCTCCTTTCGGCTGGCAACCTGCGGTCTTGTCGATGGTATCGACTTCCGTCGATGGTATCGACGGAAGTAAATACTTGTTTTTCCTAAAATTTGAAGACAAGATCAAATAAATCCACATAAATATTAATAATGTGAGAATGAATGCTCAAAATGATGAAACTAAGAGAATTTGACATAAAGTGATGGCAAAGACCAAAATGGGTGAATTATGCAATATTAACCATAAAAATGACTAATAAAAGCACAAAACACATATCAAACAGGTCTATAAATGCGACTCAAAATCATCGCATCAAAATCCCCTAAGCTTGAATGTTGCACACCCTCGAGCAACCAATCCTTAGAATAGAATTGCAAATGTCAATTGAAAAACAACACACCAACCCAACATCCCATATGACTCCCACTGAACATTCTCAAACCAGCCTTTCCTAACCACAGAACGGTAATTACCCTAAAGGCGACAATAATCATCAATAAAAGAAATTAAACTCCAAACCGATGAACACTATCACATAAGGCAGTTAACATAATAAAATTCGCCGATTCAGCGTTGGTGCATCTTGTGATCGCCTATACTACGTTGCTCGCCCTAACTACCATCTACATGGAAGCAGTTCTCCTGATATTCATTAGTGAGGAGAAATTCACGGTGGCCTACCAATCCGAGCAACGGGTGGATGAAGATGGGTGGCTCATGGAAGAGCTTGGAAGTATTGTACAATTTCAACATGCATATACAAAAATGTCCTATCTGATGCAAATGCACATTAAAAATGCCCTAATGCCTAAAATCGGGTGGAATGATGCATGCACTAACCATCCACCTCAAAATGAGATGGATATCTAGTCAAACTACATCATGTACTCAATTATCCTGAAATGTGAGTGATATCATGTTCCTTTCTCCTTCTTATTTCACTTTCTTCTAAATTCTTTTTCTTTTCTCTTTTTTTTTCTATTTCAAATTTTCAGATTTTTTTTTCTAGCCCACATTTCCATAATTGCTTAAAGATCAGTTTATTGGGCTCTTTTCTTCATACTCCGAATTTTTTTTCAATATTTAGAAGGTATGGAACAGTTTAATTCACCATTGGGGAAAAATTGAGATACATGATATAGTTTATGCATGAAAATCATGAATGCAACTACATGGCATGCATCTAAAGGTAATGTGCATGAATCCCTATATTTTTTCTTATTTTTATGCAAACATATGGAAAATACCAATGCAAGTCCTATCTAAATGCTATGCACACAAAAAAGGAATTAAAACTGCACTTTACTTCCAATTCTTAGGTGGATTATGGAAAAATAAAGTGGAACGATCACAAGACTAGATGACTGAACCTTAGAAAGATATTATGTGTCCCTCCTTACTGACCTATGTAGTAGTTTAGAGGGTTCTCTCTCTTACATCCAATTAAGGTCTCATTACCATTTGGTTAGGTTAGGCTCAAACAACCATTACTGTCCACTTTCATGAATCATTAGGAGTACAAGTGTGAAATGTTGTTTTAAAGTTGACATAATCAATCATTTTCATAGGATGTGTTCCCCAAGGTCAACCAAAGCAAGCTATCCAAAGACACAAAAATGTTTAAATTTCCCTTCAATTCCCCATGCACTAACAAACAAGATGACACACTTTTACGACATCCACAATTACACTAGATAGAACGTGGATCCTACAAAAGCTAAAGATGCAAGAAACAAATAACAATGCTAAAAACTAAAAACAATAAAAGATAGATTTGTTCCAACTACCCCCCCTAAGCTTGAATTTGACTATGGCCTCATAGTCAAAAAAAAACTTAAAGGTTGGAACAGAGATACCAGATCACTCTTGTGGAGGTGGAGGTGGGTACTGTGGAGCCGTAGGATCCCAAGACGGATACTCTCCCTGGAAGCTTGGATCATAATGGGTCCTCGGCGGAGGCTGTGGATAGCCTCCAAAGTAACTCTGACTCCAGTAGTGGTCGTAGAAGGGCTCCTGCTGCATCTCCATCCGTTGCAACCGATTGTGTATCTGTTGTTGGTTGTCGAGGAGAAGACGTTCATTCTCAAACATCGCCCTTTCGTTGTCAAGTATCTGGTTCGTAGTGTCCTGAATACTGGTATACATCGCTAGATGCTGCTGCTGTGTCTGATGGATGTCCTGCAGCATCGTGTACATGCCTTGCATGGAGTAGGCATCCTCGCTCGGCTGCGAGGGCTGTGGTGATGGCGGAGGAGGCTATGATGATGAAGACGCACCCGGATGCATCCGAGGATGCTTCCGGGGTGCTACTCGTGCTCGAAGAGGTGTAAAGGCCTCTTCTTCCTCCTCAGCCTCGCCGCCCTGTCCGTCGTCGCCGCCTTCTTCATCATCGGAGTCGATGGCTATGATCGGCCATCTGAAATGTTGTGCGCCCTCGATGTGGAAGACAGGATCTGGCAGAGCACACTCCTGGTACGCGTGGTTTACGTGGCAGTGTGCGTACGCCAAACCATCCCGTAGAAGAATAAGGTTTGAACGGTGCAGATGTTGCACGTTCACCTTACTCCTCATGGAAAGCGACGTCATGGTGGAGAAGTTGAGCCCGAGGTAGTGCGCCAACTTAGTGATGAGCCCGCCGAAATGAATCGGGGCCTTCCTCATACTCCTCTTTACCGCCAGAACTCGCTGCAGGAAAAACGCACCCCAGTTGCATTGTTGTCGCTTCAGGAGCATGTAGAGAAAGAAGAGATCGGTCTCCTAAATTTTTCTCAGCGCCAGATCGCTACGAGCAAAGAATGTGAAACTCAACATCCGGTGTAGAACCCGGACAAATGGGTGCTCAAAATCCGCTACTGCAGCATTGTGGTAGCTCACTGTCTTGCCCGTCGGCACTGTCACTAGCTCGGCAAAGATTTTGTCATAATCGGTGCAGGCGTCCGGTTGCCGGTGATCGTGTTGCGAGTGGTTCCAGTTGAAGATGTTGTTAAACTGCCTAAGAGTGATGTTGTAGTCGATGTTGAACAGCCGGAACGACACCTGGCCCTTGATCCACTCACGATCAGTAGAAACTACGTCGTTGGGCACGACGCAGACATCAAGGGACGCCATGAATTCCGCCACCAACTGTTTGTAGGTGGGCCACTCGCCGAAGAATGGTTGACCATCTGCATGGTACTCCAGCTCGTCTGGCCTTCTGCTGGTGTGGCGTGCTTGACCCTTCAGCACATAGGCCAAGTTGGCCTCGAATCCAAGATCGCGGATCATATCCCGGTCCACATACCGGGTAGGCTCGATCTTCCGCTTCAAGATCTCTTCATAGATCTTCTTCACCTCCGTGGATGGGTGAACCAGGCGTAGGGGGTGGCACGAACTCCATTATATCCATAGGATTCACGCGGGAGGATGATGCTCCGGCGACGTGCACCATTGTTGCGAGAGAAACGGGATTAGAAAAAAAGCTCGGGAAGATGGAGAATTGACTCTCTGCTCAGTGAAGATCTTCACTCGGTGTTGCTGCTCTTCGATCTTGGATGACTCGGGGGAGTGCTCGGCGCAAAGGAGGAAGATCAATCTGAAGGCGTGACGTCAAATGACGTAATGACTCTCCTTATATAGACTTGGTCAGTGCCACTGTTAACCCATCGATACCATCGACGCGGGTCGATGGTATCTCGATGGTATCGACACGTCTCGATGCTATCTGCCCCCCTCGCGAGTATCGACGGCTGACGATTGCTTGATCTTGCAACCCGGATCGCTCTTGAGTCGATACCATCGACGCGGGTCGATGGTATCGACGCTGCACCCGGATCGATGACGTGGACGCCGCGATCACCGTCGATTTCTTTGCGCGGATCGGTGACATGGATGGTCGATACCATCGACAGGTGTCGATAGTATCGACTTGGCTTCATTGAGACACCGCCACATGCACTTCAACTTGTAACGATGTCGATACCATCGACGAGGCCGTCGATGGTATCAAGTTGACTGAGACAAATCGATCTGAACTTCTCCAGAGATCCCGATGGTATCGACGCCTGTGTCGATACCATCGACTATTGTTGGACGACCTGCCTGTAGGTGTGTCGATACCATCGACGTGACCGTCGATAGTATCGACTCAGAATGAACTCTGTAGTTGCCAACCTGAACCTATGTCGAGACCATCGACGCGTGTGTCGATGGTATCGACTCTGCCTCAGCCTACACAATGAACAAACGGATCAAGGTATCTTCTTTACACTAAAAATTGAACGAAAATAAAGCAACCTATGATTATAATTAAACTATCCTAATGTACTGATGGTTGGGTTGCCTCCCAACAAGCGCCCTTATTTAACGTCTTAGGCTAGACGGCTTACGGGCATCTCATTCATCCGAAAGTGTAATGAGTTTAACCTCATTCACTTTTCTCTTGTAATTCTCACCAAAATACAGCTTTAACCTCTGTCCATTCACCAAGAACGTGGCATCACCATCACGCACTAGAATCGCGCCGTGTGGTTTGACCTCTTCCACCACGAACGGTCCACTCCACCGGGACTTTAGCTTCCTGGGATGCAACTTGAGTCGGGAGTTGAACAGCAAAACACTATCTCCCTTCTTGAACGTGCGCAACTCGATGTGACGATCATGGATCAGTTTTGTGCGATCCTTGTATATTTGGGCATTCTCATATGCCGTCATCCGTAACTCATCCAGCTCATTCAACTCAAACATTCTCTTTCTTCCTGCTTCATCATAACTTAGATTTAGCCTTCTAAGCGCCCAATGGGCCTTGTGCTCCAACTCAACCGGTAGATGACAAGCCCAGCCATATGCCAACCTAAAAGGCGTAGTGCCTATAGGTGTTTTAAAGGCCGTTCTGTACGCCCACAGTGCATCCGGTAGTAAGACACTCCAGTTCTTCCTTGTGGATGCCACCATCCGCTCTAGAATCTTCTTGATTTCACGGTTTGAGACCTCCACTTGGCCTTGAGTCTGCGGATGATATGGGGTGCCAATGTTGTGCTTGACCCCATATTTCTTCAGTAATGTCGAGAATTTCTGATTTCGGAAGTGTGTACCCCCATCGCTTATTATCATTTGGGGTATCCCAAACCAGCAGAAAATATTTTCCTTCACGAACCTGCACACTACAGTAGAATCATTAGTCCTTGTGGGGATTGCTTCCACCCACTTCGACACATAGTCAACGGCTAGCAAGATATACAAATTGGAGTTCGAGGACACAAAGGGTCCCATGAAGTCTATGCCCCACAAATCAAATACCTCAACTTCCTGAAATACATTCAAGGGCATCTCCTGTCACTTTGATATATTACCTGATCATTGACAAGGATCACATTGCCTCACAAAATCGTAGGCATCCCAAAACAAAGTTGGACAATAAAGGCCGCTTTCCAACATCTTAGCTGCAGTTCGCGAACTGGCATGGTGTCCTCCCGTAGGTGATGCATGGCAATGATGGAGAACACTCTCGTACTCCACTTCAGGCACACACCTGCGTAAGATACCGTCCCTGCATTGCTTCAAAAGAATTGGATCATCCCAAAACTAATATCTCAAAGAATGAAAGAATCTCTTTTTCTCCTGATATGACCAATCTTCCGGGATGATCCCGCAAGCCAAATAATTAACAATTTCAGCGAACCAAGGCTCTTTAGAATTAATTTTTAAAAGATGTTCATCGGGAAACGTCTCGGTTATGGGTATATGTAAATATTTTTCATCCACCCTTTCTAACCTAGACAAATGATCAGCCACTACATTCTCAATCCCAGATTTATCCTTGATTTCAATGTCAAATTCCTGTAAGAGCAAAATCCACCTAATGAGTCTAGGCTTTGCATCTTTTTTCTCCATCAAGTATTTTATTGCAGCATGGTCGGTCCATACAACTACTTTACATCCAACTAAATACTTCCGAAATTTTTCAAAAGCAAACACGACGGCAAGTAATTCTTTTTCAGTAGTTGTATAATTCAATTGAGCATCATTCAGAGTTTTGGAAGCATAGAAAATCACAACGGGCTTATTATCTACCCGTTGCCCCAAAATGGCTCCTACTGCAAAATCCGAAGCGTCACACATCAATTCGAAAGGTTTTGTCCAATCCGGCGTTTGAACAACCGGGGCAGAAATCAACTTTTCTTTCAAAACATTGAATGCATGAAGACACTTATCATTGAAATCGAAAACCGCATCTTTCTCTAAGAGTTCGGATAAAGGTTTTGCAATTTTAGAAAAATCCTTAATGAATCGCCGATAGAACCCGGCGTGTCCCAGAAAGCTTCTCACCCCTTTTACAGAATTTGGTGGGGGCAGCTTGGAAATCACCTCAATTTTTACCGGGTCTACCTCAAGACCTTTGCTAGACACCTTGTGTCCTAGCACTATTCCCTCTGTCACCATCATGTGACATTTCTCCCAGTTAAGGACCAAGTGTGTGTCCTCACAACGCTGCAAAACTTTGTCTAAGTTATAGAGACATTCATCAAATGATGCACCATAAACCGAGAAGTCATCCATAAAAACCTCAAGACAACGCTCTACCATGTCAGAAAATATGGCGAGCATACATCGTTGAAACGTTGCTGGTGCATTACATAAACCAAACGACATTCGACGGTAAGCAAAAGTCCCATAGGGACAGGTGAAAGTAGACTTCTCTTGATCCAAAGGATCAATCGAGATCTGGTTGTACCCCGAATATCCATCTAGAAAACAAAAATTCGACCGACCGGCAAGGCATTCTAAAATTTGATCGATAAACGGTAAAGGAAAGTGATCCTTAAGTGTGGCGGCATTCAGACAATGGTAGTCAATACAAACTCGCCACCCGGTTACCAGTCGGGTGGTGACAGGTTCATTCAACAAATTTTTAGTGACAGTAATTCCCCCCTTCTTAGGGACTACCTGTGTGGGACTCACCCACGTCGAGTCTGATATGGCATAGATAATCTCTGCAGCAAGAAGTTTGATGACCTATTTCTTCACAACCTCCATCATGCTCGGATTTAAACGTCTTTGAGGCTGAATAACAGGCTTGGCTCCCTCTTCGAGCCGAATCTTGTGCTGGCAAAGAGTAGGGGAGATCCCCTTGATGTCTGCAACAGACCACCCAAAAGCTCCACGGTGGTTCTTCAGAACTATCAGCAATTGCTCCTCCTCGTCCGCATTCAAATAAGCAGATACGATCACCGGTAACTTGTCTTTCTCAGCTAGAAAGACATACTTGATATGTGGGGGAAGCGACTTCAATTCTAACTCTGGCGGGCTGATAAGAGATGAATGCTGCGGTGGGGGAAGTGCACCTAAATCTTCATAGTGCCTCGTATAGAAGCATGGAAGCATATAAAGCATTTTAGCGCACTCCTTGAGTGATTTACTCCGCATCCAATCATAGGTAACATTCAACAAACAAGCCTCTAACGGTAATTTCGGATATGCCTCAACAACAGAAATAGCAATTGCATCATCCTCCAATGAAGGCGAAATGTCCTCATTCTCATCATTCGGAAATCCCACAGCTTTACACAAAGAAACAACCTTAGTTTGCTCCATGATATCCACAACTAAGGTTCCATTATCCATCTTTCTCATAACATGAGCCATGTCCAGAAATGGTTTTCCAAGGCAAAGTGAGATGTTGTGATCCATATGTTTCATCATGTTACATTGTTCTTTTGCTTTAGAAGACACAGTGCTAGAGGGCATGACCATCTCAAAGCGGTCATCTGCTATGCCTAAGGTCAAGCGACCTCTCCCCATCTCTAAGATCATGTCAGCTGTAGCTTGGAATGGGCGTCCAAGTAACAGCTCATTGCCATGCTCATCCTGCATTTCCATAACCACAAAATCAGCCGGAAAGACAAATCGATCCACCTTTACTAAGACATCTTCACAGATTCCGTAAGGCTTCACCACAGAGTTGTCGGCCAATTGGATAGTCATATTGCTCAGCCGTGACTCCTTTAATCCCAGCTTTTTAAATGTCGAAAGGGGCATTAAGTTGATGCTCGCCCCTGAATCACACAGTGCTTCTCCAAATTTACACTTCCCGATATAACAAGAAATGTTGAAACACCCTGGATCCTATCTCTTTGGCGACAAAGTACCCATAATGAAAGCACTCACTTGCTCCTTTAGCACAACGACCTCAGTATCTGGTATTTTCCTCTTCTTGGTAATAACATCTTTTAGAAACTTCCCGTATGAAGGGATTTTCTCAATAGCTTCCAATAATGGGATATTGACCGAAAGCTTCCTAAAGCTGTCCAAGAATTTCTTGAACTGTGCATCTACCTTCCTTGCCTTTGCACTATTCGGATAAGGGACCGGAAAAGTTTGTGCCCTTTGATGAGGTGGCACATAAGGCATCATTTTCTGCGGTTCCTCCTCAGCAACCTGTTCTTCAGTACCATCTATGGCTATGTCTTCAACTTGCCCTGTGACTGGTGTGGGCTACTCCGTAATGGTTTCACCTTCAACTTTATCTTGCTGTGTGCTTGTTTCATCCATTCTTGGATTCAACACTTTCTTACCGCTTCTCAGTAAAATAGCCTTGGCTTGCTGGTTTCCCCCGGGAACATTGGTGTTCCCCGGAAAACCCGGATGTGTTAGTTTCTTCAAACTAGCTATTTCAGCTGCCATCTGCGCCATGGATGTCTCTATGGTCCTCATTTGAGCCCCATGGCTCTGCAATGTCTGCCCAAATTGATTCATGTATTCTCCTTGTTGCTTAATTTGCTGCCTGAATGTGTTCATTAACTCTTGATTTTGCTTGATGACCTGATTGAGCAACTTCGTGCTCTTGTCCTCTGCAGCTGGCGCGGGCTTGGCTTCCGGATCCTGCAGGAAATTATTCGGATCCTTCCATGAGAACTTTTTGTCCTTTCTCCATGAGTAGTCATTGTTCCTGTACCCTTGTTGTTGTCTCATGTACTTGACTTGAGCCTCATCCTCAGACTCATTTTCTTCTTTTTGCAGTAACTTCTTTGCGAGAAGATCCATCTTCTCATTCAGCTCTCTCATTGCCTTTGATTCACCGGCGACTCGTGCTTTCTCAACTGGGCCTCTCTCTCTTTCTCCCCATGACTACTTTCTAGCCATGTTCTTGAGTATTTCCCAGCATCTAGTGTCAGTGTTGTTCAGAAAAAATCCCGACCCGGCTGAATCCAGATTACTCCTATCATGCTCGGAGAGAGCAAAATAGAAGATTTTCACCTGTGTCTCTTTGTCCAGCCCGTGATGCGGATATCTCCTCAACATAACCTGAAATCGCTCCCAGGTCTCAGAATATGTTTCACCCGCCTGTTGGGTGAAATTGTGAATCTTATGGATCATGTCGTTAGTCTTTTCAGGAGGGAAGAACCTCTCAAAGAATACTTCCACCATATGGTCCCAAGACTCAAAGAACTCATCGTCTAGATTATGTAGCCACTCTCTTGCTGTTCCTGCCAAGGAACTTGGGAACAGCTTGAGGTACAAAGCATCTTGTGGAAACCTGTCTATCTTTACCATGTCACAGTTTTCAACGAACTGGCTGATGTGTGCAACAAGATCCTCATTCTTCAGCCCGTGAAACGCATTTGATTTTACCAAATTAATCAACGCTGGATCGATCTTATATGTCGGTATGTTGATCACCTACTTTTTTATAGGCCCCTTTGAAGCTGATGAGGAAGAAGCTTTGATCTTCTCCCATATGGTATGTGGCTCAGCCATGTCTTTTGGTTCAGATTCAGAATATATCTCTTCTTGGTACTCGTGCTCATAATGCTCCTCATCCTCAGGTCCCGGAAACGGAACCTCAGGTGTGTGATTGTCGTAGTCTGTACTACGTGTCTGCACCATACACAGTACCTGAAATAAGAAAATTTGAGTTCAGTACTATGCTTAGATGAGTATAACAATTATAGTGCAATGTAAACATATTTGAATTTGAATGAAATTTAAAAAGAAATTTGTGGCCTATAGTGGAAACTCGTAGCACTCGAAGTGCCAACAATTCCGCCGTATCCCCGGCAACGGCGCCAAAAACTTGACGTGTATTTTACTACGCGCTAAAAACGCAAGTATACGCGTCGAGTAGTACAGGCCTTGTGAGGCCCGAGTCGAACACAGGGATACTCGGAAATGTTGGAGACTCCTACTAACTATTTGCGATCAGCTAAGCCGAATAACAAATTGGGGTTGTTGAATAAAATTAAAAGAAATTATAAATAAAACAAAGCAAACAATCGATTAAAGGTTAATTTAATCAATTCAAAAGGATATCTTTAGGATTGTGGTTTCACCGCGGGTTTTCATTGCATTAGATTTCATATAATTCCTCAATCTTCTCTCTCTATCCGGGTAGTGGCCTGAAAATAGAATTACCCACTGTCGTGGTGTAATTCACTACTTAGGTTTAGGTCGATTCCACCGTCGTAGTAACCTATCCCCTAAACTAAGTGCATTACAAACGATCTCTCAGTTTCCACCATTAATTTTACACCTCCTTTGTCAAGGGATTTATCGATTAATGTATGTTTCGTCTCTTTTCAACCGTTAATCCTTCTGTCGAAGTGATTAAGGGCATTAGGTTATTATTATGGTGATCAAGCATAACAATATATGGAGAAAATGAAACTATACCACGGATTTAAGAGAGAAAATATGAATTATTAATATAAAACTGTCATACAATGCATTCCCGGGCTACTCCCGGTCCTAAAGATGGAGGGGATTAGCCCCGCATGTTCATCTCACACAAGTACATGGTAGAAATAGGGGAAATCATATGAGAAACGTGAATTGAATGGGAAAACCCCTGAACGGAGAAGAACTGATTGATCCTTTGCGTAGAACACGAGCTTTCCCGCCTCTCGGTGGTGAAATCCGTCTTCGGCAGCATCCGGATCGACAGGTATGAACTTCTGGCCTCCGTTCTCCTTTCTCCCCCTCCTCGGCACTTGTGTAATGGTAAATTAGATTCTCCCCTCGTCTGGGCGGCCGTCATTAGGTATAAGTTCCTAATTAGGTCGTTAATTAACTCCAGTCGTCCGATTGAAATCATTCTAAATCCAACGCATATCTGACGGCGTCGATACCATCGACGCGAGTCGATGGTATCGACCCGCTACAGTAGCGGCTGGCTGCAAATCCTTCCTGTGTCTCGCCTTTCATCATCTAGATACCATCGACTCGCGTCGATGGTATCGACTTCCTTTAGGCGTCGGTTTTGTCATTTTGCGACGTTGTAGCTTCCATGTGTCGATGGTATCGACTTCCGTCGATACTATCGACTGCTTCTTCACCAGCTACCTGAAGGTGTCTCGATACCATCGACATCAGCGTCGATGGTATCGACTCTTTGCTGCTCCTTTCGGCTGGCAACCTGCGGTCTTGTCGATGGTATCGACGGAAGTAAATACTTGTTTTTCCTGAAATTTGAAGACAAGATCAAATAAATCCACACAAATAATAATAATGTGATAATGAATGCTCAAAATGATGAAACTAAGAGAATTTGACATAAAATGATGGCAAAGACCAAAATGGGTGAATTATGCAATATTAACCATAAAAATGACTAATAAAAGCACAAAACACATATCAAACAGGTCTATAAATGCGACTCAAAATCAACGCATCAAACATGTATGACTATAATAAAATTAACAGTATAAAAGAAAAAGAAAAGGCTCATACAATGTTCTCCATATTTATCCCTAAACAAATACACTACACGACTATCTTACATCTTTTATTAATACCCTAAGGATTTGAGTCGTACCACTGATATCCAACTGACTACTACGAAGTCAAAATCAGTGTCATACAAGGACAATAGAAGAGCCAAAATCCACGACCTCCCCACACCTCATGGTCAGTACATAAGAACACCTCAGAGACATATCAGTCAACTGCAAAAGTGACATATAGTCAAACTAGGGGGTTGGCTCACACATGGCCACCCATATATATAACACGTATCCCACCTTGGTACAGGTAACAACAATAGAAGAACTGGCTCACGCCTAGCCATTCTAAAAAGAAGTATTGGCTCATGCATGGCCATCCATATCACAAGGAGATCAACTCACACATGGTTGTATCACACAACTACAATTAAGAAAGCAAGGATATACTCAACTTGCACCCTACATATTCCAAAATATGCGCTCCGAGTTAAACCTGTGTCACCAATCCAACAAATTAAACTAACACTGGAAAGGATCTATGGCCAGGGAAAACTACATGATTAGTTCCACTTGATTAGTTAAGACTATTAGAGTGTCTTTCAACATCAATCAAGTTACAATGTATAGAGCCATAACAAACTCTACACGAATCAGGGTATAGCATAACTTCAGAAGATATAATGTGTATAAGGTGTGAATTTGTCACATCATCTCAGGGCATCACCGTATCATTGCTTTTCACAAGGCTATAATCATTGCCACCTGTTAACACCACCATGTTAGACTAATCATCATAGTCACAACACTGGGAATAATAATCCCTCATCACATCACTGGAGGATAACACCTCTCACTAGGCATCTAGCCTTCACTAGGTCATAAGACCAATCACGTTATTCATGTATGTCAACATCACATCATGCCTCAACAAGTACAATGGCATGATCATCACACTGTGTTAGATATATATCACCATAATATTCACAAAGCTATGACATTCATTTCACCTACAAGGTTAGAGGTTCATAAGCAAGAGAGAGAAAACATCATAAATCCATATGTCCCATCATGATCTCAAGATGCCTCATATCATTCATAACCATCACCATAGCATACACAATCCATGGCATACATTCCACCTACAAGGTTAGAATTACACAAGTAGGAAAGAAAAGTATAATCATGTGCCATGCATCTCTACATATTTCAACAAGTATAGCATACCCTAGGATTAGGGTTAGGATTCACACTCTTAACCGATTAGAGTTTTCATCATGATTATAGCACTAAACCCTAGGTACTCCATCTCCCACTTTCTTGGAGCATATTAGGATTTAGGAACCTGATTAGAGTTAATCAAACAATCATTCAAACAACACTAGTCACGATTCATTACTTGCCTACTCATATACATGTGTTGATTATATGATCAATTATGTGTCTCGACCACCCATGAAGCAAGGTGTGTTGTTGGTTGTTTAGGCTAATGAGTTTCAATCAATAAGAATGATCTTTTACTCAACCAGCTATATACCGCAAGTATACGAGAGTAGTTGTAGTCGAGGTCGAACACAAGGAGCGTTGGTTAGTTAGGCGCAAGAGTTATGATTTTCAATAATCTAGATCGTTGTACACAAGATGATTGGATTTGAACAACTAAATTATATATTTAAAACAAAATAGTAAATTATCACTTAAGAAAGGTTAAGATTCAGATTTGGAAGGATCCTAGACTTGGGATTTCACTATCACATCATAGCTTATATTAAAATACAAATTTATACATGTTAATTAACTTGCAAAGGAGGTTTGTAGTCATCGCTCACCTCCCGGTGAAGTGATGATGATTTTAACTCCATACATCACTCTCGTGTATGTATTTCATTTTAAATCACAAACCTTGCTCCTCAACATAATCCCAGCCACTCTTGCGGTCAAGGACAAGTTGCCAAAAGAGTAACTCCATACTCTCAAACACATCTTCTCAGATTATGAAAGAAAGCATAAATATGCAAGTGTGATGGCCAATCACACAAACAAGCATTTCAGACCTGAAATAACTCTTGGAACATGCAAGAAACTAACATTTAGTATGAGATTCATATGTTCATACAAACAATGACATGGGATCTACTCTCCCATGCCTAAGAAAAAGGAACAACTCGTCCATGATAGTGTACAACAGAAAATGTGCAAAATTTTTAGAATTCAACATGATTTAGAGAAGGAAAAACTAAGTAATTCCAAGGTGTAACCAAAGAAAGGTAGAATTCCGACTTGAGGACAAAATCCCATTTCTACGGCTGCTCCAAACCAGGCAAACCTCTCTCCCAAGAAGCTTGGTGGAGTGAAAAAGCTCTGCTGCACCTTGGAGAAGAAACTTGGAGAAGAAGAGAAGAAGAATGGAGGTTCTTTGGCAAGAAACCACCTTCTTCCACCCAAAATCGTCCTTCCTTTGCTCTCCTCTGGCTCTTGGATGAGGGAACTTCCATAAAATGACCAGAGATAACCGCCCCTTAAGTTCCCTCTTCGTTTTAAACAAAAACTCGTATTTTTCGAAATGCTAAAACTGCCAGAGACACGACGTGCGTCCAAAGTGCACGTCGTGCAAAACCTTCATCAGTTGCTCCATTCTACACTGCGCACGCCATGCGCTGAAGAAATGCATGTCGTGCAACTTTCCAGAAACTTTCAGCTCCCAGGTGCACAACGTGCGCTGAAGAAATGCACGCCGTGCAACTTTCCAGAAATTTTCAGCTCCCAGGTGCACGCCCTACAATTATGTGCACGTCGTGCAAATTTCCAAAAACTTTCAGTCTGCTCAACGCTGCCAGGTGCACGACGTGTCTTTTTAAGACACGGCGTGCACCTGGCTGTTCTGGTTTGTTGTGTATTCTGGTCATAACTTTCAGCGTGTAGGTCTGATTTACATGCTGTAAAAAGTGGTATTTGCGTAGTTTCGAACCCCAAAACATGTAGATACTTGAGGAGTGATCCAATAAGTCATAATGTGATATATTCCTCATCATTTCATTGAAAAATGTAGTACCAACAATCCAAACCATGAGACAAGTAAGAATAGCTAAAAGTATAGAATCTAGCATGAATGAGAGTGATAATTGAGTCAAAACAACATGGATATGCAACCAAACATGATACAAAAGATGATATCATTTTTGCACATCATGTGCCAACCGCAAAACATCATGTGTCTTGACTTCAACCGTCTATATGTCTCAACCGCAACAAACCTAAGTGTCTCGACCACCACATGGAACCATGCCTCCATCACTTCATGGATTAGGGTTTTGTCCATCCTCAAAGCACATATGTCTCGAGCCCAAAAGCAAATCCATGTCTATATATATGTATATATATACATATATGTATGTATATATATATATATATATATATATATATATATATGTATATATACATATATATACATATATGTGTATATATATACATATATGTATATATATACACACACACACACATATATATACATATATGTATATATATATGTATATGTATACATATATATATATAGATATACATATATATGTATATATATACATATATGTATATATAAATATATATATATATATATATCAAAGCTCAAAGAAAACATCTCAACTAAAATAGAAGTAGGTGTCTCGACCTACACAAGGACATGTGTTTCGACCATGGTTCCTCGACCCATAGAAAACATGAGTATCTTGACCCTAAAACAACAATAGGGACTATGTCTCGACCAAAACATGGCCGAATAGAAAGAAAACCAAACTTCATCAAGATCAAAACCCATGGATTCAAGAGCATCAAACCCTAGAACAAGATCCATGAAGATCATCAAGGAAAATCACTTAGGGGAGAGAGCAAGTTGAACCTCAACATATGAGTGAACATCCAAAACACCAAGGAAAACATAAAGTTTGAAACTTACATGGTGATAATACCCAAGCTTATATATTGCATGTATCAAGATCACCTCACTCGACACATAATCAAATCAGTTATATGAATTTAGGGTTTAAGAAACAGAGTTATCTACATGAGAATAATACAAAGTCTTGAACCCTAAATTCATGATAACATCATTTAGCTCATTAACAACATATCCATAGGTTAAAATAGTAGATTATAGTAAGGAAGACCACCATCCTCAAGGAAAGGAACTTCACTCAAAATTAGTCACTAATAACCCTTAAACTTGTATCATAAAAACATCATGAAAGGTCTTTGTGCAAGAGAGAGAAAACCAAATTTGACACCTCCAGAACAGACCTAGACTCCATGACACATCAAGGTACATAAACATCATGTATGTGACTAAAACCAAGATCAAAACATGGGAAGTAAACTACCATAACACATCCATCCTCCAAATCGGGTACTTAACATTAGGGTTTTGTATCATACCACATCATCAAACCCTAGGTGTATTGTTTCCCACATTCTTTGATAATATGAGAGTTAAGCATCAAGTTTAGAGTCAAGCATTATGTATCCAAACAGTACCATACATGTATCATCATGTATTCATAGTATATATGTACCAATCATGTATTCATGTTTAGGTATTAACCCACATCACTCAAATGTGTTTGACCCACTATCATCTAGGTCACGACCCATCACCATCATACTTGTTTCAACCAACACCAAATAGCTAAAGGATTAACCAACTACTTGGTGTTATGACTGATACAAAAGCCATGCCAACATGGCCCATAAGAAGATGGTTTTCATTGTTACAAGGAAAGGGTAGCGACCCACCATACAAGAGTTTGACATGTTTCGACCTAACTGACCCAAGGCATGGTTTCAACCACAACCAAGAATGGGTAGAGACCAAACGTGGTCCAACACCTTACCAAAACCTCATCAAGATTAGATAGGAAAGAACACGACCTGAAATAGAAGATAACTTTAGGGAACTCCATCATCATCAAGGTGGAATACTCCACTCAAAATGATCACCAAAAACCCTAAAACTTGCACTATGGAAACTCCATGAAAACATCACATGAAAGGGTGATAAAATATGATCTAAACACCCAGAACATAAGCCCAAATAGAAAGATAGGTCAAGTTACATGTTCATAAAGAAAGATCATCAAGATCATGGTCAAGAGATGAGAAAATCCACCATAAATCATAATCATCAAGAAAACATGTATACAACTAGGATTTCGGATTTTAAGCATATCAAGCATGATAATAACCATCACTTAAGCTCTAGGTAATGATATCATCTACTAGTATACTAAGGGTACGTTTTTAGAGAGATAAAAAAACAACATGCAAATAAAATTAAGAGTGCTAATAATAGAGGAGGGTAGAAAGTTATAAAACCCGCCTTAAGAAGCTCAACACCAAGGGTCCAAGCTCCAAGATCAAGGGATCCAAGCATACGATACAAGGGTTGAAGAAGCTTCTAAAAAGACTCCTATAATGGCCACAACATCACCTCAAAGAAAAGGAGATACCAAGGTCAAGACAGCCCAAGAAAAAGAAGGGAAGAAAACCCTAGTCGAACTAAAGGGAGAAGGAGGAAAAAGAGGGAAGAACTTCCTCCTACTATGACCTATGACCCTTGTGATGAGGGTTTCTTCCTTAAGAGAGACTATCACATCCAATCATGGTCCATGGTTGATAAAAGGGAAGAATATGGAGTAGGGATTCTAAGGAAAACATTGCAAAAGAAGAGGAGATGCTTACCAAGGTTGAAGATGAGCAAGGATCACCACATGCAAGGGATCCGATCACCAAAGCTCCAAGAATCATCCCGCCAAGGTCCAAGGATGAGAAAAATAAAGGGAAGAAGGAGGAGGGCCAAAAGGTTCACTTGTAAGAAGAATAAAGGGTTTAAAGGAGGAGGTAGGTAGGGTGGAGATGAAGTGTCAACACCTAAATGCACCAAAAAGACACTTGTCAACCCAAGAAACCAACATGCAACCACTTAAGCCTTGCATGCACGAGATGGTGATACAACCTATGTTGGGTATCGACCACTTAGGTCCCCAACACATTGGTTTAGGTCGCAACACCTCCTAGAGTTTGAAACAAGAGCAAACATCATGACTAGGTTGAAACAAGATCATCACCATCAAAGAGGTCGAAACACCAAAAGACAAGCATCTAGGTGGAAACACATGACCCCAAACATTCATGGTCATAACAAAATAAAGCCTAGGCAAGTGTTTTGGTCAAAACACATCCAAAACAGCCCCTAGGTTGCTACCTAGGTTGCTTCCATCATCAAGGTACATCAAGGCCAAAACAAAAGGGTCATCGACATACTAGGTCAAGACATACCACAAGAAGTCAACTTGTTTCGACCCCAAACTCATCCAAGACCATATATATCGAGACAACATCACCAAAGGAATGTGTTTTAGTCGAAACACTCCCAAAACATACCATAAGGGATACTTAAGCAACATTACTAGGTCAACACCATCCAAACCTTAAAAACCCTAGCATATCATAGATGCCACCACTCATACAAGGCCCAAACAAGGTGCCCACTTCTTCCTATCTCCTCTAGATGATGTCAAGGTATGGAAGACACTCTCTAGAAGTGAAAAATTTCATATCAATCCCCTACTTTGGGTAAATTGTAATTTGCACCAAAACTAGCACACAATGCACAAACATCACCCAAACAAGGTCAAACTTGAATCTTAAGCTCTCCACAAGCTCTAAGATCACCTCAAATTATTATAACAAGGTTCTAAGCATATCATCAAACCAAAGAAACTAGGTTTATCCCAAAACCTAGGTCAGGGGCCATACACTTGGTGCTGAAGAAGAGCAGTTTGGAGATCAGTAGACGTAGAAGGTTGGATAGCTGCTAGTTGTTGTTAGTAGTAGAGTCCTAGAGTTGTCCCTATACTCTTAGGTCTAGGAAGGGAATGTTTTGTAGAGGATATGTATATAGATGTGTGGTTTTGGCAGTATGCATGTGTTTGTGTATATGGAATGTATAAATGGAACATCTCTCTTTTGTGTACAGGTTGTGGTTGATGCCACTGGGTACCTGTGTGAATACCTATTATGGTATGTGATATGATACAAGTTGTTAGACCTATATGTAATCTTTTTTAGCATGATAGTAATGTTTAAATGGGTTTGAATTTATCCTATTTTCTAGTGTATGTTTAATTAGTAGTTGATCACGTGTTTTGTTTTGAGTAACCTCCTTTTGTATGGCGTTGGGCGTCATATAGGTACCACAAATAAGGGTTTCTTCTTCTTACTCCTCAATCTTTATTCAGCTCTCAATTCATCATTAAGTGACTTGTATAAAAGTCTAGAATGCATATGGAGTTTTTGCATACTCTATATATTATACTAGATTACATGCATTAGGCTTATATCATCTTGATAAGGCTTATCACCTTCAATTGAAGTAATAACACCTAGAATTGAGAATTTCATCACATGTACAAGATTATACACAACTTTGAGTTTTATCTCTCGTACTCAGATCAACTAGATTTCTAGGGTTTAAGAAGTCATCCCAGTTCAACACATCATAATAATCATATTATTCAGTAATCTTATCATGGTGCACAAGCTTCATTTCGGCTATTCACATACATTAAAACCCTAGTTTCTATTTCCACATATTTCATGCATCAATCATAAACATACATCGATTCATTAGCTCATTTGACTCAATCCCTTAATGCAAACCCTAAACTGGACCACCTTATATTGATCCTTATGTATGTATTATATTCAATTTTAGTAAGATTCAACAATACACTTGTGTAATTCATTCTAATACAATTCAATATGGTTCTATACATGTCAAGTCATTTTCCAAGCATATTTTCAATAGTTGGTTCTAGGCAATACTATTATGAAACAATATAATTATATTTCCATTGGATTATTCATTAACTTATATCAACGGTCAGGATCCAGACAAATATTCAATAAAAAAGGATCTAAATCACTAGCATTTATTTCCCCAAAATCATCTCAATTGGTTATACAATTGTGTACAAGTACTAGCAATGATCTTGATTATTTTTGGCAGATATAATTAGGCTTTCAACATTATTATAGAGCCTAATAGGGAGAGAAACACTCACATAAGGTGAAAAACACCCTAAAAACGTAGGCCAAACTTTGAATTTCTAGAAATCCACCAAGTTTCTAGCTATTGAATTGATTACTTCCTCCTCTCAACTCAAAAACCCGAGAAATGGAGATTAGGAGTGAAAGAGTGATAAAAGAGGGAGATTTGATATCACATTTAATTAAATATGTGAAAGAATATTCACCACGAAAGACTATGCAAAGAATCTAAACTTACTTGATTCCATCATTTCTTGGACGATAAAGCCCTAAGTCAAAATCTCCTCCTTCTTCCTCACTCAAATCCTAACTCTCCCTCTCTCAGTAGGATTTCATTTCTGCTAGAATGAATGAAGACATAGGAGCTCTCCTTGGTTGCTAGGTTTCTCAAATAGATCAATTAAGTTGCTTGGGTCAATTGCATATAGACCCAACTTTATACTTTCTTTTCTTTAGCATAATTTTCTGTCAAAAATGGTTACCAAAAATCATTTAGTTACTACGTCAAACCTCCTCAAAAAATTCTGACAAATAAGCATGTTCTCTAAACAACATTCGAAACTTTAATAAAAATTTCAGATCAATCTGACTAAGCAATAAATAAATAAAAATCAAATACTATACTGCTATATTTCAGCCCGAATGCATGATCGGCTAAGTTTATCCTAGAGAAACTCGATGAACACCCCTCTCTAGATCAGTATCATATCATAAAAAAACTATGCAAACTTAACAAAGTCTCTAAAATGGAATTTCCAAATTATAAATAAAATTTCAGATTAACTAGACATACCAATAAAAAGAAAAATTCAAATACTAGACTACTATATTTCAGTCTGGATGCATGGTCGGCTGAGTTTTTCCTGGAGAAACTCAACCGACAAATAGGTCAGGAAATTATTGAAGATTATGATATTATGCAAGATCACTAATTATTGAGCTACCTAACCTATATGCAAATTTTAACTAAATTAGAGTTGTATATAAAATTATAAAAATTATTTAGTGCACCAATATTCTTATCGAATTATGTATTCATATGCTACCAAAACCCTAATTTTGGCCAATTAAGGTTTTAAATTCTCAAGCCCTAGTTATTTGGAATAAAACCATATTTATATTTTCTCATTAGGTTTAAATAATCATAAATTGTAGTATCATCATTAATCAAGATGTAAACAATGATCAATCTAGTTAAGCAAACAATCATCCAAGTAAACCCTAATTAGATAGTTAATATGAAAATGGGTCGTTACACTAGGTATGACTTTAACTATTTTCTTTGATATTCTAACATGTATCACACCATTTATGATAGGTCATGAAACAAGAATAGGGAGTGACTAAAAAGTAAGCCACCAAGACAATATAATTATCATGTAAGTTCCAATTGTTGATCATGATAGTCCACACAGTTGTTGGGCCTTCGACATTAAACTGGGCGCTTGTTGGGAGGCAACCCAGCATATTTATTCCCTCCATTCTGGATTTAAATTTTTCTTGATATGAGAACAATTTTAGGTTCTGAGTGGAGGTGGGTTGTACACTCTCATTCTACCCACTCTATCCTTTTTTGTGATTAAATATCATAATGATATGTAGATTAGAATTAGACATTTTTAAAAATTTCTCTTTCTTTTCTTAGTTTTGGCCTTGATCTTGTCGGCCATTGGTGCATGTCAATCAAGAAACACCTTGAACTAGTGAATCTTCTTGCAACATTATCAAAATATTTGCCCTTGCTAGAAATCATCCGATCCCCTATGACCTCTACAACACTACCATTGGGAAAGTTGACAATTTGTAATTGATAGATAGGAATCAAAGTTAGTGTGTCCCTACTTGAAAATTTATGATATCTTAAATGTTTGTTGATTTCCATGAGTTCTAAACATATTTGAATTCATGCAAAATTATTCCCAATGTACCAAATTCCAAAATACAAGTTGTACAAGTCTCGCCTTTTTCTATACTTCTTCCACCACCTTCTTACCTCTCCATTTGCAAAAATATAAAAATTCAAGAAATGTGCCAAACTCCTAGTTCAGTATGCACCCCACCCCCCTCTACCACTTCTTCCAAACCCCTCGTAAATTTAATAGGGGCATACCACCAAGAAAAGATGCCTAAGTGTACATAAAAAATATGCAATCCATGTAATTGCAAACCAATTAATAGAAAGCACTCAAGTCGAGTAGAGGAGAGACCACTTCCTTCTATACCCCTTAACTCTATTTTTATACCTAGGGGAATCTACACAACCCACAACATCAAATCCATGAACCCAATTCTTGTGTAGATCTTGTGAGAATTTGCGGGAACACAAAAGGCAAAAAGGATAGAAAATCCATGTTTTGTAGGTCTTGAAATAGAAGCAAGCTGGGAGTAGTTTCAAGTAAGAAAGTAGAAAATTGTATTTTGTGATTGCAGGATATCAAGGTCGATTGTCCATGCAAGGTGGTAAGGATTCAAGTAGTGCTAAGCAAGTGAGGAAGACTATAAGGGAGTATTATTGGGCACTATTTTTTATTCAATGTTTCCAGAGGACTAGAAACGCTCAAGTTTGTGGTGGTTGATAAATGCATATTTATCCATTTATTTGTATGTTTTAGATCTCTCTTTGTCTTAGTTTAGCTTTTATATCTTTAA
Organism: Alisma plantago-aquatica; assembly: GCA_963693085.1. Lineage (NCBI taxonomy): Eukaryota > Viridiplantae > Streptophyta > Magnoliopsida > Alismatales > Alismataceae > Alisma > Alisma plantago-aquatica. The sequence continues at coordinate 630,213,878 of OY856409.1, forward strand.
TCGGAGTTTTACTTGATTTATCTAGTATTTTGCAAGAAAATGGCCCAATCATTCCAATTCCCAAAAGGCCCAAGAGTCAGGGGCTTCTATTCCTATCTTCATCCTCCCAGTTAATGGAATGACTCACCCAGTTGGTCGACTCAAAGGAGAAGATCACCAACTTCCTAGAAATCCTAGTCGATCTACCCAGATGTCCAATTAATTGATTCATCAATAAAGACCAATCAAACTCGAATTTGGGAAATCTCATTACTTTGACCAAAATGATCAGGAAAAATAAAAGCCGCCACTAACATAGTTTTTAGGGTTTTTTACCCCTCCTTTCCCCCCATAAAAGAAGGGGGGGACTCCAAAGACAAAGGGCATTTTGTAATGCATCTCTACATCTTTTACATATGTTCACATTTCTATTATGTTTGAATAGTTCTCTTACTGGTACATGGAGAGTATCCCCATAACCTGTTCTTTACTTGATTGTATTTGACTCCAATATTTTAGTGAATGAATGTTTTCCAAATATTTTTGCACTTGATCTTTGGTTAATTATATTATATTCTTGTGGGGTGATGAGACCTTAGATCCCAACAAGAATGAACCCATAATTTTGTGATGAGACCTCTGATCAAAATTATGATCCTTTTACCCATCTGATCTTACACTTCTATTTTGGTTGTTTAGATTATAGTCTTTTGGGGTGATGAAACCTCAGATCCCCACAAGAATGAACCCATGATCTCTTGATGAGACCTATGATCGATATTATGATCTTTATTCCTAGTTTATCTTGTCTATTATTGCTTATGGTAAGGTGACATCTGATCCATAAGTTCAAACATCAAAATGGAAATCACATATTCCTTGATGAGACCTTGGACATGAACTTGTTGGATGGTTGGATGAGGATCCTCAAAACAACGAGACCTCACGTATCAGAGAAGTCTGGCCCTTGTGAGATTTGTGCTCTGTAAGGACACAAATCCACATGGTCATGGTCTAGTCATTAAAATAAAAGGAGTAGATGGTTAATCTAGGAAAGTTGTTTATGGTGGTGATCCCTCAGACTCTCGTATCTTTTATCCTTGATCTAAATCAGCTAGTTTTGTTTCTGCAATTTTGTTTCTTGCCTTGTTCTAATCAACATCTCTCAAATTAGGTTTTAAATATTGTTAATTGTAACTGGTTTGAATTAACTCCAAATAAGTTCTTCTTTCAGACTGATACCTTTTATACGAAATCAATTCTCTTTCTTACAAGTGATTGATAATCGCTAAAGGTTAAACTCTAGGATTCTCCCCTAATGGATTTTTTGTGTGCAACAATGTATCATCAGTTGATGGATTGGACATATTGCTAGAGATTGCTCATGCGGAGGATGATTGCAAAAATTAGGAAAAAGGACAATAGACCAATATCAACAACTGATGTGAACACAACAGAGTGGTATTAGGAATGTGAATTCTTAGACAAGCTCCAATGTACAAAAAATTGCATCACAAGGAGCTACTAGTAAAGGAAAAGGAAATGCACCTATCATGGAGGGGTGTATGCCATGACTCAACTAGAATGAGTAATATCCCCATGACTAGTAACATGTGAGATGTAACTTTTTATTGATATTATTACTCCAATATTTATTTAAATGATATGCGCTCATTCATCTGTAACTAAAGACATGATATTAAATACTCACCTTAACATATACTTATATCTTATGATTTTATTATAAAAATCCTTACAGTAGAACCAATGCTCATACTTGTGGTATGCCCTAAATATGTGTTTTCTGATGGGACACATAGAATTCAAGTGAATCTTTTGCCACTCAAACGCAAGAATTGATGTGATCTTAGGAATTAATTGATTGGAACAACATTAAGCAAAACTTGATTGTTTCACTAAAGAAGCTGAGTTTAATGACAAGAACAAAATATGGAATTTCGTAGGAGACAAGAAAGTTTTTCTAACATGTATGATATCTATGACAACTATAGGGAGACTATTGAGAAATTGATGTCAAAGATACCTAGCACATGTATTAGACACTCAAATTGATTATCCAAAAATGTTGGTTGTACCTATTGTCTGAGAGTTTGCTGGTGTGTAACCTAAAGAACTACCAATATTGCCACCACTTAGAGAAATTGATTTTGAAATAAATCATGAACCTGATACCTTACCTATATCCTTGGTACCCTATCATATGGAACTAGTGGAGCTTAAAGAACTTGACGTACAAATGCAAGAGCTTCTAGATAAAGGCTTTCTATAGCCAAGTACATTACCATTGGGATCACCAATGTTGTTTGTGAAAAGGAATGATGGTATGTGAGATTATGTATTCATTATGGATGGATGAACACGGTGACTATTAATAATAAATACACTACTTAGAATTGATGATTTGTTCGACCAACTTAAGAGAGGTACCTTCTTTTCAAAGATAGATCAAAGATCAGGTTATCACTAATTGAATGTTAAACTTAAGAATATATCAAAAGATGGCTTTTCGAACAAGATATGGCATTATGAATTCTTAGTAATGTCATTTGGACTGACCAATGCACAACATCTTTAATAAACTTAATGAATAGAGTGTTCATACAATGTTTTGACCAATTTTTGGTTCTATTTATTGATGATATATTGATATATTGTGTAAATGTTGAACAACAGGAATGCCGTCTAAGAACATCTCTATAACTTTCAAAAATTCTACATCTCTGACGCTACTATGTATTTGCCCCAACTTGTACATCCTTCTATCATCTCATGTTATGCATGTTTACCCTCCCAAATATTGTGACTTCCTTTCGAACACACATATAAAAGTATATAATTAATGGTAAATAGTACCTCAGTTCTTGTAAAAGTACCTAAGTTTTAGATAGAAGTATCCTATACCTGCTATAGTATATTTAAAGATAGAGTTCCAATTAATTTGTAAGAACAATTGTACACAAACCAGATATGTAATACAATATCGAAACACAGATAAAAGTTGATCTTATGTTCATATGTAGTACCCTATAATGTTAACAAAGTACCTTGGCGTACAATTTATCTTGTAATATTTAAAAGATCACCGTTTAGAACACCTAACACCTGTCATTATTTACTTCCTAACTTTGAACACTATCATAAAATGAGTTATAGAGCTATTTCCCGGGGTAATCCACATTGATGTAATGAAAGCGAAGGGCCCACGACAATGACAGAACGCCCCAAATAATCGACTCGTTTACCAAGCAGAGTCTCACAAAATATTCCCTCTTTTCCCTCAATTACATCTGAAAAGGACTTATAAACTTTATTATGACCGTCCCTCATCGGTTGTCCGCGGATCCCGTTAGAGCGACCTGGGGGGAATTCCGGATTACCTCCCGCCCGGGTCCCCGAGACGATTCGAGCGGGTATAGAGTTGAGAAGACCCAAAGGCTCGAGCGTTAGCGAGGGAATATCTCAATCCGGATTCAACTTTGAAGTAAGTGCCTTAGTATTGATAAGTTGTACTACGTTATGGTATAAAAGTGCTTCATGCACACTCTAAGAACTTATTCAAAACACATGTTATCTCTAAAATTCGATGTTGTAGAGACATGTTAAGTCCAGATTTGGTAGGGTGTAATAGAAGTGAATTGGTTGTTTTCTAAGAACTATGAAGATTAAATGTATATATTTGGAATGACATGGACATAATTTGGTAGGATTTACTTCAAGCTCCAGGAATATAACTTCTTGGTACATGTCTAAACATATCTATACTACTATAAAAAGAGCGAGTTTGATGTTGCGCTCTCCTTGATTCACTCTCTTCTCTCATTTTTTCAAGGAATTTTGCTCATACAAATATTTATTCTCACACTCTCCTATTAACTTTTATTATCTTTAATTCTGTATTTCTCTCTCCATCCCATAAAAACGGTTCCTTGATTCTCTCATTTCAAACAACCAACACAAATATCTTTTACCGTAGGGACCCTTTCACGGACGAGTCCTCTCCCCACATATTTTTAACAAATTTCATATGTCACGTGCATGTGCACGTGTGCATGCACTAGTTTGTATAAAAATATAACTTGTTCATTGCCATAGCCATTGGTATACTCACACAGCACAACCTCGTTTGTTGCCATACCCGTTGTAATACTCATGTAGTACGCCAGGACAATTGCTCAAGGAGTGGGTATCTTATGAGTGCGGTGTATGTCTCGTGTATCACATGAAGAGAAGTGCAGTGGGATGTTGACTATGTTTGACAAAGTCAATTATATACATACAATTTTCTAGAAAAAGCACCAACTACATCCCACCACGTCCATTTCGAATGTAATATATTTTTCTCCATTTTGGACTCAATGAGGTAGTTCGGTGCAGAGGCGGAACCAGAGGGGGGCTGCCCAGGCTGAAACCCCCTTCCAAAAAAATAATTTTATCTTACTATGATACCATGTGCAAAAATATATTATGAAAGTTTCTTATTATAAGATAAAAAATACGACTTTTAATCTTATGAGTTAAACTAATCATATCACTCTACTTTGTATAAGCTAGACAAGGATTGAACTAGATATATATGAGGATCATGTATTTTATCCTGTCACAAATAATAATTTTTTTAATTCTAATACATATGGCATAAATTACTATTTCCATTATGAGGTTAAAATATTTTACCTTTGTACCAAATTTTATTTTATAATTTTGTATTAATTTGTGCTAAAATTTATCAGTTTATTCCTTATATATGTAAGTAAAACTTTATGGGAACCTATTCAAAATAGAAAATTAATATTAAAAATGATTTTATAAAAAAGATATCATACAACATGTTGATGTTTTGATTAGAATGTAGTGCGCTACTATTGAATTGTTAGTTTAAAAATATAATTAACAATAACGTGAGTTAGTACACTAAGTTATAACTAGACACAAATGAAAAAGTAATGATCATATTTGGATAACTAATCACCTTTTATTTAAATAGTTTTTAAGTGTTTTACTAGTCACTCTATAAATAAGAAAATATCTATGTTTATATAAAAAAACGAACCCAAATAATATTTATTACTACATAGTATTTCACACACTCTTAGTTATATAGTATCTAAATATTTAAAATTAAATCCAAATACCATCAATTATAACTTTATAAGAAATTAAGAAGATAATTTAGTGTTCATATCTAAAATCAAAAGAAAAAAAAATATCAAATAAATTGTTATCCTTGACATAATGTAAAAAAGGAGGAAAAATATTTTGCTTAAGAAAGAGAAGAGAAGGTAGGGAAATCCATCTTTCATATATAACTTTAATCAAATGTAGAGTGTAAAATAAGGATAACATGTAAAAGTAAAGTTAATAAAAATATATTATTTTTTCTTTTTGTCCTCTTTTCTCCAACTTTTATATAAAAATCCAAAAAGTAGATCATGAATCTTTTCTCTTTAATATTCTTTCACTTTCCATTCCTTAACTTTCCTTCTCCATCATTTGTTGTTCATACAAATTCAATAAAGATTTTCCTTCTTCTGTCTTTTAGAAGTTTCTTTCATATCAATCATTATCTCAAGAACTTAAATTACATTGACATCACCGTATTTCGGTATGACACCATCCACTAAACAGTGTCATATCATATTTTGATGCATGTCCTTCATTGAAAAGGTAAATTTGTTCTCATTTTTTGTGTAATTCATATTCTTCTTATGTTTTAGTAATATTGTACAATGATCAAATAATCAAGCAATGATGAAAAATGACTATCATTGGTCCTGAATTGTTTTGATATGAAAGACATAGTCAAATAATTTATTATTTATGACCTTAGACATCTAAATAAATATACTACTGAATTATATCATGCTTTTGAATTTTGATTATTATATTTTATAAATAGATTATTTTTGTATGTTGGAGGCAATGAAAAATTATGTTAGAGGTAATTTTTACCAGTTTTATCTAAATAAATATTTTTTCTATGTACTTATGTAGTTAAGATTTATTACTAAACATAGTAACTCAGTCTCCCATGTGTCAAATTTCTGGTTCCGCCACTGGTTTGGTGCAATTTTAAATTAACCAATTGGGCTATTCTGTCAAATGAACTTTTAGTGGAAATCTTTTGCATTCAAACTCTTTATTTTGGTTATGCCCCGACAAACATGCCTTAATTATGGTGAAATAACACTCCAATTATAATCATGGCACCTCAAGAATCTCAGCTGAATTTGTATCCTATCACAAATAAAGTAACCTATATATTAAATATAATGCATGAATACTGTGGGCTCTGATCTCCAAACCATAACATAAACACGATTAAAACTTAGCGGAAGCGAATCGGTAATCAACGGAAGACAAAAATCACGGGAAATTAAAACTTTTCGAGATAAGAACTTGGATCCATAAAACTTCTTTGATAAAGAGAGATAAACTGTTTACATCTCAGGATAATTACTTCTCGAGTAATTATGTACATCAAGATACAAAATCTCAAGATCACTATACAAAAGACTCCAAGACCTGAGAGTACAGAGGACACATAGGACTGACTCTAACTACACCACATGGCAGGACAATCTCCACCTGAGATTACTGCTGCCCCTGGTGCTGCTGCTGAGACTGATCACCTGTAGGCTGGTTCCTTCGTCTCCGACGTCCACCTAAAAAGTTGAAGTCTACGGGGTGAGACAATTATACATAATTGTCCCAGCGAGAGTTATAACTCATCGCCAGAAGCTTTATTATAACATCAAAGAATATCTTAAGCAGTAAAGCCTTCAAAGTATTCTATAACCGTTGCAGGTATAACAAGATCTCTACAATTTAGGAGATATGGAGAATATAAACACTATTGCAATGTAACATCAATCAACTAACTTGGAGTTATGTCTAACAAGTTATACTACATGGTTGATTATGTTTTACAAACAACATTATGCCCTGTGGAGATGAGGCTTACCACTCATACCCCAACTGATCGCTGAGAAGTCACATCAGTATCATACATAGGTCATTAAGAGAGCCGGATTCTCATGACCTTCACCTTCCTCAGTCAGTAAGAGGATCACTTGTAGGACATCTCGTGTCTCTACTACTATAGCTCACCAGGGTAAACTGGTCCTTCGCTATTCTAGAGTCACAGTGGCGTTCTGTACTCTCTTCGTCATCAGGAGGTTTCATATTTACCTACCACTGATACGGATATCTGTGCTTTCTTCGTCATCAGGAGGTTTCATGTTTACCTACCACTGATACGGTATGGAATTATAGTGAAGGATGGATGGATTACACATCTACATCACTTTCCTACACTAGGATGTAAGGTTCTACACATCCATGTACCCCACATACTCAAAAGTATGTGCTCCAGGAGTTCCCTGAGGAAAACCTGTTTCACCATCACTTAATCTCTGACGATGATGGATCTATGATCAGGGCTCTACATTATACTTGATTAGTTAGGTACATTCAGTATTCTTTAACAGCATACATTGTTCTCCAAACAATAACAGTATCATAGCATCTTATAAAGAAGAATACTAAATGTAACATGCCTAACTCATATCAATCATCATTTCTTATTATCCTCATCACAAGTCATCTCTAAGGCATGACCTTGATGGTATTCATGGCTCTCACAGCCCATTATCAGCATAGGATGCCACTTGTCAAGGCATCAGATTACCTTACTTATTCATAAGGCTAACAACATGCCTTTAATGAATATAACATCAACATCCATACCTGGATATGATTACCTTCATATCAGAACATGCATGGTTCATACAACTGATAAAGGTAATACAGAAATAAGGAATATACTTCCTACTCTTGTCATAAGAGTTAAATCTCTAATTCACATCAAATGGAGTTTAATACTCAAAAGCATGCCATTACCCTTGAATTAGGGTTTACTATTCACATTACATGTCATCACCCTTAAATTAGGGTTTACTATTCGCATTACATGTCATCACCCTTGAATTAGGGTTTACTATTCACATTAAGGTGAATTGAACTCATAACATTATCACATATGAGTAACATTTTCATTGATGCTCTTAGATTAGTTAAAGGTTCATCATTTGTCATAATTAGGGTTTCTATGATCTCACACAGGTGGATCATACCCTAATTATGCTCCTTCCTGTGCATTGGAGATGCTTTAATTGAGTTTCCATTTAAAAAGGGTACTTTCTCTTTCTAGAAGTACTTTCTCTCTCTAGAAGTACTTTCTCTCTCATCATAATGTTAGGTGATGTCAACATCACTCTAAAACAGGTTGGATTAAGTCATCATAGGTTAACATAGCCCAAAACATCACCATCATGTGATTAGGGTTTGATTTGATCAAGGTATTACTTAATTTACCCTTCAGGGGTATTTTGGTAATTCACCCCATTAATCCTCATCATGGTCAAAACCTTAGTCCATTAACCCCTTAATATCCTAGGTTATCATTAGGTTTTGATTAGGGCAACATTGAACCATTTATATCATCATTTGATTGAATGAAGTCAAACTTGAATTATCTTGATTGATCTCAACCATCAATCCCTCAATCGATTTGAGACCTATTGGTTGAGTTGACCTTTTGACCAATTGACATTAGGACCACGAGGATGTGTAGACCGTTTGGTCACTTTTGACCTCAGGACCGCGAGGCATCTTCCTCCTCCAAGACCGCGAGCCCTCCATTGATTCAAGACCGCGAAGACTCCAAATGAGGTTAAGACCGCGAAGATCATGAAGACCGCTTGCCCTTCTTTAACCCCAAGACCGCGAGGCCCCTCGCGGTCTTGAGACCGTGAGCCCTCTCACGACCTTGAGACCGTGAGCCTCCTCACGACCTTGAGACCACGAGCCTCCTCTCGACCTTGAGACCGCGAGCTCACATGGTCTCAACCACTTGGTCCATCAACAAGATTCAAAGATACACCCGATAATGTCAACTAATGTTGAAGCCCTCAAAAGGTCAAATTTTATGATGACCACTTATGAATTGGGTCAATTAAGATTATTCTTGACCACTTGGTCATTCAATTGACCCTCAATGGTTGACCAATTAGGGTTGAAGTCGATTCAATTAGGGTCTATCAATGTTCACCCATCAACACTCAACAATGTGACCCAACACAAGGTTGAACCCTTCAATTGAGCTCCTAATGGGCCCAAACTTGGCCCAAACGGTCTTGAGATCATGTAGGTGGGCCCCACATGGTCTTGAGACCGTTTTCCCAAGATTTCATCAAAGTCTAAGGTGATTTTATAGGGGTTGAACCATGATTGATCCACAAAACAGAATTTTGATTTAATTGATAACTTATTTGCAATTAGGTCCTCAACTGGTCAAATTACTTAACCCTAGACCTTCAAACGGTCTTGGGTGATTTTCCTCTCGGTCTTGAGACCGTTTGGATGAGTTCCAAATGGTATTGAGACCGTTTGCCCATCCAATTTTGGATTCTAGTGCAAATTCATCACGGTTGGGTCAATTGAGTTGAGGGTTATATCAATATTTAATTGCAATGTAATTTGGTGTAATTGTACCTTCAATTGGTCAACTAATCTTAACCCCAGACCTCCAAACGGTCATGGTTGATTGCCCTCGCGGTCTTGAGACCATTTGGGTGACCCCTAAATGGTCTTGAGACCGTTTGGGTCAATCAACCCTAAAAACCCTAATTGGTCACCATAATTTCAGTACTGATTTCATCTAGGGTTAGCCCTAGTATTCACCCTTCAACTCTTAGCCCGTTTGGAATTAGACCATCAAACTTGGTGAGTTGTTAACTAACATTATTTTGAACAGTAATCTAATACGGTCAACGCCTGGTCAACGACCTTACACGGTCTTGAGACCGTTTGCCCAAAAGGCAATTTCAGACCGTTTGAGAATCAGGAATAAATTCATTTAAAGTTGTTACTTAAAAAGGTCATATCTCCTGATTCCTTTGGAGTTAGCCTCCCAAAATTTGAGGGTGATTAGCCTATATAATTAGGAACAGATTTCTTATACGGTCCACGCTCGGTCAACGGGGCCAAACGGTCTTGGAGACCGTTTGCCCTGTCACGGTCTCGAGACCGTTTGCTCACCTCGCGGTCTTGAGACCGAGAGAGCAAACTGGTGAGACCGTTTAAGGAAGTGAAAAGCGGTGGGTTTTTCTTGGAAATCACGCCTTCATCTCCTAGCTCAAGAACAGTATGAATATCCCATGGATTTACTTGCAAAATAGCAGGGAAAAGTAGGGAAACATGAAGAGCTATCATCTAACCGCATATAAGAGATGTACATAGTAAAGCATGGGTTTCGAGTTATAAAACCCGCCTAAAGCTTGCTACTTGAGCTCCAAGCTTTCAAGCTCCAAGCTATAATGGCGTCCGTGAGTTCCCACAGGTTGGCCAAGGTGAAAACTCCAAGGAAGGATGAAAAGAGACGGCTAGAAAGGTAGGGTTTCAAGAGTTAGCCATGAAGATGACCTTGAATTCGAGTTCTAGCCATGGAATTAGGCAAGAAGAGGGGTTTAAACCTACCTTGCACCATTGGTCGTTCCCCTTGAGCTCCAAGACAGTCCTTAGTCGGCCAAGCAAAGAGGGAACAGTGATATGCACGAAGGAAAAGTTCCTTTGCTTGAGAGGTGAAGTATACATATACTTGGGTGATGTTTCATTAAAGGCCCATAAGTTTCCCCTAATTCCAACTAAGTCCTTCCTTCATTACTTGCTCGTCCCTTCCTCCTTATTCTAAGGACAAACCTTATCTTAAGGTCTAGAAAAGAAGGCAAAGAAGAACAATCTAATAATAAGGTACATACATAAAGAGCTTTTGCACATATACCCTGATTATTCAATCACAAGGCATATTTCATAACCTAATAACTCAAATGAGGTGACTTCCTCATCATTTCTTCTCTTAATGATGGCAAGAGTCTAAAAGGTACATTAGATGACATATTTCTCAATTTTCATCCCTTAATTTGGGTAAATTGCATTTTACCCCAAATTAAGGTTTTAAGCACCGGGATTGCTTCCACAGCTGCACCTTGGTGCCCTAGCTTGGGAAATCCCTCAAACTTTACCAAAAAGATTCTCATGATGTCTCAACATCAAAGGAACATCTCAACAAGTGCAAATTTCAAGTTGACCCTTCCAACTGGGTAAATTGCACATAGGTCCCTGTATATCAAAACAATGCTACAACTTTAAATAAAAAGGAGCAAATACTGAAATATATGTATCTGAGAAACTTAATTACATGCTCAGAGTTAATCACAAAGATTTAATTACATATTTAGGCAAAACATCTAGGGTTAACTCATAACCCAGGTCAGGGATGTTACAAATTATCCACCCCTTACAAGGATTTCGTCCCCGAAATCGATAAAACATACTAAGAGAAAAGGGCAGGATACTTCCTCCTCATCTCATCCTCTAACTCCCAAGTGGCTTCTTCAACACCACGATGGTTCCAGAGGAATTTCACAAGACTTATATCTTTCTTCTTTAACTTTTTAATTCGTTTATCAAGAATTGACATTGGTCCCTCCTCATAGGATATATCATCATTCAATTCTACTTCCATGGGTTGTAGAACTGACTCGGTGTCTGGGTGACATTTCTTCAACGTAGAAATGTGAAACACAGGATGTAACCGCTGTAACTCAGGTGGTAGCTCTAGTCTATATGCTACCTTTCCAATCCGTTCGATGATTGGATAAGGCCCCATATATCTAGGAGCTAACTTCCCTTTCATTCCAAAACGAAGGACCCCTTTCCAAGGTGAGACCTTGAGATACACTCTGTCTCCAACCTGGAACTCTAAAGGTCTACGACGTTTGTCAGCATAAGATTTCTGCCTATCCTAAGCAATCTTAATCTTATGTTGTATTACTTTAATCTTTTCTGTGGTCTGCTATACAAGGTCAGGACCTAACAACTGGTGCTCACCAGTCTCAAACCAACACAAGGGTGATCTACAACGTCTACCATATAAGGCTTCATAAGGTGCCATATCAATACTATGCTGATAGCTATTGTTATAGGCAAACTCTATCAAGCTCAGGTGTAGATCCCAACTTCCGGTGAACTGGAGAACACATGCTCTCAACAGGTCTTCTAAGGTTTGTATGGTCCTTTGCGACTGTCCATCAGTCTGTGGATGAAAGGCCGTACTAAACCTTAGCTTGGTGCCTAAGGCTTGGTGTAACTGTTCCCAAAAATGACTTGTAAACTGAGGACCTCTGTCAGAAACTACTGTGACAGGAACTCCGTGCAAACGCACTATCTCTTGAACATACAACTCTGATAACCTTTCAGCAGAATAGGTTGTTTTGATAGGTAAGAAATGTGTTGTCTTAGTCAACCTATCAACAATTACCCAAATGGAATCATGTCCCTTGCTTGTCCTGGGTAGGCCAACTACAAAGTCCATGGTCACACTTCCATTGTGGTATGGGTAAAGGTTGCATTGTCTCTGCAGGCTTCTGGTGTTCAGCTTTAACTTGCTGACACACAGGACACCTCAGAACAAACTCTGCAATGTCCTTTTTCATCCCAGGCCACCAATACAGATCTTTCAAATTCCGATACATCTTGGTGCTCCCTAGATGCATAGCATACATGGAAGAATGGGCTTCTTCCAGGACTAACTTCCTCAAGTTGTCCACCTCCGGCACTATCATTCTTCCATTATAACAAGCTAATTGATCTTCTGAGTCATGAAAACCATCTTGCTTCTCATTTCCATACTCAGATCTAATCTGCTGAACTGCAGCATCACCTAGCTGTGCTTCTTTAATCTGCTCTCTTAGGGTAGGTTTAATATGCATCTCAGCCAACAAACCGGCTAACAATGACACCTTCAACTGTACATTGTCTTGCCTTAAAGAGATAAGCATATCTCTTCTAGAGCATACTAAAGAGTTTAGTTGTGCTCTATTCATGGTTGATGTTGCTGATTTCCTACTCAGGGCATCTGCAACAACATTGGCCTTGCCTGGATGGTAATCAATTGTACAGTCGTAGTCCTTGATTAACTCCATCCAGCGACGTTGCCTCATGTTGAGCTCATGCTGAGAGAAGATATACTTAAGGTTCTTGTGGTCTGTGAAAATCTGGAATGTCTCTCCGTAGAGATAATGCCTCCAGATCTTCAAAGCATGAACCACAGCAGCTAACTCCAGATCGTGTGTTGGATAATTCTCCTCATGTTTCTTAAGCTGTCGGGAAGCAAAAGAAATCACTTGTTTATCCTGCATCAACACACATCCTAGTCCATTTTTGGAAGCATCGCAGAAAACTATATACCCTTTTCCTTGTTCAGGTAGCACTAGCACAGGTGCACTTGTCAACCTCTCCTTCAGCTACTGGAAAGATTGTTGACACTTATCACTCCAAGAAAAAGGAACATCTTTTCGGGTTAACTTGGTCAAAGGTAAAGCTATAGAACTAAAGTTCTTAATGAACCTTTGATAATAGCCAGCTAACCCCAAGAAACTTCGAATCTCCTTCGGTGTCTTCGGTTGTTCCCATTGTAGAACAGATTCTACCTTTGTAGGGTCAACACGAATTCCCGAGGCGGATATCACATGTCCAAGAAAAGATACCTCAGGCAGCCAGAACTCACACTTGCTAAACTTAGCGTACAGCTTATGTTCTCTTAGCAAGGTCAAAGCTTGGCGAAGATGCTGCTCATGCTGCTAAGCATCCTTACTATAAATCAGAATGTCATCTATGAAGACGACAACACACTGATCAAGGAAAGGTCAAAAAACTCTATTCATGAATTCCATGAATGCAACTGGTGCATTGGTTAGTCCAAACGACATAACCGTGAACTCATAGTGACCATATCTTGTCCTAAAGGCAGACTTGGATATGTCACTATCCTTAATACGGAGTTGATGATATCCAGACCTCAAGTCTATTTTTGAAAAGACTGTTGCACCACGCAACTGGTCAAAGAGATCATCAATCCTTCGCAGAGGGTACTTATTCTTTATTGTTACTTTATTGAGTTGTCTGTAGTCGATGCACAACCGCATTGACCCATCTTTCTTTTTAACAAACAAGACCGGAGCACCCCAAGGTGAAGTACTCGGTCAGATAAAACCTCTCTCAAGTAACTCTTGAAGCTGTTTCTTGAGTTCTTCCATCTCGGCAGGCGCCATCCTATACGGAGTTTGTGCTATGGGTTTCGTGTCTGGGATCAGATTAATTTCAAAATCAATCTCCCGGGGTGGTGGTATACCAGGAAGTTCTTCAGGAAACACATCTTTGAATTCCCTGACTATAGGAACTTCGGTAGGATTAGAACTTTCCTTGGTAACATCTACCACATGGGCCAAGAATGCATAACATCCTTGCCTCAACAGCTTATCAGCAACCATAGCTGATACAAGACAGGTGGGCAGAATCTTTCTTTCTCCTTGAAAGATCCATGTGTTGCTTTCATCAATAAACACAGCCAACTTGGACTCACAATCCAAGACACTCTATACCTTTCTAAGGTATCCATCCCGAGGATTATATCAAATCCCTGCATATCAAGTGGTATAAGATCCACTTGAATGCGATGGTCAGAAAAGAAAAGGATGCAGGGAGAACATACCTCCTGCAACACGGCAGACCCACTCAACGGAGTCTCTAACAACAAACTATCTGCTCTATGACTAACAGTCACATTGCAGTTACGAATCACTTCACGAGTGATGAAAGAGTGCGTAGCACCTGGATCAATCAGAACAGATACATCACAGGATATAAACATATCAGAATATAAAAGTTTCATCTGACCTGCCACTACCCGTGGATTGACCACTGCCTAAGGTGGGTTCATAGCATAGAACCTCGCAGTCGCCTGGTGTTGAGGTGGTGCTGATGATCCAGCTTGAGACGCTTGTCCACGTCCTCGAGCTGCTCCTTGATGTTGTCTATTCTGAGATCCCTGTTGATTCTGTCTCGGGGGTTGTTGTGTCACACCGACAGGCCTAGAACGGCAATCCTTCATCAAGTGTCCCATCTTACCACAGTTGTAGCAACTCTTCTCCTGTTGTTGTGGTCTGGGTGGTCCAGTAACTGACACTGATGTAGAACTGTGCGTCCCTTGAAGCGGTTCACTCCATCCTCTACCTCTGCTTGGTGTCCATTGAGTTTGAAAACTCGATCTGGGTGGTGGAGGGTTAGGTGCAGAGAATCTAGGTTTCTTTGAATCCCTAGATGAAGAACCCTGGAACTGTGGATATCTTTTATGGGTTTGTCTTTTCTCAACCACAGATCTCTCTATCCTTCAGACTGACTCAACGAAGGTAGAGAATCTCTCTCTGTTTTCTAAGGCAGACACAGGGGTTGACATATCAGAATTCAAACCCTTTTCGAATCTTCTGATTCTTTCCTCATCCGTAGCAGCCATGTGCGGACAGAACCGCAACAACTCCATGAACTTAGCTTCATACTCACTAATGTTCATCATACCCTGCCTTAGTTTCTCAAACTAAGAGATCTTCTCATCTAGGAAGGTCTTTGGAAAATATCTATTGATAAATTTCCGACGAAACTCTTCCCATGAGAACTCTACTCCAGGTCTCTTCTGCTCTTCCATGTTCCACCAGTGACCAGCACTACCTTTGAGAAGATAGACAGCATGTCTAACCTTCTCAGCTTCCGGAATCATAAGAATCCTGAAAGCCTTCTCCAACTCTGTCAACCATAAGTCAGCATCTGCAGGGTCGGCAGTTCCGAAGTACTCGGTATCTCCGATACGACGAAGTCGTTCGAATGTCTTATCGATACCTTGTACTTCAGGCTGGACAGGTGCCCTAGGTGCAGGAATGGGCATCCTATCGGTTATATGTGTCATGGCAGTCATGAACTGCCCGAACATCGTCTGTACAGCTGGGTTACTCATGTCAGCTGGGTCAAACTGGGGTGGCTCTCTTGGCGACTCAGGTGCAGGTTGTTCTATCCTCGGAACCCTTGCACCGCCTTGAGGTGCACTAGCACTACTCTATGCCACGTACTCATCGTGATGTTCTGACATTCTTATGTATCTTCTTCTCCTGAGGAGCAGAAGTTTCTATTAGATGAGGAAGGAGTACTAAAGGTAGACTCGACATCCTAAGTCCTATGCCTCTGTAGACTCAACTGAACCTGGAGCTCTGATACCACTAATTGTGGGCACTGATCTCCAAACCATAACATAAACACGATTAAAACTTAGCGGAAGCGAATCGGTAATCAGCGGAAGACAAAAATCACGGGAAATTAAAACTTTTCGAGATAAGAACTTGGATCCATAAAACTTCTTTCATAAAGAGAGATAAACTGTTTACATCTCAGGATAATTACTTCTCGAGTAATTATGTACATCAAGATACAAAATCTCAAGATCACTATACAAAAGACTCCAAGACCTGAGAGTACAGAGGACACATAGGACCGACTCTAACTACACCACATGGCAGGACAATCTCCACCTGAGATTACTGCTGCCCCTGGTGCTGCTGCTGAGACTGATCACTTGTAGGCTGGTTCCTTCGTCTCCGACGTCCACCTAAAAAGTTGAAGTCTACGGGGTGAGACAATTATACATAATTGTCCCAACGAGAGTTATAACTCTTCGCCAGAAGCTTTATTATAACATCAAAGAATATCTTAAGCAGTAAAGCCTTCAAAGTATTCTATAACCGTTACAGGTATAACAAGATCTCTACAATTTAGGAGATATGGAGAATATAAACACTATTGCAATGTAACATCAATCAACTAACTTGGAGTTATCAATAACAAGTTATACTACATGGTTGATTATGTTTTACAAAAAACATTATGCCCTGTGGAGATGAGGCTTACCACTCATACCCCAACTGATCGCTGAGAAGTCACATCAGTATCATACATAGGTCATTAAGAGAGCCGGATTCTCATGACCTTCACCTTCCTCAGTCAGTAAGAGGATCACTTGTAGGACATCTCGTGTCTCTACTACTATAGCTCACCAGGGTAAACTGGTCCTTCGCTATTCTAGAGTCATAGTGGCGTTCTGTACTCTCTTCGTCATCAGGAGGTTTCATATTTACCTACCACTGATACGGATATATGTGCTTTCTTCGTCATCAGGAGGTTTCATGTTTACCTACCACTGATACGGTATGGAATTATAGTGAAGGATGGATGGATTACACATCTACATCACTTTCCTACACTAGGATGTAAGGTTCTACACATCCATGTACCCCACATACTCAAAAGTATGTGCTCCAGGAGTTCCCTGAGGAAAACCTGTTTCACCATCACTTAATCTCTGACAATGATGGATCTATGATCAGGGCTCTACATTATACTTGATTAGTTAGGTACATTCAGTATTCTTTAACAGCATACATTGTTCTCCAAACAATAACAGTAGCATAGCAGCTTATAAAAGAAGAATACTAAATGTAACAGGCCTAACTCATATGAATCATCATTTCTTATTATCCTCATCACAAGTCATCTCTAAGGCATGACCTTGATGGTATTCATGGCTCTCACAGCCCATTATCAGCATAGGATGCCACTTGTCAATGCATCAGATTACCTTACTTATTCATAAGGCTAACAACATGCCTTTAATGAATATAACATCAACATCCATACCTGGATATGATTACCTTCATATCAGAACATGCATGGTTAATACAACTGATAAAGGTAATACAGAAATAAGGAATATACTTCCTACTCTTGTCATAAGAGTTAAATCTCTAATTCACATCAAATGGAGTTTAATACTCAAAAGCATGCCATTACCCTTGAATTAGGGTTTACTATTCACATTACATGTCATCACCCTTGAATTAGGGTTTACTATTCACATTACATGTCATCACCCTTGAATTAGGGTTTACTATTCACATTAAGGTGAATTGAACTCATAACATTCTCATATATGAGTAACATTTTCATTGATGCTCTTAGATTAGTTAAAGGTTCATCATTTGTCATAATTAGGGTTTCTATGATCTCACACAGGTGGATCATACTCTAATTATGCTCCTTCCTGTGCATTGGAGATGCTTTAATTGAGTTTCCATTTAAAAAGGGTACTTTCTCTTTCTAGAAGTACTTTCTCTCTCTAGAAGTACTTTCTCTCTCATCATAATGTTAGGTGATGTCAACATCACTCTAAAACAGGTTGTATTAAGTCATCATAGGTTAATATAGCGCAAAACATCACCATCATGTGATTAGGGTTTGATTTGATCAAGGTATTACTTAATTTACCCTTCAGGGGTATTTTGGTAATTCACCCCATTAATCCTCATCATGGTCAAAACCATAGTCCATTAACCCCTTAATATCCTAGGTTATCATTAGGTTTTGATTAGGGCAACATTGAACCATTTATATCATCATTTGATTGAATGAAGTCAAACTTGAATTATCTTGATTGATCTCAACCATCAATCCCTCAATCGATTTGAGACCCATTGGTTGAGTTGACCTTTTGACCAATTGACATTAGGACCGCGAGGATGTGTAGACCGTTTGGTCACTTTTTACCTCAGGACCGCGAGGCCTCTTCCTCCTCCAAGACCGCGAGCCCTCCATTGATTCAAGACCGCGAAGACTCCAAATGAGGTTAAGACCGCGAAGATCATGAAGACCGTTTGCCCTTCTTTGACCCCAAGACCGCGAGGCCCCTCATGGTGTTGAGACCGTGAGCCCTCTCACGAACTTGAGACCGCGAGCCTCCTCACGACCTTGAGACCGCGAGCCTCCTCTCGACCTTGAGACCGCGAGCTCACATGGTCTCAACCACTTGGTCCATCAACAAGATTCAAAGATACACCCGATAATGTCAACTCATGTTGAAGCCCTCAAAAGGTCAAAACTATGATGACCACTTATGAATTGGGTCAATTAATATTATGCTTGACCACTTGGTCATTCAATTGACCCTCAATGGTTGACCAATTAGGGTTGAAGTTGATTCAATTAGGGTCTATCAATGTTCACCCATCAACACTCAACAATGTGACCCAACACAAGGTTGAACCCTTCAATTGAGCTCCAAATGGGCCCAAACTTGGCCCAAACGGTCTTGAGATCATGTGGGTGGGCCCCACATGGTCTTGAGACCGTTTTCCCAAGATTTCATCAAAGTCTAAGGTGATTTGATAGGGGTTGAACCATGATTGATCCACAAAACAGAATTTTGATTAAATTGATAACTTATTTGCAATTAGGTCCTCAACTGGTCAAATTACTTAACCCTAGACCTTCAAACGGTCTTGGGTGATTGTCCTCTCGGTCTTGATACCGTTTGTATGAGTTCCAAATGGTATTGAGACCGTTTGCCCATCCAATTTTGGATTCTAGTGCAAATTCATCACGGTTGGGTCAATTGAGTTGAGGGTTATATCAATATTTAATTGCAATGTAATTTGGTGTAATTGTACCTTCAATTGGTCAACTAATCTTAACCCCAGACCTCCAAACGGTCATGGTTGATTGCCCTCGCGGTCTTGAGACCGTTTGGGTGACCCCTAAACGGTCTTGAGACCGTTTGGGTCAATCAACCCTAAAAACCCTAATTGGTCACCATAATTTCAGTACTGATTTCATATAGGGTTAGCCCTAGTATTCACCCTTCAACTCTTAGCCCGTTTGGAATTAGACCATCAAACTTGGTGAGTTGTTAATTAACATTATTTTGAACAGTAATATCATACGGTCAATGCCTGGTCAACGACCTTACACGGTCTTGAGACCGTTTGCCCAAAAGGCAATTTCAGACCGTTTGAGAATCAGGAATAAATTCATTTAAAGTTGTTACTTAAAAAGGTCATATCTCCCAATTCCTTTGGAGTTAGCCTCCCAAATTTTGAGGGTAATTAGCCTATATAATTAACAACAGATTTATTATACGTTCCACGCTCGGTCAATGGGGCCAAACGGTCTTGGAGACCGTTTTCCCTGTCACGGTCTCGAGACCGTTTGCTCACCTCGCGGTCTTGAGACCGAGAGAGCAAACTGGTGAGACCGTTTAAGGAAGTGAAAAGCGGTGGGTTTTTCTTGGAAATCACGCCTTCATCTCCTAGATCAATAACAGTACGAATATCCCATGGATTGACTTGCAAAATAGCAGGGAAAAGTAGGGAAACATGAAGAGCTATCATCTAACCGCATATAAGAGATGTACATAGTAAAGCATGGGTTTAGAGTTATAAAACCCGCCTAAAGCTTGCTCCTTGAGCTCCAAGCTTTCAAGCTCCAAGCTCTAATGGCGTCCTTGAGTTCCCACAGGTTGGCCAAGGTGAAAACTCCAAGGAAGGATGAAAAGAGACGGCTAGAAAGGTAGGGTTTCAAGAGTTAGCCATGAAGATGACCTTGAATTCGAGTTCTAGCCATGGAATTAGGCAAGAAGAGGGGTTTAAACCTACCTTGCACCCTTGGTCGTTCCCCTTGAGCTCCAAGACAGTCCTTAGTCGGCCAAGCAAAGAGGGAACAGTGATATGCACGAAGGAAAAGTTCCTTTGCTTGAGAGGTGAAGTATACATATACTTGGGTGATGTTTCATTAAAGGCCCATAAGTTTCCCCTAATTCCAACTAAGCCCTTCCTTCATTACTTGCTCGTCCCTTCCTCCTTATTCTAAGGACAGACCTTATCTTAAGGTCTAGAAAAGAAGGCAAAGAAGAACAATCTAATAATAAGGTACATACATAAAGAGCTTTTGCACATATACCCTGATTATTCAATCACAAGGCATATTTCATAACCTGATAACTCAAATGAGGTGACTTCCTCATCATTTCTTCTCATAATGATGGCAAGAGTCTAAAAGGTACATTAGATGACATATTTCTCAATTTGCATCCCTTAATTTGGGTAAATTGCATTTTACCCCAAATTAAGGTTTCAAGCACCGGGATTGCTTCCACAGCTGCACCTTGGTGCCCTAGCTTGGGAAATCCCTCAAACTTTACCAAAAAGATTCTCATGATGTCTCAACATCAAAGGAACATCTCAACATGTGCAAATTGCAAGTTGACCCTTCCAACTGGGTAAATTGCACATAGGTCCCTGTATATCAAAACAATGCTACAACTTTAAATAAAAAGGAGCAAATACTGAAATATATGTTTCTGAGAAACTTAATTACATGCTCAGAGTTAATCACAAAGATTTAATTACATATTTAGGCAAAACATCTAGGGTTAACTCATAACCCAGGTCAGGGATGTTACAAATACTGTACGAAAAGTGCCTCAACTTCAATAAAGAGTACCTTTACATTGGAAAAAACTACACATATATGTTACAAAAGTAATTTCATTCAGAAAAAAAAGGATAGTAAGACCACCTGGTCGTAGGTTTGAAGAATCTAGGCTACGCAATTACTTTAAATACGATACATTCAAACACAAGTATCAAAGATAAATTCAACAAAAAAAGGGCATGCGCTCATATAAAAAGATAAAAAGAATAGTCACTACAACTACTTCAAAAAAGTTTGCCTGAGTTTTTATGAGTAACAAAATGGAAGAACAATTATATCATGGTATATTTTGAATAATATAATCTAGTTTAGTTTATTATATTGAGTAATACGTCACAGTTTGAGTTATATCATGAAATACATTATTTACACAAAAGTACACTTTAATTCTGATTGATTTGTCGTAACTGGTCCGGAAAACTTATGAACTGGAGTTCCGTAAGTAATTTTCTATGATTGGTTCAAATTAAGTGTTGGACTTCAGTTATGTAACTTCTGGTGAGTTGCAGACTTACATACAAAATAGAGTTCACGAGTTCCCTCTTAAAAATAGTGAAAAACGAGTTCTGGAACTACTAACAACATTTCATAGATGCTTATATTTTTCATTCTTCATAAATGACAGATGTAAAATATTTTAGACTAGAAATGTTAGTGGTGTGGATATCATTTATTGCCAAAACTATGACACAATATGAAAAACATTATATACTATAACCGTATTTTGTAAAATATTTTACACTATAACAACCATTATCATTGTGGTTTATAAAATCAAAAATTTGAAAAAGTAAACACCTCCCTATATGAAAAACAAATGTAACATATTTTATTCTTCATATTTAAATAATATGATGTCAAAAATGATAAATAATTACAACGTGCACAAATAATATACTAAATTTTTTAATAGTGTACATTGTTAAACAATGATGCACCAAAACTTATATTTACATTTACATAATATGTAGATATTATTAAAATAAGTTGTACATACAAAGTGAAATAAAATTATTGTGATGTTATATCAACAAAATTATTGTGATGTACTATATTTTTATTTATATTTTTATTCATATCATGACCAGTTGTTGATGTTATTACTTATTTATAAATATGATTCTTTCTTCATGTCGTTACTGTCATTATTTATTATATATTACACAATAAAAATTAATAACATTTTTTTAATGACGTCCACATTTAAACTTACAACAAACCAATCACATGGAAGTGAGAAGAACTGAAGTTCCTAAATCTAAACTAGAGATCCTAGAAAATGAGTTTCATATAATTTATGACTTCCACCAAACTAATCGGAGCCTAATGTTAGTCAATTGTTTATATACACCACATTAGTGACACAAATGTTATTTATACAGATCGTATTTATAGCACGGTTGTACCATCATATTCATGGTGCGACTGTTCTTTGTACAGTCAGTATTGATTTGGCCTGCGCACATTTACGCTTGGGATACTTCTGACAGCACAAAGAACAGTCGCACCATGAATACGATAGTACAATCGTACCATAAATAACATTTGTGTCACTAATATGTTGTATATAAACAATTGACTAACAATAGTTTCAAAACTGTGTACATGAGCAAGCGGCTATCATATGTGTAATCTTTTCCAATCCAGATTCAACCTGAATTTAGTCCTTTCCAAAGTAGTTCAAGGGATCGCATTGATTTTGCTGATGTGGCGATAGTTTTGGTCTGGTTGCCTCGACCGGCTTTGCTT